>VWPW01024797.1:0-13494 GCA_013389825.1 Crypturellus undulatus | reverse complement strand
GGGGGCGGGGCTCCACGAGAGGGGCGGGGTCTCTGTGCTGGGGGCGGGGCCCGAGGAGGGGGCTTTGAGCTGGGGGCGTGGCTGCGCGTTCGGGGAGGGGCGGGGCTGAGCGCTGGGGTAGGTTGCGCGGCGGGAGGGGGCGGGACCTCGGCCTGAGTGAGGGCTGCGCCGTCCAATGGGCGGTGTCTCCGCGGCGCGTGGGCGGGGCCTCGCGAGCGGCGCCGCTGGTGAGGCTGCAGTCGGGGGTGGGCGGCCTGGTCAACCCGTTAACCCGGGCTCGGCGCTGTGGGGGGCGGCGGCGGGAGCGGGGACCTCCCGCTGTGCCCGGCGGGGCCCGGGCAGCGCCGTGAGCCCGAGGGCGGGAGGGAGCCGCAGGAAGCGCAGCCCGGGCGGCCGCGGCTCCCGGCACCCACATGCAGCCCCCGAGGCGCCCGCTCTGCCCCCCTCGCCTGTCCCGGCGCTGAGAGCGGCTCCTCCCCGCGGCGCCCGCGCCCCTGCCCGCCTCGGCGAAGGGGTGCGAGGACGAGAGGGGCGGCCGGAGCTTCCTTCGGGGCGGAGACGTGTGCTGGAGCCGTCCCGGCACGGCGCGGCACTGCTGAGCCGCTTTGTATCCCGGTCTATCAGGGATGATGCGGCCCCTCAGCCGCAGCTCCGGGCACCCGTTATCCCGGGCTGTGCCCGAGGGCCTCCCTGGCGCTGTCCCTGCCTCCCTGCAGCTGGAACCTCCCCAGAGGAGGCAGTGACAGCTTGTTGTGGCCCCAAACAGCCCATCCCTGGTGGCCTTTGCAGGCCACACTGGCTCTCCCTCCCTCCAGGATGGCCCAGGAGCTTCTCTAGAACCTGGAAGCAAGTCCTGTATTTGGTTAACACTGGTGACAAGACGGAGTGTCCCTCTGGTTGATCAGAACTGCAGAAAAGCTCCCATAAAGGGAGCTGAACGTCGCTCCAGCACACGTGGGATGCTGCTGGTTTCCATGCCCTTTGCTCCGGAACAGCAGAGTTTTCTCCCGAGCTTGGGATTTCGGGAAAGTGAATGGTCCTGAGAGCCTTTGCATGGAAAATGCTTGGATTTCAGTACTGGAAAAAAAAGAGTAAGGGCTGCCTGTTATAGTGGGAATGCACCTCATTCCTCTACCCTGCATAAGGATATGGAAACTGTGTTCAGACACTGTGGATTTGAGTGCCTTTGGGAGGAAAAATGTGTGGATCTCCGGTGGGCTTTGCTGAGAAAGGATTTAAAGCCCCTTAGCCTGCTGCTTTCAATAACATTATCCAGTGCTCGTGAACACGGGGGACTGCGGAGCACTGATGAAGTAGGGGCCGTAATTGCATTTTTTTGTGCAGAGATTGGGCTGCACCGAGGGGTTTGGAGGAGAGATCAGGGAAGAAGCGGAGTCGCTAGAAGCCAGGTTAGTGCAGGGGTAGAGCAGGTCTTCACGGAGACGCAGATACCAGTGCCCAGGTGGGCAATATGGGCCTCATTTGGGCTTCCCCAGGCTCTGTATGGGCCCGGGCAGGCCCTATGGGTCCAGCACAGCGCCCTATGGGCTCTGTACGGGCCTGGGCAGGACCTGGGGGCCCCTTGAGGACGCCCGCGGGCACCATATGGACCTGGGCAGCCTTTATGGGCCCCGTGAGGCCCCTTACTGGCTCCATATGGCCCCGGGCAGCCTCTGTGGGCCCCACAAGGTCCCCCCACGGGCTCCGTATGGGCCCAGGGAGAGCCCTATGTGCCCAACATGGCCCTCTATGGGCTCCATACAGGCCCAGGCGGGCTCTATGGACCCCACACAACCTATGGGCGTTCTGTATGGACCTGGGCACACACTATGGGCCCTGAGTGGCCTTCCACAGGGTTCATACGGGCTCTATGTAGCCTTCTGAGGGCTCTGTATGGACCTAGCTGGGTTATATGGGCCCCGAGCAACCTCCTGCAGTCTCCTCACAGACCTGGGCAGGCCCTATGGCCCCGCTTGGACCTCCACAGGCTCCATACGGGGCCAGGCAGGTCCTCCAGGCCCCTTGAGGCCCTCAGCGGGCTCCATACGGGCCCAGGTGGATCCTGCAGGTCCCACGAGCCCTGCCCTGGGCTCCATATGGGACTGAGTGAGCCCTTGGGGTCCTGCGTGGCCCTCTGAGGGCTGCATATGGACCCATGCGGGTCCTATACGCCCCATAGGACCCCCTATGGGCTCCATACTGGACCGGTCAGGCCCTACTGCCCCCCCGTGAGCTACCTATGGGGCCAGGCAGGCCCTATAGGCCCTTAGCGGCCCCCTATGGGGTCCATATGGGGCCAGGCGGGCCCTATGGCCTCTCCCGGCCCACTGTGGACCCCATACTCCAAGCAGACCCTATAGACCCCCAATTTTTTGGAATTTTGGGGCTCCTCGGACTCCCTGCCCCTAGATAAGCGCCCTGTGAACGCCCTAGATGTGGGCCTGGCAGGACGGGCATTCGGGGCACTTTGCTTATATACGGCACGGAGGGAGTCAAATCTCTTTGATGGTTACGAAACCAGCTCATTTGTATAAAACCCTCCGTTTTGAAGCCCGGTTTCCCCGGTGCCGACTCCCCGGTGCCGAGGGCCGGGTGGGTTCTGCTTCCCGCCGTCTCCCCGGCGTTCGGTTCCCCTTTGCCCGCGGAGCAGAAATGGGAACTGCTGCTGCTCAGATACCGGCCGGTCCCTGCCTCCCGGGGGAAATTCCTGCCTTCTGCACGGACCTTCCCAGAAATACCGGCTCTGACTCATCCGCTTATGAAACGCTGGAGCCGTTTCCCCCGCTGCTTACACCGAGTGTCACCCTTTATGCCTGGCCTGTCCCCAGGTATTTTAGCAGGATCTGGAAGGCTCCTTTTCATGGCGAATTTGAGAAAGAATTGCAATCTCCGTTGCATATTCTTTCCTTCCAGCACGTCTTTCATCTCTCCTTCCTCTCTGCTGGCTCTAAACTGCTATAATTAGTCACTGTAAACAAATCTGAAGCTTCTCTGATGTTGTGAAACATTCAAAGTTGGTTTCTGACCATCCTGTTCCTCAAATAAACCTTGACTCTGTGCTGCAGGCATCTGACTAATGTTCCCGAGTGCTGAGGACCGAGGCCGTGAGTTAAGCCGCTCTCCGTGATCCCGGTGCACCAAAGGAGCAGGAATCCTGCATCCAGGAACGAACCGCGGAGCTGGATTATCCCACCTGTCCTGGTGTCAGAGTCCGAGGAATAACTTCCCAGTGTCTCAGCAAGAGGGAACAGGCCTTTGGAAGGGGCATAGGATGCATATGATACAGATTCACAAATTTCTCATTTGTGCATGATGTCTGTGCCCAAAGGCAGGTGTGTGCAAGAGAGCAAAACACTGCCGGGAGATTATATAAACATCTACAAAAAAGCACATGAGTGTTATTTCAGCAAAGGAAATAATACATAGAGAAGAGCTTTCCAGGTACTTCAGATTTTTGTTNCGGGAGATTATATAAACATCTACAAAAAGGCACATGAGTGTTAATTTTAGCAAAGGAAATAATACATGGAGAAGAGCTTTTCAGGTACTTCGGATTTTTGTCCCTTTTTCTACTCTTTTTTTTGCTTTTTCTTTGAAGTCTATCTTTAAAAAAATTGATTTATTAAAGCATATAGTGTTCCAAAACGCACTCAAGATTGGTAGTGCCTCTTGGAGCTCTTTGCAATCTATTTACTTCAAAAACAAATCCTAACGGAGCATTCCAACCTTGAACTTCTTGCATGAGGATTCCGAGGGGCAAGTTCAGTCAGGATGCTCCACGCGAACTGTTTTTCCCTTACATCTCACCCCAGAAATCCCTATTATCTGCAAGGACGGAGCCAGATGCCCTGGACTGGGAGCAGTGAGGAGTGGGGGGTATCGAGGATTAAGTCCTCACGGATTCTTTAGCCGGCACCGAGCAGGTCGCTGAAGCCTGGTCATCATCTTGTATTCAACAGATCCTATAAGTTATAGAAGGGCTCCAGGAATCCCTTTTGGGGCTCTTCCCTCCACCCTGAACCCTCCAGAGCAGGCTCTGCCCGCAGACAACACCCCAGTTTATCTAATTACTTATTAAATTCCTCTTCTCCTTAGCTGACATCTGCCCGTTTCCGATTAATCTCCGTTCCCAAGCCCAATAACTCGAGCCATCTGTAGAGGTAAGAGATAAGCTTCCTATGAAACATTTACAAGCACAAGAGCAGACGGGAGAATCGCTCGCCCTGTGTCACCAACCGTGCCCGGGGATCCGAGCAAGAGTAACCTGGTCCTGGTGTGTGTGGATGGGATGTTATCCCTGTCCCAGGGCCAGCAAGAGGTAGTTGTCCCTCTGCCTTAATCCGTGGGCTTTG
Source organism: Crypturellus undulatus (assembly GCA_013389825.1). Lineage (NCBI taxonomy): Eukaryota > Metazoa > Chordata > Aves > Tinamiformes > Tinamidae > Crypturellus > Crypturellus undulatus. Next base: position 9,142 of record VWPW01024797.1, on the reverse strand, counting down.
GAGCAAAAGGGCTTTAAAAATAATCACATTTTGACCCCAGAAAGTCTAGTAACGGAGTAGTTTTTAGATACCACCCCTCAAACTGCATAAGCAGCGGCTCTAAATGCTCTTCAGCCTCAAGCACTTAAAATAGCTGCGGAGTCAGTCGGATCCCTTTGTGTCGCTATCTTGAGTGGGGCAAAACACGTCCTTGGGTCTAGGCAGAGCCACTATCTTTGTTCCCACCGTTTGTCACATGTCGTCCTTTCTTTGCAAGAGTGGTTCTGCTTTAAAATATTGCCAGGAAAGGGACTTTCTTTTGCAGAACTGACGGTTCCCGTCCCTGGGAACCCACCCGCGCAGGGAGCCGGGGTGCCTGCTGCGTGCCCAGGGGCTCCGGGAGAAGGTTGCATGTGCGGGAATGGGAATGTGGGAATCGCGCTGTAGCGGAGGAACCGAAACACCCGGCGCAGCCTGTTGCCCGCGCGCGGCCTCCGCCTGCGTTGCACAAGCTGGTCCGTGTCACCCGGAGCTTGTTCAGCAGAAATGGGAATATTGCAGACGTGACACAAAGCCGGGCTGGGCTGAGCTGCGGCTAACTTGAAAGCAGGAAAAGTGAAGGGCATCAAAGAGGCTGCCAATTATCCCCTGCACTCGGGGACACGCTTGGAGGGGGGAAGCGCCGCGTTTCAGGCGAGGCCGCTCCGTGGGAGCAGGGAAGCACCAGCCTGGGCCCGGGGATGTGCCGGAGCGCCGGGATCTCCGGAGCCCATGCGGGGGCAGCGGGAGCATCTGTTTGAACTCGTCTTTCCAAGCAACAAACTGCTGCTCTCCAGGATCCCGCACGGGGATGGGGTGGCGGGAAGGGGGCTCCGGCGCCCCGGGCTCCTTCTTTGGAAGCGCCGCTGCCCCCGCTCTGCGGCTCCCTCCCACGTCACCGGTTTTTAGGAAGCTCCTGGCAGCTTCCTGCCGCGCTGACGTGCGCGGCCGCCGCGTCAGCCGCGACGGGAAACGCGGCCCTTTTTTGGGTGTAGACGAGAGCCGAGTCGATTGGTGCGAGCGGAGGGGAGGGCTGAGGTGCGGGAACAGCTGGGCTCTGTCTGGAATTTCGCGCTGAACTCCCAAACAATGCCCTGGATAAACACTGCAGGCCCGGCAAACCTCCCTCTCCTTCTCCATTCCGCCCAGCTTCCCCTTTCCCTTTAGAATTGCTGTTTTATTGCTGGTAATCCAGTTGAGCGCAGCACGGTGCTGTTATTTGGGGGTTTTCCCCTCCAATGGCGCCCGCTGATTCCAGCTCCTCCAATGCTGCCGGATCTCAGGACTTTTTGAATGGAAACAATCGTCCCCCTGCCTCAAAACTTGAGTCTCACGGCCCAAGGCAAAGCTGGGGCCCAGGCGCTTCGGAGGGTTCGGGAAGTCTGTGTTGCCGAGAGGGAGAACCAGGGGCTTCCCAGTGCCTTAAAAAGGGGGAAGAAAATCCTGGATCGAAGCATGCCTCAAGTGGCAAATTCTACGGAGTATAATGCAGACATTTGCCCATACTGGAAACCTGAGCAATGTGCAGTAAATCTTCAAGTCGGCCCTAAATTCCTAACAGCAGCTCTCCTGGGAACCCCCGAGCCAGCCTCGGAATCCCGAGCAAGGCCGTGGATTTTTCCATGCACCCGCCCTACCTGCCCGGCCAGGCTCTGTGCGCCGCAAAGTTCCTCCCTCCGTGTGGGCGGCTGCCAGATAACAAAATAAGGGGAAAAATAAACCAAAAAAAAAAACCCAGGCTACCAAGGTTACGGAGCAGATAGTTAATCTGGGAACAGCTTCCCGCCCTGGCACAAACAGCTCCGGGGGAAGGACGACCGCAGCGTTGCGGGATGCGCTGCTGGGAGGTCCCTGTCCCTCCGTCCCCGGCTCAGCCTGGGGCTCGGTGACTTCACGGGTGTCACCGGGGCTGCCAGCGGAACCTGCTGCACCGGCTTGTGGCGCAGGACACGGAGCGGGGCCACCGCGGGACTTCTGTTTTCTCACGTTGGTCAACTCGGGCAGAATCTTTTTCATCCCACGTGCGATGCCTTTCTTTGCATGCTGAAAGCTGCGCCGAGTGTAATTAGGCAGCCCTGTGCAATTAAGGCGGTTATGTAAGGTAAGCACCCCGCAGAGTAATTGTGGCCAATTTTTAGCATACCCAAGGGCAGTTAAAAGACCCAACGTGGCCTTTCAAGTGATTTACCTGCTCACATGTCTCTGCAGGACTCATTTAGGTGTGTCTGGGGTGACATCTTTGAAGTGGGCATCATTGTCCTGCTCCTGCTGAGAAACACCTGGCTGGAGCAGAAATACATATTTTTTTTCCATTCCTCCTCTTGAAAAGAAGGAGTTTCGTATCTTGTTTCTATTCTAAAGCGGCCTGAAACTGAGACTCTGGATGCAAAAGACCCAGATTGTGCAAATCTGTGATGTTCTTGCCTTAGAGCCTTCAAGAAAAGCAGCTCTCTGCTCCCTTGTGTTTTATGACGTTCCCTGAAGCCAGTTTATCCCTTCCCTGCTGAAGATTGACCTCTCCTCTAGCAGCAAAAGGCCTGAGCCTGGTCTGATCAACCTGCCAGCACGATATCCTCATCCAGGGGAATCCAAGGCAGGATCTGGCAGGGATAACCAGCACGAAACCCAGCCGGGAAGGCGGAGAGAGACCTATGTGCTCGGGAAGGGCAGCAGCGAGATAGGGGATGTGCTGGGGTGGGAGAACGTGGCTTTCCCCTTCCTGACACAACTTTATTGCCACTGCAGTGAGTCTTGGCTGCGGCGACGTGGAGAGGCCGGAGCCGGTGCAGGACACGGCGAGGGGCAGCCCATTGTGTGCGGTTTGCAGAGGACTTCGTGCCGTCCTTGGTGCGTGCTCACACATCCCCTGCCAGCCCTGGAGGAGGGAATGTCGGGAGCAGCAAGGGGCTGCGTTCCAGAGGCGACGGAGCTGCCCGCAAGGTACCGGTTTGCTGTGTGGCCGGGCAGGATCCTCCTCTCACTCGCCAGCAGGACGTGGGTGTTTGCCCACACGCTGCTTCCCACTGCCCACAGCTGGCACCCGTCCTCTGTGCTCACATCCATCCTTCGTGCTCACGTGTATTGTTTGTGCTCACACCTGCTGGATGCGTGTGCTGGAGCCGTCCGTGCTCACATCTATCCTCTGTGCTCACACGCATCCTTCATGTTCACATCTATCCTTCGTACTAACACCTATCTGTGCTCGCACTTATCCTCTGTGCTCACATCCATCCTTCGTGCTCACACCTAGTCTCTGTGCTCACACCCATTTTTCGTGCTCTCCTCTATCCTTCATGCTCACACCTATCCTTCACGCTCATATCTATTCTTTGTGCTCACACTCATCCTTCGTGCTCACCCCTATTTTCCGTGCTCTCCTCTATCCTTCATGCTCACACTCATCCCTGTGCTCGCACCCATCCTCTGTGCTCACACCTGTGCTCACACCCATCCTTCCTGCTCACACTCATCCCTCAAGACCACGTGTTCCGTCCCAGTAAAATCCCAGGGGGTATTTTTTCTCCTCTCTTTATACCTGAAAACAAACTGAAATTCCTGTTTTCTCTGCTCATTTTAGCTGACTCGTGTTTAACACCTTCACATGGGCACACTGAGCTAGTTCCTGTTTGTAATTTTCAGCTTAGCATCGACATGTAGATTTTCTTACTTAAAAGCTCACGCCTTGCAGGAGGAAAAGAAAAACACCCAACATGCGGAGACCTATGGTGAAATCTCAAGCTAGAGCTGGGATTTCTAATGGTGGAACAGAACAAAGTTTGAACCCAACGCGGCCTTGCTAGAAAGAGAGAAAACAGCCATTTATGGCAGAGAAAAGTGCTCAGTTGCCAAGCGAGGGCTCTGGTGGGCTGGGAGCAGCAGGGTGAGCAGCGCACGGGGTGGTATTTGCTGCTCTGTGTGTTTGAGAGGGCTCTCGGCTGCTGGGTCTGAGCACAAGCTGCCTCGGGAGGGCTCTTGAGGAGGGAGGGGAAAGCAGGAATTTCAGACCCTTTTAAGGGCTGTTTACTCTTCCAGCCTCCGCGGATTTCAAGGGCATGTATATTTGGGAATTGGTTATCACGGTGGGAGCTGCAGGGACAGGAGGGAGTGGAGATCCCTGGAGTCCTCCCAGCCAGGGAGAAATTTCCGTGCTAAACACGCAGGAGCTGGGCAGAGGGCAGGGGAGCCGCTGGTGACACTGAAAACAGAGGGTAGATGAGGTGGTGTTGAGGAATCTGGGCTCTGGGGGACACCTGCCTTCAATCCCTTCCCTGTCACAAACCCAGCCGGCCCCAGGGTGTCACTTTGGGTCCCCGTGACTCAGTTTACCTGCTGGGAAGTGGCAGGAGGGAAGCAGGAGCTCTCTGCCCTGCAGCCAAGGCTCCGTGCAGGGAGGGGAAAGCGGCTCTTGTTATTCCAAACCTTTTCTTTCCTCTGAAATGTGGCTGCAAAGCCCAGATGCCGGAGCCCCCACGGAGTGTCCTGCTCCAACCCTGGGCCATCCTGGTCTTGCTGTGTCCCACATGGGACGGTTGCCAGCGAGTGAGGGACGCGGTGCTGTTCTTCCAAGCCCCACGGAGCTCTTCCCCCTTGAGACACTCATGATCCCATTCCCCATCCTCCTCAACACACACAGTCCCATTCCCCATCCTCCCTAGCACACGTGATCCCATTCCCCATCCTCCCTGGCACACATGGTCCCATTCCCCATCCTCCTTGACACCCACGGTCCCATTCCGCATCTTCCCTGGCACACATGGTCCCATTCCCCATCCTCCCTGGTACACACGGTCCCATTCCGCATCTTCCCTGGCACACATGGTCCCATTCCCCATCCGCCCCGGCACGGTGGATGCTGCAGATCTTTAGTGTCCCCTGACACTCCAGGTGGAGCCGTGTCCCCGTGCCACATTTGCAGTCCTTGTCCTGTCGCAGCCACCTCCTTTGTTTACCTTTTACTGCCTGCTAATCCCAGAGATGCTGAGAGATCCCAGACGGCTCCGCCGACCTCCCCGTGGGAGACAGGGACTGTCCAGGCTGGGAGCGGGACCCAGCAGGACCCATTAGTGGCAGGTGGGGTGACACCAGGGATAACTGCGCTCCCAGGGACACCAATGACAGTGTGAGGTGGTGGAGGACGGTGACAGGGACCCCGGCAGTGCGGGGAGGACTGGAGCAGCCTGGGGAAGGGCTGGTCTCTCGGGAGCATCTGCACATCCATGGCTTGAGCAGGATCCCGAGGCCGGCTCCATCCCTGGTGCTGGGGCATCTCATGCAGACCCATCTCCAGGACCCTGAAGTTGCCTTGAGTTTAAGCGGGTTTAAATTTGGTTTCATTCTGAATTTAGGCTCCGTGGGAAGCTCCTGGGCTTCGGTAAAGTGAGCCCAGAGCTGAAACTGGAAAACAGAGTAAGGCCTCGAAGATGGCTCAAAGTTTGACTTGAAATAGCTCAGGAATCCAGTCCTTACCCCATCCTCACGTGTACACGGATGCGGCATCAGGACCTTTTAATTTCTCTGAATGTGCGTGGGAAAAAAAAAAAAAAAAACCCAGAGACTTGGTTGCTGCTGAAATGCAGAATTGGGAAGAGGAAGCCTATGGGCTGCTTCTGGCAGTGACGGATGTGGGTCTAACCTGGGATCTGGAATTCCAACCCCGATGAACACCGTGTGCAATCCGAGGCTCCAACCAAGCTCCATCCCTAGCTGCAAACACCTGGCAGCGCAAGGGAAAACTCCGGCTCCGGGGCTGGATTTCAACTCCAGCCTCTGGGACGTTCTCCTGAGCCACTTTGGGGAAGATTCGGTGTCTTTTGGTGCTGGCTACAAGGGAGAGCCGGAGCGAGGGGAGCATGCCGGCCACGCGCGGCATTGTGGATAGCGAGGAGGTTTGGGAAGCTCAGGGACAGTGAAGAGGTTTGGGGAGCTCATGGACAACGAGGAGGTTTGGGAAGCTCATGGACAACGAGGAGGTTTGGGAAGCTCGTGGACAGCAAGGAGGTTTGGGGAGCTCATGGACAATGAGGTTTGGGGAGCTCATGGAGAGTGAGGAGGTTTGGGAAGCTCATGGATAGCGAGGAGGTTTGGGAAGCTTGTGGATAGCCAGGAGGTTTGGGAAGCTCGTGGATAGCGAGGAGTTTTGGGAAGCTCATGGACAATGAGGAGGTTTGGGGAGCTCATGGATAGCGAGGAGGTTTGGGAATCTTATGGACAGTGAGGAGGTTTGGGAAGCTTGTGGATAACGAGGAGGTTTGGGAAGCTCACGGATAGCAAAGAGGTTTGGGAAGCTCCGGCCTCCCCCTGCCCAGGGGTGCCTCTCCCACCCCAAACCGCCCATCTGGCTGTGCCAGCAGGACAAGGAATCCTTGGGAACAGCCCGGAGCGGTCGCTGGGAATCCGCGGGCTCCTCCGGAGCTGTTTGTCCGCGCTGGGATCAGCCTGGTGCTCGGGAAAGGCACCACCCAGCCCCGCGCTCCTGCAGGGTGTCACCCGGCTTTATCTGGCCCTGCTGCTGCCCTAATTGCTGTTTGCAGCGCTGGGAGCTGCGCTGGGCTCCGGGAAGCACCGGCTGCTCCGTAGCCCTGGGTGTAGCCTGAGAAGAGCCCCGGGGATCTGCTCCCAGCGCCCTGCCCTCCCACAGGGCGCCCTCGACCTGCTCCGAGGGAAAGGTCCCCCCGTGGATTTGCAGCGTGGACACAGGGAGGGATTGGGATTGGGAAATCCCATGGGAATCATTTGTTACCTGCTCAGCAGAGCAGCTCGGGATGGGACCGGACCGACTCCTTGCTCTGGAGCTGGGACTAAGGAGCGGTGGGAGAGGGGGAATCCAGGTCCGAGGTCCAAAGCTGCAGTGTAGGGGAGAGCCCACACTTGGCTGCAAACCAGTCTGGTTTCCGTATGTCAGACTCGTTGTGGATCGCTGCAATTATGCTGGAATAGGCCAAAATCTGCAAGTCTTGGAGCTCCTGGTCCTTTCTGTTAACCTGCACCCACCCCATGAGTGAATTCACAGGAGAGACCCCCACTAGCTGCTTGATGCTCTTTGCTCTACATCTCCCCCAAGCAAAGGACTCTGCGGCCGCAGCCGAGGTCCCCAACACCGTCATAAACATCATCTATATAAACTATAATCTATATAATCTATAATCTATAACCACCTCCTGCTTTTCTGCCCTGACGCGTGGGTAAACGAGCTGCCCTTGCCAGCCTTTGGGAAGCCGCATTTATGGGATCGGGAGCAGCGGAGCCTCCCCGCGCTGAGCGGGGACGTCAGGATGGGACGAGCAGGGGCAGCCGAATCGCCCCCCGGCCCCGGGGGCTCCTGCCCTTTCCGTCCTGCCGCTCAGCCGGGGTTGCCATGGATCCACACATCCCCGGCGCTCAGAGCACTTTATTAGCAATAAACCTTGATCCCGGCAACGCGCTGCTTTGGCAACCCGTGTCCAGCCCTTTTTTTTTTCTCCCCGGCTGCGTTTGGCTTTGGCAGAGGAGCCGCGTTCCAACCGCTGCAAAAATCCAGCCTTGTGCTTTCAGCCAGAGCGTTTTTTTTTTCAAAACTTCTCTTTTCTAAGGAAATAACCCCCCTTTTTCACAGCGCGGCGGCGTTTCGGTGCAGTGCGAAACCCCTAGAGCCCCACGGCCCCCCTTGAAGGTGCGAGATGGTCCCCAAGAGCCCCCTGTGAAATGAGGGGTGGCAGGGGGGGTGCCAGACCCGCTCGGGTCCCCCCTTCCCTTTTTGGCTTTGTGTGACAGGAACAGAGCAGGCGGGGGCAGCCGCATCCTGTTGGGGACGTGGAAAGAAAAAAAAAAAAACAATAAAACCGAATGCAAAGAACAGGAAACCGGCCCCAAAACGGGCTGAGGTCGCACGCACCTTCCCCGGCGGGGCGGCTGCAGGGGCTCCTGCTCCAGCCGGGGACGTTTTGCTTGGAAAACAGAGTCATCCTAAGGGGGACATTGACAACGCGGCTCGAGGCAGAGGCTGCTGAGCCCGCGGGCGCTTGGCATCGTTGGAAAACAACGCCCAAAGTCCTAGGAAATTCAAGGGAAAAGCCGTGTTCGGTGCCTGCGGCTCCCTCGGTGCTGCAATGCGCGTTGCCTAAAACACCTGGGAACGGGAGACGTTTTCCTGGGCTGTTTGCTGCGAGGGGACGGGGCGACGAGCAAAGAGACCCCGGGAGCAGCTTCTCCTCCGGGGGTGACGCCGCTCCCCGCGGGTTTGCGCTGCAAAAGCAAAGGGGGACGAGGGCGAAACCGCCCTCTCGCCCGGGCAGCAAACAGGTTCAGTTGTGTTTTCTGTCCCCGTCCTTCGCCGTCGGCCGCGTTTCGCACGCTTCGGCCACCGCCTGGTTTCACAACCGTGTGTTTCGAAAGGCCCTTATTAGCTCTAAGTGCAGGCTGGGCCGAGGCCGCCTGCTTTATTGTTTACCCTGCCTGCCAGGCCTGTTCCTGGGGTCAGACCCGGGTTAGCAATTAGAGCTGCGATTAAACACAGAGCCCTGTTTATCCCGTTTTTTTTTTTTTTTCCTCCTTAAATTCCCACCGATGCTGCTGAACCCGGGAGGCTGACAGGACCCCCAGCCCTTGTGTGTCCTTAATGCACAGGAAAAAAATCCCAAATCCAAGCAGATCACCTTAAAATCGTTTGCAAACGCGAGGCTAAAAGGAAGGGCCCATTGAGCCACCTGTGGGACGCGGCGCATGCAGGATTTGGGTGGTAATTCCTCGTGCACAACCATTTCTCCGCTGATAACTGGGAATCGCTGTTGGCCTGGAAGCTGAATCCGTATTCGACGGCTTCTGGAGGGGGTTTTGTGTCCAACACTGAATGATAAAAAAGCTGCTCCCCCTGCAAACAGAACCCAAGGAGGCAGGAGTGGGGGAACTGCTCTCTTTGGGGTGTGCAAAAAAGCTGCTGACTCCCAAAAATGCCGAATTTTGGTCTGTCCATGCCGAGCTCGAGCCAGATTTGCCTTTTTCTTGTCCAACTTCCAACCCGACTTGTTTTGGACAAACAGGGTTGAAAACCCCTCTGAACTTTCCATTCCTGCCAAACCAGTTACAAACCTCATCCAGCCAATCACCGTATATATATATATACATATATATACAATTATATACAATATAT
>VWPW01024795.1:12641-53604 GCA_013389825.1 Crypturellus undulatus | reverse complement strand
GGGCCGGTCAAGGCAATTTTGATCTCCAAGGTCTTTGCCAACCCTACTGAGTCTAGGATTCAACCCGCAGAAGCTGCTCCTGATGCTACGCGCAACGGCAGCCCCCGTAGGTCGAGCTGGCCCAAGAAAGGGAAGCAGCTCGATGACTCAGAAGGGAACCGCGCTGGGTTACTGGCCACCAAATAAATTCCGGAGTGCTTCCTCTATCTCACCACCAAACCAACGACGGCTTCTCGCACGTTTTATGAGCTCAATGCAGCCACACGAGATCCTAAAAAAGCTCCTTTGTCTTAAGGGCAGGAAGGGAAACTTTGCCCTTGCTCGGCTTTGATGGTTCCATCGTCGGAAACAAAACGGATTCAGGTCCCATCGGCACCGTGCTCCAGGCTCGGAGCTGCTCCTGGAGACCCCGAGGACTCGCTGCCGAGACAGCTGGAGCGGAGCCGCGTCGCAGCACGAGCGCTCGGCGCCGCTCGGGGTGTAAAAGCAACAATCTGCGAGCCCAGAATGCGGCGGCTTCTGTTCGGAGGGGGAATCTGCAACTCTGATTCATCCCCATCTTGTGATATTTAGCGTGTTCCTAAAGATCCACTCACAATCCCGTTTTTTTATTCTTCTTTTAAAGCAGAATCCCTCACTGGTATCCATGGTTACTGAGACAAGCTGGGAACCGCAAAGCTCTAAAATTCAAATCACAAGCAGAAGAAGAAAAAAGGAAAGAAAAGTTGGGATATTTATTGCTTTTACGTTTTTTTTTTTTTATGCTTCGCAACTGCTTCAGATGGAGTACGTTCTGGGCAGCTGTTCCACTCTTTCACTGAGATGAATGGGGGGAAAAAAGTTTGCATTTTCCTCGATTAGCCCTCGTATTGCGTGATGCAGAAACAGGGTTTTGAATTTAATTTTTTTGGCCTCTGCCTTGAGGCAGAATGGGAAAATTAGGACAAGCTCCCTCCAATGAGCAAGTGATTATTATTATTCCTTCCATGTACACCCAGAGAAGCTCAGAGCTCCTGTACTAGTTCAGAGAGAAAGGAGAAAAGAAGCACAGTGATAAATGCTGCATAATATGCAAGCAGCGTTTAACTGAAAATAGAGATTTTGGGCTCTTTTTGAGAAAGATAAAGAACAGAAGAACACCACCTTGAGAAGGGGTTTGGACAAAGCACCAGGCAGCAAAATGCAGAACCTGTTGTGTGCTCTGGTGATGAGGACGAGCTGGCCGAGCTGTCCTAGCCCAAAGCTAATTTTGATGCCTGATTTGCATCCGGCAGCGCATCCTTGGTAGAGCTTAGCCATGTACAGCAGGCTGGTTCTTATTCAAAAGCTGCAAATAGCTAATGCACGCTTGCAAAAATATCCGTGAGAAACTTTCTGAAAAGGTTGGCTGTTTTTTGAGCTGTTGCTTGCATCGGGCATAGTTTGTTTTACCAGGGGGCAGGTCACTGTATTGGTTAGTGGGGAAAATCTTATTTTTTTCTGCTGGAGAAAGCTCAGATACACATCTGAGTGTGTAGTGTTAGAAGGTTTCTTTACAATCCAACAAATGGCCCTGGATGTGAAGCTCTCTCTCCTGGTTGCTCTGAATCNAGCTCAGATACACATCTGAGTGTGTAGTGTTAGAAGGTTTCTTTACAATCCAACAAATGGCCCTGGGTAATTCTAGTCAAGATGTGAAGTTCTCTCTCTTGGTTACTCTGAATCTGGGTGCAGATGCTCAAAAAAAAAGCCCATAATTCTCGTAGAAAAACTGTTTGCAGCTTCATGTGCCATAGCCCGAGGCATTGAGCTCGACAGGACCTGCAGGGCAAAGGACGACCACCAGGCTGACGGCACCTGCAGGCCTGGGCTCTGCTTAGCTGCTCCTTGGAGAGTAGGACCCAATGGAACTGCTTCTCCACGGCCAACTGCAGGTTGTTTCTGCCTAAATTTTCACAAGCAAGAAGAGTTACAAGCCTACACATGCCTCATCTCACCTCCATTTTCCTCCCTGAATCCTAAGCCATTGGTCTCTCCATTCCCATGCAACTCCACATCCATCTCTTTTTGTGTGGGTTGGTTCTATGTTGTATAGATGGGGAGGCTGGGAGGAAGCCAGTCAGGACCAGGCTTCAGAACCACAGACCAGGAGCTGATGTTTCACCTGGAATTACAGCATGGTCAAAGCTAAATCAGCAATCATTTTTTCCCTGCTAGCTTCCAAGCCAGGACAAGGACGTGCTGGAAGTTTCCACACAACTCCACAAGCCAAAGAAACAAGAACAGGGTCAGGCGCAGCTACAAGGAGAAACCCAGAGGCTACAACTAGTCTCCCACTATGGCAGACAACATGAAAGACAGACTTGGTGCACAAAGATCAACCAGCCTGTTTCATGCTCCATATCCCACGTGCAAATACTTGCTCTGACTGCCTTGGGGCTTTGCAAACTATGGAAACGCTCCCTCCTTCCTTCGGCTTTCAAAGCAGGAGCTTAGGCAAGAGGCACTTTTTCGGCACCTGTTATCGTTACAGCTCTCCATCAGACCATGACTTTGGCTCACACAAACCTCCTTCACGTTGCACATTTCAGCCTGTCTTTCCATGACTCGTCAGCGAACCACAAAGAGCAATTTTGGCTTTGCCCCAAACCTGTAAAACTCCAGTAAGGAGCTGCTGTGGATTGTGTTGGTATCACGAAACATACATTTTAGCCAAATGAAGGTGCAGAGGGCTAGAAGCAGATGGCACGGGCTGCTCTCGGCAGGCAGCTGCGTGAACTCTCACTTCTGTTAACTAACCTGTTTTGCACCATTTAAGGTAACAGTAACGCGGCGCATCACAAGTGCCGAGAAATAACGCAAGCCCAACCCAGCAGCGTCAGAACAAGGAGGTTCCACAGGTGCCCTGAAACCTCAGGCCTTGACTCACTTCATACATCACTTATCTAGACGTGCCACGTTGCACATTTTAGCTGCTATTGCCACAGCTGTGCAGGATATCAAGTCCAACAGCCTCAACCACCACCTAAACCCTCCGATAAGAGATTCAGTGTGTGTGACAGNCGAGAAATAACGCAAGCCCAACCCAGCAGCGTCAGAACAAGGAGGTTCCACAGGTGCCCTGAAACCTCAGGCCTTGACTCACTTCATACATCACTTATCTAGACGTGCCACGTTGCACATTTTAGCTGCTATTGCCACAGCTGTGCAGGATATCAAGTCCAACAGCAGCAGCCTCAACCACTACCTAAACCCTCTGATAAGAGATGCAGTAGCTAGTGTGACAGTGTGGAGAACTTTGCACAGACACTGCAAGCAAGGGACACTGCCAGAGCAAACGTGTGACTGCTTCAGTGATCAGCTAAGCAATGTCCAGAAGAAGCTTTGAGGATGGGGCATCCCTGGAGAACCACGAGGCAGAAGCTGCCCCATGCAAAAAAAAAATGTGAGGACTTCTGTGCCCGCGTGGTTGCAGGAGCAGAGCGGGAACAGCTCGTCCCGCATGGTGCCCATGTTCATATTTCTGCTGCCTTCACAGAAATTGTGAATACACCTTGTAGTGCAGTGGATTTAATGGGTTTCCTTTGGCCTCTGACCAGTACAGCAGACTCCATAGTGCAGCTCTATTATGACATGCTTTCACGCATCAAAAGAACTCACCAACTCACATCTTCGCAATTCTTTCAAGAAAATTTATTTTACTACAAGAATACTTCAGGACAGAACACCAAAAGGGCCCAAATCAAATTCTGAATAATTTAGAGATAAGCCTCAAACACCAAATAATCATTTTGCTGCTCTAAGTTGGCATAGACAAAATCAGCCCAGCCCTCACCCTGCTGCTGTATTCTCCCAATAGATTCTGTTCATGTCAGAATGGAAAAATTAACAAAGCACTGATGAGGCTATTAGAAAATAAGTATTCCCTAGCCAGGAAATACTGAGCCTTAAAATTACAAAATATATTAATGATCATTTACTTGTAACATTAACTGTATGATTCACAGTCCCTCAAATTGGCCTTTCTGTTTTTTTTAAGATTGTTAAACACAGCGGGCTGAGGCCTTGGGGTGCACCAAGCTGTAATGAACCTTCAGAATCCAGCTGGTATGAGCAGAACTGGCCTGCACAGCGAATTGGGAGAATGTACCTTTTCCTGGAGATGCTGGTGTCTTTTGGCAATAGATATAATTACAGCTTGGCCGTAAGCAAACTTTTGGTATTACACAAATCAAACCAAACGGTTATTTATATGGCAAAAGCATTTATATGCCAAAAGCTTTCTGAAATTACCTTTGAAAGCTCTCCCAGCAGGCACTCCCTAAGGTTTTATCATTTCATTAAGAGTAAATTTTCTTTTCTTTTTTTCCTATATTCTCCCAACGCTGATGCAGAAGACACAATCTGCAAGCCTCATCCCCACAGACCTATTGTTCCAGGCTGTATTCATCACTGCCACTAGATTCCTCAGCTCAGCATGTTCAGAACAAGCCTGGGGAAGACTGAATGCCATCAGGGTCTGGAAACAACGAGAAGTTTGGGATGTTCACGTGGGACTACCTGCCAAGATTAAAAAAAAAAAAAGAAAAAGAAAAAGAAAAGACTAACTGGGTACAAAGTGCTGCTTGGGGTACAGGCACAGCAAAGTGGTTGAGCTTCAAACTCTTCACTAGTATCTGCTGTACAAACGACAGTCCAATGTTATATCAACTCTCTCATAGATTCAAAAGCAAAACTTCAGCAAAGTCTTGCAGATAACGCTTAAAAAAGTGTCTTATCTGAAATAACTGTGAATAGGTTGGGGTTTTTGTTTTTAATTATGTGGTTTATTCAGTACCAGGCTAAACATGTGCTGTGTTTTCAAGTTGCACTTTCACGCCACGGCTTGCGTGACAGCTCCGCTCTCGGGCTGGAGGTTGATCAGGGAGTTGCTCGCTTGGGCCAGCTCAGCGATGGAGACCCGGCCTCTCTGCTTGATGAACCGAGCCACCGCGGCCATCTCCTCCGGGGTGATGTAGATGAACTTCCCTCTGTCATCAATCACACCTACAGAGGGGAAAAGAGAGGGCTTAGGAGTCAGCTCTTCTCAAATCCCAACAGGAATCACTCACTCCAGAGCCACTTCTTCTGGAAGGAAGACTTTTAGATGATATTCAAATGTATCCACCAGGACACTGCGGTCACGGCTCGCAAACAACCTCCAGTCTGTAAATACGCTCGCAGTGGCCCCTTCTCCTACTTCATCCTCAGAAAGCAATGACTTCCCAGCAGCGAAACACACAGCTTGTTCAGGCAGGAATGTGTTTGATTGCACAGGGTAGGGAAAGGCACTTATTAGAGGGCTCAGTTTGGGGCTGCTCTGTGATGTCTGCTCACTCCGCAGCCATGGTTCTGGCTTAAGACAAAACATCTTCAAAGCAGACTTGTAAACCAGCCAAAACAACCACGTGGGGTTTTTTTTTCAAGTTAGCAACTTGAAGGACATCATTTGTACCTCATTGCTCAACAACATCTAAAGAGGGCTTAAATCATATGCAGGGCTTAAGCTGGTCCTTGCACTGTTGTGGACATTTAGCCTGAAATGTTTAATGTCTAATCTGTCTAATGCATCACAGGAGCAACCACATATACAACAGTGGCATTAAAGAGAAGGGTTTCACAGCAGGAAATGGAGCAGGGATAAGTAAAACACCTATTGATCATGTCCTGCTGGGATCCTCTATCTACTTTTTAAAATAGAAATTACATTGAGAATCTCCCCTTAGAATAGTTAAGATGTTTTCTGCACTACTTATCCACCCGTTAAAGTCTCCCAGTGTTTTGTCTGTCACCTGTTAAAGTGCCATCTGCCATCAAGTCCTGGATTCTGTTAATTGCATCCTGTTCAGAAAGGGGAAAAAAAAAAAGGAATAACCAAATGATTAAGGATAAAAAAATTCACATGTTCAGACACACTAGAGATGGAAGTTCACATTGAATGTGTCAGTAATAAGTATTACAGTAAAGAATTCACATCAGCACCTCCATACAGATGGACGCAGTTAAGTCCTTTGTCAGAAATAGTTTGGGTCCAGGAGAACAGAGCAAGCATCTGCAATTCCCATACCCACAAAAGAGACTTGTCTGGAACTTATGGCTATCACAAAACTCTCTCACAGAAGAAAGTTACATACATCTTTGCAGGAGAAGCATGTGCTGTGCCAGTGTAACAAGCTAGTGCCATAAAGTCTGCACAGAATCACAGAATGGCAGAATCTCCAATGACTTCTCCAAGTATCTGCCTAACTGAGTATATTCCAAAGCTTTGCCTTTTTTTTTTTTTTTTTTAAATTTTTTCTCCCCCTCCCTTAGCTACGGTGTCCTCTACCACTGCAAAGAGGAATTCGTGCCTGGGGAATGCCTGTGATCACACCAAACATGCAGTTTAAGCTAGTATCTAAGCTTAGGTTCTTGCAGTCCTGCCTCTCTCCCTTTGCACTCATGTGGCTGCAACAAGCTATAGTGCAGTTCCTACCACATCAACTCCCTGAACTGCCTCACTGAAATGAAGTGCTGGTTATAAGGCCTAGGCAGGGGGATGGAAATCTGGATTCACATCAGTGCACGCCGCTGTAAAGATGTAACCCAGTATCAGATTGGGTACAGAACAACAAAATTCTACTTACAAAGTATTCCAAATGTGCTCAAATTTAAAACAACCAAAATCCATGACTACTTCAAACTGCAGAGTCCAAACACAAAACATGGAGCAAAGAGAAAAGAGGAGAGGGGACAAATGGAACAGAGAGATCACATCACGAGCTCACTTTGAGAGAAGAGGCTCTAAATGCTGAGAGGGACGGTACTCTCAAGCAATACACTAAAAGAAAAATAAATCTTATGTATTTTAATAAGCAGGGAATCAAGAGCAACAAGGAATAGCCAGAGAGGCAGATTTGAGACACAGCACTCCATATCCTGCTGCAAACATAAAAACCACTGCCCAGTTATCCTGTCAGTATTTGAGTCGATTTCTAGCTTGGCTCCTGATTCCCAAATATTCTGACCTGCCGCTCACTGGATCTGAACACCCAGTTAGCTACATTAGCCAACATGGATCTGGGCAAGAGACAGCCTGGCCACATTTCACTGCAACAACCTGGTAGGACTCCTGCGGTCTCGGTGCTTCTCTGATGGACAGCTACGTTTTTAGGACTCATTCTGATGAACTTCACCCAAATCCACTTTCAGGAAGGATGAGAAACCTGCTTGGAAATTACCCTATCTTCCTACATTCTCTCAATAGTAAAAACTTCCAGACGCAGCACTTGTACACGCACCCCAAAGCGCTGTGCTTACCTGTGTTCGTAAGCCCAAATGAGAAGCCAAGTCTTCCAGCTGAATTACTTTTGCTTTCTATGGAAACAAGGAAGAATTAAACACAGCTGAATTATGGATTTTTGTTTGTTTGATTTTTTTTCTGTATCACCAAATAAAAAACAAATGCATTCAACTGGAAAAGTAGTGCTTTTCGTTCTAACTTACTGTTCCTAGAAAATGCTTTTTTGGTGGAAAAAAAAAAAAATCCTAACTTGCATTACTTAAACCATTTTGCTCTGTGCAAAAGCTGAATGTGCTGCGAAGGCTGAAATACAGTTGCCAATGTTTCTCCTGAATCACTTCTGAACCTTATGAGGCCAGTAAGAGCACTGGTGTATTAAACAGCCATGACACTGCTCTTCCTGGCACCTGAATTTCTCAGTGCTACCTCAGATTTCCATCTATGCTTTAGCAAGACCCCATTCTGTGTGAGAGATGCTGCAAAATACCTTTAAGTGTGCATACATGATCTTTTCTGCAGCTTTCAGCATTTCCCTCTGTTTTGCTCATGTCATATGTATTCATGCCATAATAATCTTCCCAGTCAGGTGGGTATCTTATTAAAATTGTCAATGCACAGCTTGCACAGCTAGCATGCTTCTGTGTGAGCACTGCAATGATCTCGGAGAACAGCAGCAGAAAGTGGAATTCCAAATTTTCATTTGGCTTTGGAAAGAGCCTCTTACTGCAGCCTTGCTCAGCCAGGGTGCTGCAGCCACTGCTCACATCTGGTTTATGCTTCTCTGCAACTCCACAGCACTGCAGAGAAAACAGCTGGTGCACTGGACAGGAGCTACCTGGTTCCCGTTTTCTGGTTTGCAAAAGTTTTAGAGACTCACCCTTTTTCCACCAGTGAAAAGATGCAATGCTGTTTGCAAGGAGTTTTGAAAATAAAAATCTGCTGAAATGTTTTTAGTTATTTTTCCAGACTATACTCCTAGGAGACGTGTGTTTACAGCTATGTGAGTTACACTTATGGTAATGGATGTAATACTTGCAAGTAATAAATACATTCGTTTCAGACCTTGAGAGCACCCTTGGAAAGACGCTGAAGAACTAAAGAGACTGAAAGCGATGAGTTTTCATTAATAAAATGAGAAGAGGAAGCAACACACAGATACAGTAGTTGTGAAGTTCGATACAGCCAAGCTAGAGAACTGAATACCATGGACTGAACATACGGAACTGGAACCAGTCCATGGAATTCAGTTCTCAGAGCTGGGAACTGCCAAGGCTCGTCACATCTTCTTTTAGAAGGGCAGGGGTGCAGAACCACATTAAGCAAGAAAAACAGTATTGAAACCTTCACTTAAAGTATTCATCCCCAATGACCAAATACACTGGGAGCTCTCCAAGACAGATGCAACTGTGGAAAGGACCCAGAGGACGGGGTGGCACCAGGGGCCGCGCTCTACACGTGAGATCTGAAATGCAGCAATCACATCGTGAGATCCCAAGCAGCAAAACCCTTCCCCACTCTACTCACATCTATGAGAGAGGCTTAACTTCTGGAGGGCATTATGTAGGTACCCCTATTTTACTAAATGCATGTAATTTAGGATTTTTTTTTTTAAAGAAATGAAAAGGTTTTCTTTCCTACTCCCTTTTCACTATATTTGAAAGGTATTCTCCATTTTAATTCATCAGCTATTATTCAGAAGTGCTCAGATATGACAGCATTGTTCGAAGGAGGTGAAAACAGGGACCAAGTGCAAGCTCCCATCTCTCTGGGCTAGAAACAGCACCTCCAGGAAGGGAATCGCTCTGCTGCTCTCCAACCACTTCCCACTTTGATGCCCTTCCAAGCGCTGACAGCACCCAGAGAGCTGGTTTGCAAGGGGCACCCAGTGCAGCTACAGAATTGCTGAAAAAAATAAAAGTTGGTTATTCTGTTCCCCTGAGAACAGTTGTCAGGCTGTAACTTTGGGTTACTGAAGAGAATGTCTAAACTAAATCTTATTTTTAAGTAGCAACTGCTCTTTTAACTTGCAAGTCTTACAGACAGCTGCTAGCAGCTTAGCACTGCTTTTACATGTAAGTCAACAACTTCTGTGAATAGGACAGAAGAGGGCAATAAGGTCTATGTATTAAGTTTAATTTCATGATTATTAAAAAAAAATAATAGAATTGGTAATAGAAAGCAGTGCTCCAGTTCTGCACCTTATCTCTATGCAGTAAATCAGGTGCTAAAGCGCATTCTGAATTAGCTTCTTCAGCCCATGCTTAAATTCTCTGACGTCAAGTACAAGTGACTAATAGAAAACTGTCCATATGTTCAAACACTAAACTGAGACTTTTGTGACTAATCTGTTCCATCCAACAAAACTACCAGAGCAACGTGCAGAACCAGACCCGCAGCATTATCCTTAAGAAATCATCCTCGTTTTAGCAGTAGATGATCAGGGATATGGAAATATCCTGTTGTTCTACCTACTGTTAACCCACAGTAGCTTGTTTAATTTAATAAAAGAAATCAAGACTTTCCTTAGTCTTTGGTGGCATCTTAAAGCCTTCACGGACCCTGTGGTGAGGGTCATACCAGGCAGATCATCTGCACAGTTAGTAACTGAAATGGAGGTGCTTACCAGGTGTGGCCATTTCCAAATCCCCCTCTCAACCAAATCTCAGGAAAATAAGTCTTTTTCAAAGGGATCTCTTTCAAAGAAATCTCTCTGGCTTCTGTGGAAGACAATAACAAATGGCTCCAAAATCACATCTACCATTCTCACATGAGGGTTTTATTTCCACTCTGGAGCTGAGCGTTCCCCATGGTTATTCCAACTTATTCCCAGCTCTCTGATCCATGTTTGGTGGCTCTGACTGGAGCCAACCGCCTCATGCCAGGGCCTTGGTTATTGAACTGCTGCTCTTTCCAGGGAGGCTGCATCGATGAAGAGAAGCACCAGCTCCACCAACACCTTCCACATGTGTAAGAACTGACAGGCTGAGCCTGGTTTCCAATAAAGGGGGAAAAGGATTAACTGGGACTAAAGGTAGTTATGTTAAGCTAGGAAAAATGCATTTGAACTTTGACACAGCAATAATGGGAGAAGAAACATTTGCTCCTACAGTTCAGCAGTGCAGAGAATTGTAAACACGTCCCAACTTTTCAATAACCATACAATAGCATGAAAGAAAGACTAACACATGTTGCCAAACATAAATGTTCCCCCAACCCTGTAATTACCTCTTCTAAACATTAAGAAAACACTGAGCTGCAAGGAGAAAAGCAAAAAAAGAAATCATGCAACAACACACATTTCCATTCATAAATGTGATGTGTGATTCACCAGATGCAGAGCTTAGGTAAAAGGCTGCAGTCCTGCCCAGGAACAAAGATACATGTGTAATTAGAAACCACTTTAACGATGATTGACACGTTCACACATGGTTAAGTAACTCAGTAGACTTCCCTTCAGGTATCCCTTTTGTTACCTGCTGGTCATTTAAACAAACTAAAAAGGCAGTAAAGATTTCCCTTCTTTCCGTGACTCTGCTCTTTGACAAAGACATTATACATAATTTAATAAGTAAAGAAAGAGAAGAAGACAAGCAGTCGCTTACCTTGACATATTCAAGAAATTCCAATAGAAAGCTTCGAGACTGGGTACGGCAAGGAAAATAATTATTATTTTAAATTACTGAACACTAAATGCATCATCAATGTGCTGAGAATAAAAATTATAAAAATATATTTAACTTGCATACAAAACAGCTTGCAATCCTAAATTTACACACACGGGAGATTTTGAACTGAAAAGAACCCTGGATTTAATTTTAATGTGGATTTATACTGGGCATTTTCTAAGCCAGGGCATGGCTCAAGCACCACTTGTATCTTCTGAAAGCAAGTCCTTCAGCAAATACTTACTCTTCACATCACACATAACCTGAAATAACCACATCTGGGTGCCTTCGTGCACTGTGCATTAAGTTATGTGCACGGAGGATGTTTCTGTGCAGACGCAAAGCACAGAGCAGCTCAGGAGGCAGCTCGTGCAGATGGCCGAGCACAGCTGCACAGCACATGTGGAAGCTCGGGTCACGTTCAAAGCCACGCACCTGAAATGAGGCATTTTCATAAAAGTGGCTCAGCTTTCAAAGGCAGTGCAAACAATGTGCACCGAGGTTAACAGGAGATCGAGTTACTCTGCAGCCCTGGAAAGCAAATCAGCCTTAATTACCTGTTCAATTTTGCATCCAGGCCTTTAGCTCGGAGCACCAGTTTGAGCACACTAGCCTCAGCAACACACGGTAGAGCAAGGCAGGGTAACAGGACACCAAAATGTTCCGGTACATTATTTGGCACAAAGTAGAAGAGTATCTTGCCATTTTTGCAAAGTTAGTGTCCCAAATTAACTACATACCCATGGCTGTTTTCTGAAGAACTCTTTCCAAACATGTACTATGAAAAAAAATCTAATCACACCCACCAACCCAGAGATCTTCTGATACTCTTGTGAGGGAGGAACGACCTGCTCTGCTCCACATAAAGATTCATTTCTCTCTGACAGGTAGCTAAAGGAACAGCAAATGGAGACATTCTAGCTTTGAAGTGAATCTAAAATGGACCAATTTAATTTTTAGCAATAATCTGATCCTTTTGCAGTCTCTATAGGGTTTAATTGGGCACATTTCATTAACGAAAAGGTGGAACATTATCTTTTCACCATGCTTTCCTCTTTCATGTTGTTATAGCTAGTATATTTTGTATAGGAAAGATAGAGGATAGGGGTACATTTTGGAAGGATCTTTCAGTAAGAGCTAGGCATTTAATTGTTCCTTCCTTCTCTGAAAATCTCCCATCTCTTGGCGTTAACCCTGGCACGATGCAGGGAACACTGCAAGGGTTAATGTGCTAATTGCAAGGGGAACACGGTGAGAACCTGTGACTGAGGTCAAGCTGTGTTGACTAATTACAAGTGTCTCCATCACACTAAGAACAAATTCATTCAATTCCAAAAGGGTCACAGCAGCAGAGCAGGAAGAGAAATAAATAAATCCTGTATGTTATTTTGGGGGTCGCAGGTGTGTAATGGAGTTGTGGACAGCTCAAATTTGGCAGCTGCAACCCAAGAGCCACTTCAGCACTAAATTAGCATCTAACAGGTTTTCTCTTCACACTGTGAACGAGAACGCTGCCTCCCACAAGAGCTGAACTTGACCACGTTTGCTGGGCTCTTATGTCCCCTATCACATCTCAAGCACCACATCTGCAGGCAGCCACAGGAGCTGCCGACCAGAGCATTTTGCAGTGCTTAAAATAGTATCAACCAGCGCAACCTTTTGCAACACAAAACATGCAGTTTTCTAACACGTAACCCAGAGCACCTAGGTTGAGTCCTGGGATTTCTCTTAACTGAAAACTTTTAAGATGAGCTCTGTTTCAGTTTGACTTTTCATTTGATTTCACAGCATCTCTATTCCTGCAGAAAACTGAACCAAAAATGAAGCCATCCCCCAAACATAGGTGGGCTCCAAGTTCTGAATTTAGCCCTGATTTCATGTGATATTACTTCACCCACCAGCACATTGCAGAGTGATGGGGCAGAGCTGCCTACAGGCACAAACATCCAGTCCCTAGGATTGATTTTATTCCAGTCCACCCATGAAGGGAAGAGAGGGCTCGTTTCAAGCAATAAGCAGTTGCTTTAGCATTTCAAACTAACTAGTAGATTCTGGAATGAAGAACTGTAACATTCCCTGGGAAATATTTTGGGTTCAAGTGCCATGTAAACAATTTAGCCTTTAAAAACAAAGAATATTGGCTGACTCCCACTTCCACTTTTACAGGATACAACACAGAAGGATGATACAAGTTTAACACAGACGCAAGGAGCTGCTGCAACAGTCTAACATACCTCTTCCTCTGTCATTGACTCTTCAACTCCTTCCTCTTCAACTACGAAACTCTCCTTCAGCTTCAGGTACTCTTCATACTCTCTCTTCTCCTCTTCTTCCTTGGCTTTCCTTTTTTCCTCTTCCTGGACAGAAAAGATGGCAAGTGGTGAGGCTGCGCATCTCCAAATCAGGCTTAGTTGCACAAGTTGATCTTCTATCTGCAGGCCACTTTTCCATTAGGACAGACTGCAGAGAGAGGATGTTAGAAAACCAAAGTTCCCACTTGGTTGCCTCATTAATTCCTCAAGCTGCTCTGCCTGAGAAATTCTTTTAAGAGAGTAACCACCCCACATGGTAACACAAGCCTGCACGCAACCCAGTGCCCTAGGCTGGTTCCTAACAGATCTGATAGAGGGGAGAAAAAATGCTCTTATATAGCAAAGATCTGTCTTAATTTGCATGAACACGGGTCTTCTGCACATCACCTGACAGGAAGGCCCTGCCCCCATCGCTCTTTGATGTGACATCCACATTTTTAGCAACTCGCCCTGCCATGCACTGGTGCACATTTGGAGCAAGCACAGACCATAGGGGAATTCTACGGGAGTCCATCCACGTGCGTGAAGAAGCTGGCTGGTAAGAGAGCTGCAATAAATGATGCCATGCAAACAAAGCATGTCACGTTAATAGAAAGAACTGCAATGAAAACGTGGCTTAGTCATATGAGACAAGGTATGACTGTACTAAGATTAAGAAAAACGAAGTTATTTTGCAGGTTGGACTGCTAAGCAAAACCTACAGCCTCTGTTTTTAGTTATTTGCAGTTAAAGGATTTTTATCTCTTATAAAAGAACTTTTCAAAGTCCTCAAAAAACACTTAAAAAAAAAAAAAAAAAAAAAAACAACTGCAGACTCAGAAAACTCCAAGTCAGACATGTTAATATGAGTGAAATGGTAATGCAGAACAGCCATGCATGTTCACACAGCAAAACTGTAATTATGAAGCGATCTCTATCACACGCAATATCTTAAAGAAAGAATTTCAAATAAGAACAGTTTTCTAGTTGGATCTTATCAGTTTGCAGCTTTTTTTTCTCTTCTCTTTGCTATTCTTGAAACACTTTATATACAAAATTAAAAATGTTTCCTTCTACAACAATTCCTTACTCAGAGAAATTAATGTTTGTACAGCACGTGGTACCATGAGAGCCCGCTTTGATTTTGCAACGGCTTGGTCAACGCTCAGGAAGAGCTCTCCAAGTTTCAGTGACAGTCTGTGCTGTGATCTCTTAAGTAACAACTCTATTGATTTCTAAAAGCTGACTGTTCTGACTTTATTTCCCATTAATACAGTAACTGCTTTCTTAAATGGCTGGAAAACAAGCACTTGTTCCATTAAAACAGGAAGACACAGAGGTAAGTTACACATCAAACGTCCTGAAAAATGTCCATGTTAGAAAAGACACTCTGTAAGACCAAAACCAGTCAAATAACCCATTATATTGTGCCCATAGGGTATAGGAGTGATGTCCTCTGATTAAAAATGTATTCCCTTCAATTAAGAAAGCTTATTTTCTTAATTATATTTCATGAAACTCCTGGGGAGTCATGAGAAGAAACGCTATCAATGTACAAGTGCAGGAAAAACTAGACTGAAAGGATCCTACTGAACATGCAAAATCAAAACCATTTTTAACATCAGCCTCATGAAAAACCTACAGATCTGAGCAAGTTCTTGAGAAAAAAAAAAAAAAAAGGAAAAAAAGAAGAAAAAACATTTTCTGGGTCATTCATCACCATAACGATTATCAGCAAAAGTCCAGCTGCAGATTTTTATTTTACTGTAAGTACGGCAGGAGCCAGGAACAACACAATCATATTTCATTTGGAAGTGACAGCAACTCTTCTTTGCTGATAAGCACATCAAATTTAATCTTGCTCTTGAAAATAAAAGAATAAGGTTCTTTCTCTTAATCTGTTACAATGGTTGTAATTTAACATAACTCAAAAAGAGAAAAATTACAAAAAATGAAAATTGTTTTGCCAAATAATTTTATATGATTCTACAAAAAAAAAAAAAAAAAAGGTAAGACGGTGCTCCATTTGCAAGTGGGAGTAACAAAAACTGAGCAATATTTTCCCTTATTTTTGGAAGGTCCAGCAAGTGAACAAGCCTCATCGCTGTCTCTCTTATCTACCCAAAGAGCAGTAACTTCAGTTTTATTCAAGATTGTCAGCATGCTAACATCATTATTTCCACTTCCATCTCAGCAGACACACGCATTCCTCTGCAAGTGAGACAGGTAGAGCGCAGAGCACTTGGACAGAGGTCCCTCTTTGGTCATCTCCTTACAACCCAGTGCATTTTCCACATCCTCAATTCTCACGTTGTGGTCAGTGGAGCCTTTCTAGGTGGTCTGAGACACTATTTTGGTAGATAAGTCACCCCAGCCCTCAAAGCCTCATGTTTCCTGTTGGCTGCTGCCTCCTCCAGAACACTAAATAATTCCAGAAGCTTTTCAACCAACAGCCCCCAAAACCCAGCCACTCCCCATGCAGACGCCTCACACGCTTTCAACCTAAATCCCATTGCAATTCAGCCTAGGGGGAAAAAAAAGGAAATAAATAGCCAAACTTTACATGGGTTCAAAGGAAGGAGAGAAATGACTTTGCACAAGTGCAACTGGCCACAGCAGTGAAGCTGGACAGGTGGAACCCTAGTGAAGTTGGTCTGGTTGTTAACACAGTTATTTTCAGCTTTTTATTATTATTTGCTTTTTCCACAGTCACTCTAACGTTCTTTCATATGCCCAAGTCCTAGTGCAATTGCACGGAAGATGTATGGTCAGATTTAGCCCGGATGCATTCCGGCAAAAATCCCCACTTGCCTGCAAGCACAACCTACACATGGAAACACTGAGCTCCGACTCAGGACTTCAGGGTCTGCTAATTAAACAGGGTCCAGCACTTGCCTTGCATGTGCCACAGGGGCTGCACTCAGCTTAAAAATGCATTAAACCAACAACAAAAAAACTTCCAACTTCACTGATGGGGTTTCTTTAGCCCTCTGTGTTCTATCTGCTGTGGTGGAGCTCAGTGACAAAGTCAGGGTGCCCGGAGGAGAGAGAAGAGCTGGGCCGTGTCCCCAGCCCTAAGGCAGGGTGGGGACTGGGGGAAATCCCAGCACGCTGCAGATCTGGTAACTGCTTTTTACCTTCAAAAAGAGCAAGAAAAGCAAAGCAGCTGAAGCAGGTTTGCTTTTCTCCTCACCCACCTAAATGGTACCCAAACTGGGGGCTTGTTAGAGTGAGGACTCAGTTTTGGTCATTTTCCTATATTGCACATGAAGGACAAACTCCCCACTCTGATCTAGTCTTCACTGAAAAAGGTCATAAGCTCAAGCTTCCTCAAAAAGACGCTTTTTTTGTGCTCTCTCCAGCCAAATGCCCACGTTATTGCCCGGATCCACTCGTATCTACCTGCATGCTGTGAATCTTGCGTGGCGTTTTGGCAGGCAGAGCCCCAGGAGCTTGCAGAGCTCCAGCACCGGGGGAGCCGCTTTTCAGCATATTCTCGCCTGCTGCAACTGCTTGGCTTTTGCTTCCCAGGCCTTCCCGCTGCTCTCCAGGCTTCTTCCATCCCTGCTGCCCACCGAGAGCCTGGATTTGCCATCAGGCT
Source organism: Crypturellus undulatus (assembly GCA_013389825.1). NCBI lineage: Eukaryota > Metazoa > Chordata > Aves > Tinamiformes > Tinamidae > Crypturellus > Crypturellus undulatus. Next base: position 36,747 of record VWPW01024795.1, on the reverse strand, counting down.
CCTTTCAGATCATTGCTTTCTGTTCGCCTTTGATCTTGATCACAAAGATTATTTCCATGGCATCAGAAACACTAATTGTGCCAACTGCGCAAAAGCCCGATCTCGTATCAGCTTAAACCCAGACTGACTTTAAAACTCTTTTGGATTTATAGCTGGAAGTAGACCCCGAGTCTTGGGATCTTCTCTTGGGACCAGAGAGCCCTCTGGAGTCTCAGGATGCTGCATAAATAACTGCAATTTTCTGGCTGGTTGTAACATTACAGCTTCTAAAGGTTTGGCATACAGCAAAGGGCGAGGGGACACTGCCCAGCAGGGAAATACCGATCCCTGCCTTGAGCTTTTGCTGCGATAACCCATTTAAGGTGGTGGAGAGACGAGGAGATACTGGCCTATGGGATAAGCCGCTTTCCCAAGAGCTTTGCCTAAGCAGCTTTTGCTGAGAATGGAAACTGCTAGTTGTGAGCTGGGCCAGCTCTCCTGCAAATCAGATAAAGGACCAACTTGCTGACAAACAAATCATTTATAGGCAGCTTACTCCACTGCTCAGTGGAAGAGATCTCATTGCCAGTGAGGAATGTAGAGCTGGGCTCTTGTCAGCCTCTGTCTGCTGATGGTTGTTCCTAATGTGGCTCCGATTCCCTCATTTGCAGAATGAGGAAAAAGCTTTGGGCTCCTCTGACAAATGCTTCAAGGTTCACAGGCTAGAGACATCGCTTCTCCACCCCATGTAACATCCAGCTTTTGGTCTGATAGTGCAAGTCCTGAAGGGAGTGCAAGCCTTGAATAAAAGTACACAGTTTTGCACAGAGTGCATTGAGTTCTAGGTTTTTCTCGTTGCTCCGAGAGAAAAAGGAAAACACCTTTAAAAGGCAAAATAAAAAAGGAGCATTTCCTACCGGTCTTCAATCCCTGGAGTTTGCAGAAGGTGTTTTCTGCAAGCTTTTCAAGCAAGCTGCGGTTCCTCAGAAGAAATTAATCTTTAGAAATGGGTACATGCTTGAAAACAGATGCTGAAAACCTGTAGCAAACCTCACCAGCCTCCCAAGTGCACAAGGATGCATGAAGAGCCCACATAAATGCAAGGCCAGTTACTGAAAGGGTCTGCTGAGAAGCACAAACCTCAGTGTGTGCCCAGTGCTACACAAAGTAACCCACCAGTCAGCACTGTTAAAGTGGGTGCCTGCTCTTACATGACTAAACAACAAACCAAAGAGATGAAATGTAAGGGTTAAAAGCACCACATTTGGGGTTACTAGCAGATTATTCACTTGTAGAGCTCCGAAGCAAACTATTTTTATTGGGTGCTTCAAAAACAAAGCAACAAGACTAAATTTAGTAAATTGAGTTTGGAAACTTTGGGTAAAGCTGTGCTTGAGGAAACAACAAAAAAGACCCCACCAGATTCTGATTTTTAAATATAGGAGCAAACAAATGCCCATTTCCACTTCTGCACCAGCCTCCTTTTACTCCCTCACAGTTAAAAGTTTGCTCACTGGAAGATCAATACATTTTCTTAGGATATCAAGCCATGTTTCAGTTAGGATGGATTTGCAGTTTAGACCCTGTTTGATGCTGAAGAGCAAGATCACCACGAGTTGTGCATCAGTATAACTAGAAGCTGCTTCCTTAGCACAGCAGAGCTAGGCTGAGCAAGTAAAAATCTACAAAAATCCCTGTGCACAGGAGAAAAAATATAATAAAAAAGCTCTTTGCGAGCAATGTGCAAGGTTTTGTATAAAGACACTGTTTTGCAACATCAGAGGAAGTTCGCTCTCATTGATAAGGTGTCGGTTGGTAAACCATCTCACCACTAAAAAACTCCAAGAGTGAAAGGGAAATCCCCGGGGTAAAGCAGAGCTGAAGCAAATGCCAATTATAAAGGAGCTTCCTCACTTATATAGCCAATCAGGTCAGCAGAACACTGGAAAGGAAACTTGAATTTAAAAATATATTATCTGGTTTGCAACCCTGGAGCCAAGGGGCAACCACATTTTATTTATATGTGCATACAAATGTGCTTAAATAGAAGCAAGGGGTTATTTTTCTGAAGAATATGCAAGATTTCAGCCTTTGTAAGTCCCTTTTACAGTTCAGTAACATGTAAAGCTGCGTGGAGTTGCTCCAAAATAATTGGAAAGATATATCTGTTTTTCACCCAATTTATGGATTATTTCCTCCACGTCTTTTGTAGGAGAGAGGAGTTAATATTCAGTGACTTCAAACTCTGAGGCATTTTTACAAGCCCTGCAAGCTGCAACATGGTTTTCTATCTCCTTGATCCTATTTAGGCTTCCCTTATCATTTCACAAACTTTTTAGATAGTATTTAATGGCACTGAAATCCTTTCTCGTTGTTGCCTAGGATAAAGCTATTAGCTTAAGGATGTAGCTAAAAGGCTGGAAGTCTCCTTTATACTAAGGAAATCTCAACATTCATGGAAGTTGCAACATTTTTGCTTAAAAAGCTAACAAAGTTGGTTGCATGGCTAACCTGTTTTTTGACTAGCTGCTCTGGCAGCTAAGTTCTCTGGCAAGCAAATTAAGTGTATTTGCAATTAAGTTAAACTTACCCAGTAAATTCATGTGAAAAAAACAGCTGGTTCACATCACTGAATGTGCAACAAGTGAAACACTGCACAACCTGTGCACCAAAGACCAAGTTTTCCTGGAGGCAGTAAATCCTTCTCATTGGTTCTAGCATCTTTCCTGAGCTGTACTTGAAAAGAAGGGAAAAAATGGAATCATCTGACAACAATATTTTTTTCCTCAGAAAAACTTCAGTAATAAACTCTGAATTTCTTACACTTTGTGGGATTATATAAACTAAAGAAGAGCTGGTAACCAAACTGTTTCCAGAAACGTCCTCTGTTTTAAAACTTGTGACTGATCAAATCACCCCTTGAACAACATTTCATAATGTTGCCTTTCCATTTAAAACACACAGGAGGATAGCGCGTGTGCAGTGCACAAAATGCTACTGGTGCAAACAAATAATCCTTTCCCTAGCAGTATTTTTCTAGCGAAACAGCATCCTTTATCCTATGCATTGTGCACAACACAGCGTCATTATTTCAGTCCTGCACGGGAGATAAAGGATCAGAGAGGCAGTATCTTTTACATCATGCAGTGGGTTTGCAAGGAGATTTGAAAGGTAACGTGTTGTGATTGTAACGACAGGTTGTACTTACACATACAGCAATCAAGTATCTACTCATCCAATTCCTTTCCCCTCTCCTTGCCCAGGCAAGGCTAAAAACACTGAAGTCTTGTTATTACAAGGCTGCCTGCAAATACTGCTCTCTCTGCTGACTGAGGCAGGAACTCGGAGCACCACAGCCTAAACACGCAGATGTCTTGCATCGATCTGCTTCCTGTTAAAGACTCATATGAAGACAGAGACGTATAAATTACTAAGCAGTCAAACATTAAACACCATCAGACTTCTTCACTTTGATCCACGCTCAAGATGTTTAGCAGCTATTGAATTAGAACCTGCCTCAGACTTGGCAAAAAAAGGAGAAATTAATAAAATAACACATACACACACATAACAATCAAAATTTTTCCACTGAGTAGCAGAATATTCATAATGTAGCCCAGTGGGTTGGCTTGCTGCCCTAATTATGACTTACCAAGGGAAGCAAAAAAAATGAATTCTGTAATTTTAACCTTAAGTATCTGAGAAAGTTATTGCCTGAAGTGAACATCGAGCTAGATTTAGTCATCTGAGCGCTTTTCAAAATTAAAGCAAGTACTTCCTTGCATTGTTAGGCATTGTTATTCACAGCATAAAAAAATATCAAAGCTGTAAATTATACTCCTCATTTTTACTAAGCCTTGCAAAATGGTGGGGGAAGCATCCCAGTGCAGTCTTTCCCAGAAAGACTGAAAATTAAAACAGAAACAAATAAGATTTTCCCGAGTAAAGCAAAACGGACTAAATTGAGATGAAGGGGCTAAATCTGCTTTATTTTTCTTCCTTTCAAATGCAGCAATTTCTGCACTGAAGAGATCTCTGGTTAGAGTTGTACCTTTGTTTTCTGCTCAGTTATTCAGATGTGCCTGAGTGATCCAGATGAGGCAGACGCACCGTTACCCCCCAGGTCATACTGCACAGTAATCAGCAGAGTTAACATCTTTGCTGGGGGCTAAAGCTCATTCATTTTGAGCAAGTTGGCTGAGCTCAACTGGTACTTGCCTGGCAAGTCACCTGCCTTGCTGGCCACCACTCTGGAAGGAATTGAAAGTCTGTCGTTAGCCTCCTGTAGGGGAAATGAAGCTTTCACAACGGTACCGTCCAGCCACTGCGTTCCCCTAAAACACTTAAGTCACTTGGTTCATTTCTACCAATTTTTGAGTGTTTCTAGAATATTACATTTCTAAAAGTTTTAAGAAAAATAACGGAAAAAAAAAAGAATTGTGGAACTGGATGGAGACAAAACACACAGAACAATGTATTGCTGGAAGGAAACTTCCCAGCCAAGCTAAGTAATCTGTTGTGCTTGGCTTGTGGGATGGCCAAGCACCACAGCAGGCAGCGCAGGCAGCAGATGTGTTCTGTGGGGCAGCCAGAGCTTGTCTGGCCTCCTCCTGAGCTGCAAGTGTCACAGGGAGAACCTGAACAGGAGATGTTCAGGAAGGCAGTCATGGGGATTAAAGGCAGAAGTGGATGCTAGTGCAGTCCGTGGGAAGGAGAGAAGGTAAAAGGTCTATGGGAAATCACATCAGATAGTCCTGCTTGCATGAAAAAGCTTAAGCAAGCAGAGGAATGGTTGGAACTCGCCAAGTTCAGTTACCTAACCTTAGCTTTGGCCACTACCAGACACTTCTAAATTTGTGCACTTTCCTTAGAAGGGCAGTTCTGGAATAATCAATCCTCTGAGAAAAATCTTCTTAAAGCTGCTTTATAACCTAAAGTCTTGGGCCACATTACAAAGTGGCCTGATGTTTCAGTACTGACATCTTCCTCATGCGACTCAATTTCAGAAATTTAGGAGTTTTCTTTTGATGAGAAGGGTTCAAGAGAGAGCTCAGAAGGTGGATGATTTTTCAGAGAATAACTACATAAGTGCACATTCTAGAAGCTGCGCAACATCCAATGGATACAATGCAGTGTAATGTATGGAAAAAACATTAATTAAAAAAATAAAATAACAAGTGGCTTTATTCTGCCCTCATGCCTGTAACTGAGAGAAAAAAGACAAGACATTTTCTCCTTAAAATGTAATCAGTACCACACTCCCATTTATAAAATTTCTGCTTGGAATAAATTAAAATAAATCTCCTTGCTACTAACCAAAATCTTCCTGCATGCTTAAGTATCTGCTTAAGTATCCCGGGAAGTTCACACTGGAAGCTGAGGACTCTGCTTCCCTGGGGGGGCAATTACTCAACACAGGGTGGTGCAGAACACCCTGGCTCTTGCCTTTAGGAGCACACTGCAAAGCTACTGCACAGCTTGCTCACTGCTGCTTCTTAGCCACTAGCACAGAGAGCTTTGAGAGAATTGCTTTCCCTTCTCATTGAGGAAAGGGTTTAGAAGTATTTCAGTTGCACAGTTTCTGTTTTTCTGGGTCACTTCTGCTAGCGAACACTAGTGCGTAGAGTTTAGAAGTCTTTAATTGTAAAGCACATGGTCAAATTACATCATTTGAATTAAGCTTTATAGTTTTGCACAATGTTTGTAAAACTGGTTGCTGGTGTCTTTCATTTTCTACCCTGCTGGTTATTGCTGCTAGGCAGGCAGAACTAACAAGCATCACAACAGGCAAAGGGCACAATTCTGAAGAAAATATCAGTTAAATGCATGAAAAACTTATTACCATGAGCATGATCAGCTATTGGAACAGGAACCACAGATGCTGAGAATTTTCTCCATCCTCAAGACAGCCAAAACTTGGCTGGACAAGGTCCTGAGCAACCTGCTGTAACCAGACATCCTTTGAGCAGGACAACAGATCAGATTAATTGCATGGGTCCTTTCCAGCCTACCCTGTGATTGTGTGACACCTAAAATTTGCCTGCTAGGCACAGTCAGCTGCCCTGAAAACTTCTACCACTATTGGGCACAACTCCCTTCTTCACGTACCCACACTTGAACTTGTCCCAGACAAACTAGGGGCCCACTTTAAACACTACAACTGGCCTGTTTGCTGTGTTGACAAAGAATTATTTTTACTGCACAGCAGTAGCTGACAGGCTCCTCTGGAAAGAAATAAACTGCTTTTGTGTTGCCCTATGCTCTGGTCGCACGGGTCCTTGCGTGTGTGTTTGGACATCTGGAGCAGGAGTTCTTTCACTTCTGTGAAGCACCTGGGTGAACAAAGCTGGGATCTTGTGCTGAAATCACTCGCTATGACCAGAAAAGATGCATACAGTGGTAATGAGAGACAGGGGAGTTTTTCCTCAGCATAAAGCTTAAAGAAAAGCAAAGTTAAAAAGAAAAACTTGGTTCAAAATTTCCACCTACAAATTATAGTCAATCCCACCTGTCGTTCCTCTTCAAGACGTATTCTCTCCTCCTCTTTCCGCCTTTCCTCCTCTCTCTTTGACTCAAGTTTTTTCCGTTCTTCTCGCTCTGCTTCTTCAGCCTAAAGGAAAAAAAAAATTGCAAGCCAAGACTTGTTCTTCCTGAATATATATATATAAATAACTTTAAATTTCATATTGTGATACCGTGGGGGGTTTTCTTATTATCTTCCTGGATGTATGTTCAGATAGAATAAAGAAACAAACCAATTAAAAAAAGAAAAAAAAAAGTCATTACCAATTAACTTTTTCCCTAGATCCTTAGAATATTTAATATTGTGATAAGTTTATAAATTACCCCTCTGAAGGCTCTTTCACAATAAGGTCTTTCAAGTTTGGTATGTGCATATGAGCTTATTACTATAGTGATAGTATAAAATGCCCTGACACAATATTGCTTTTCTCCTCAGTTGAAATTTAGTTGGAACGGCCTCAGGAGACAGGGTGGAGGTAGCGAGCATGGGCACAATGTAACCTATGTAAACCTCTGCAAAAATCATTTAGATTTTATGGGTTCAAATTTAAAAAAGCAGAACGTCATTTAAAAAGATAAAGTAATTGCACAGGCCTCTTCATTTTATTTTTATTTACTAAATGTAGCCAAAATACTGTTGCAAGGAGAGGGAAAAAAATAGAGTGCTTAATGTATTGTTTACAGACTTTTTAAAATTGTTCTTCAGTCTCTTAAACATATTTAAATTTGAACATAGTAAGACTATATTAAGACGGTAAGCCCAAGACATTCTTAGAGGATACGTGGCTTTGAACATCTGAGTGAAAAAGGCCCAACCAATGAATTTATCTGTCTAAAAAGGAAAATAACAATCAGCATTTTTAAAAGGAAACAAAGGATTCCTTGCTCCACCAACCAGCGCTTATCTAGCTTCATTCAATTTGGCTCAAATTTTCCACAAAAGAAAAAAAATCCAGTCTAACTACGTAGAATGACTATGGAAAGTTATGACAAAATGGTTAAAGTACAGAGTGAGTGAGGAAAGGATCGTCATGGAAGGCTATATATAACCAGGTTTGTATCAGCTGCCCTGACAGAAGTCACGCTATTACAGTATAAAGCAGAGACATTTGCTCTGCATTTAGACCTCAGGCTACATGAAAATTCAAGATGGGATTTCCTGGCTTTATCTGGACTCTCTTCACATTAGAAACTTCGGTTGTTTTGTGAAGCCACTCTTTTTTATGAGATGGGTCATGTCCACTTTGCACTTCAGATCCCGTTATGCAAAGTCTGTCTCGGAGTTTTATCTACTTCTTGTGACTCCTTGCAAGTCGTTGTTCCGAGTTACAGAACAATATCAAGTTTGAAAAACAAAAGTCTGATTACTAAAAGCATTTGAAGTATAACACTGTAGTCATCCGTAAGGATACTTCATAAAGAAAAACTGCAAAAAGTGTTTTGCTTCCCAGGTATTAATACCAACTTGCTGGACAAAACTGAAAAGTGAAACAGTATCTAAATGGGTAATTTTATACAAAGATTTAAGAAATGCAGTAACCGAAAAGCTACAGTGTGCTTCTCCGTATGCTTGGACTGCTTTAAGGACCATGATCCAAACAAAATATCACACATTTCAAGGGAATACAGGGTCTGTTTTTCACTTTCTAAGGAAACAGTGAGCACCTCTAACAGAGGTAAAACCATAAAATTTTCCAGCTTTGACAGCACATGCAAAAATACTCAGATCTCCCCATAGTTTTAGTTATGGATCCAGCATTATAACAACAGCCCTCCCTGCATTAAAGGGTTTAAGCCCTTTCCTCCCCACCAAGAATCCCAGTGAACACAACCAAAAGATGACAAGGGAGGAACAACACATCCCCACCTGGGGATGAGGCACAAAAGACTGAATTAACATTTTTAGAACAAAAATGAAGCAGCTGTAATGACCACAAGGCTTTTGCCTCTCTCGAGTGTCAGTCATCACCTGCTCTTTGCTGACTGCTGCTGTTCAGGCTCTGCCTGGGGTTTTATACGTGGCAGGAAATGCTTACCTCTCGCTGAGCTTTTCTGGCTTGTTTCTCTTCTAATTTCCTCTGTTTCTTTGCTCCAATTTTCCCAGACACCTGAAATTCTGGTACCTCCTCACCATCTTCTTCCTCTGCAAAGGGAGTTAAAGAGTGAAAAAAGAGATCTTTAAATCATCTGTAAAGAGCTCACTTAGGAAACGGCACCCCTTCCAAAAAAGAGGGATGCAGCAGAGGAAAAGGAGACACAAGTATGTTTTGAACAAGACCTAATAGATGGAAAAAAAATACAGGGAATTGCCAAAGCCACAAAGTAAAAGCAACACGGCAAACACACACACTGCAGTGAGGTCAGAAAAAAGAGTTTATTGGATCTTTTGAAGGAAAGCTTTCCATGAACATTTTCTTGCTTTCCACAATTAAGAATATACTTTCTGTTTTCGTGTACATATATATGTATACACACACACCCTGTTACTGCACTTTTACTAATTAACATCCAGGTACAGAGACTGTCTTTCCAGTTACCCTTAACACAACAGACATCCTTTTTAGGACTGGGATGCAGAGGGGTACTGTTCATCCCCTAGTTCCAGCATAACATACCTACCATTACCTTATACAGCCAACCTTTAAGGGAAGAAAAAAAAACTTCCAACGAGCATATCTTGGGCTTCTTTTAATATTCTTCAAAAGCACAACAAATTTGCATGTCATTCACTGTTGTACAACCTATTTGGTTGCTTCTAAAGATGGTTTGTGCAGGCTTGAAATATGAAAGTATCATATGCTCAAATGATGTGCAAATATATGTACATCTTTGTTCACTGGGGGCTAAGAGAAAAGAGCTTTTAAAAACTGCTACCCCCACAATACAGTGTGAATCACTCTATTCACTAATCTAAATTAATCCTTGCTCCTACAACATAAATACTGTGGGGTTGACTTTAACTCTCCAGGAGGGAGTGTTAAACCTCATCAGTTCCTTGAAACTGGCTGTGAAATGGAAATCCATGCCTTCAGATGGGAATTTGCATCAGGACCACGGTGCAAGATCTTTACTACGAAGATTTTGCATGGTGCAAGATCTTCACTGCATCACGTGAAATTGTTTGTATTTTGAGCACCAAAAGTGCTGCTACTCACGACACTGACTTTACATCTACCTCCACAGGAGAAGTCAGCTGGGTGAGGAACAGCACGGGCAGCTCCTGCAATCCTTCCTGATATTCGGTGTTTATTTGGGGGGGATTTATATCTGTGATTTGTACTGGAGAAGAACGTGCAGGGCAAGTTTTTCTCAGAGCCTGTTCAGGAAGCATGAGGATGAATGACGCTCCCCTTTCTTTTATATGTAGAATTAGGTCTGAAACACTTCTGTTTTACTAATTCCAATACACAGTACGGTACGATGGTTAAGCCACTGAGACACATCAACAGAAACAAATGCAATTGAGAGCTGTGTAGGTGGCTCTCAAACAGCTCAGCTGTTTTCAGGATATGGAAGTTAATATGAGGCAGGCTTGTCAGCCTGGGCTGCAGGGGGAAGAAGAAAAAAAAAAAAAAGCACCAATATCTGATTACTGAGATGATCAAAAGGGTTCCCCCTTCCTCCACCACAATAGCACAGTGGCTTCTACAATTTTACTGCACCTTAAGATATATATACATATATATTTTAAATACTGACTCAAGGGGAGTTCCAAACAAAATAGATGAGCAACCAAGCATTAGAAGTTACTATTCCTCATTCACAGGTCAATACAAGGTTTATTCTTTAGACAATTATTTTTGGAGAACCACTAAGGTATGAAACACTATATATGAGGGACAGAGGTCCTCTCTGCAAGTTTGCTGGTGACACCAAACCAGGACAAGTAGCTGATACCCCAGAGGGCTGCGCTGCCATCCAGAGGGACCTGGGCAGACTGGACAAATGCGCACTGAGAAACCTCATGAAGTTCAACAAGGCCAAGTGCACGGTCCTGCACCTGGGGAGGAATAACTCCAGACACCAGTACAGGCTGGGGACCGACCTGCTGGAGAGCAGCTCTGCAGAGAAGGACCTGGGCGTCATGGTGGACGACAGGTTGACCATGAGGCAGTAGTATGACCTCGTGGCCAAGAAGGTCAATGGGGTCCTGGGATGCATTAAGAGGAGCATCTCCAGCAGGTCGAGGGAGGGGATCCTGCCCCTCTGCTCAGCCCTGGTGAGGCCACATCTGGAGCACTGTGTCCAGTTCGGGGCCTCACAGTACAAGAGGGATGTGGAGCTGCTGGAGAGAGTCCAGCACAGGGCCACGAGGATGATCAGGGGCCTGGAACATCTGCCCTATGAGGAGAGGCTGAGGGAGCTGGGCCTGTTCAGTCTGGAGAAGAGAGGTCTGAGAGGGGACCTGAACAGTGTATACAAATACCTCAAGGGAGGGAGAGAAGAGGATGGGGCCGACCTCTTTTTAGTGGAAAGAGGAAATGGCCACAGACTGAAACAGCAAAAGTTCTACAGAAACTTAAGGAAAAATTTCTTTACAGTGAGGGTGCCAGAGCCCTGGAATAGGCTGCCCAGAGAGGCTGTGGAGTCTCCTCTGGAGATCTTCAAACCCTCCTAAACACCACCCTGTGTCCCATGCTCTGGGCGACCCTGTGTGTGCAGTGGGTTTGGACTAGATGATGGCCAAAGGTCTCTTCCAACCTTAACAATTCTGTGATATGACATGACTCAATCTGAATTCCTGAGTGCTTCTCAGATTTTATCTATATAGTACCTGAGACAGGGGTCAGACAGAAGTCTAGCAATTCCTTTAAACCATTTTTCCGTGCCTGGATCAAACATGCCTTTGCTCAGTAACACTCTTCTTTCCTCTCCTTTGAAGTAGTTGGTGTGATCCCGTAGTCCCACTTCCTCAAAGCTTTTTCTGATGCTTGCAGTTACATACAACAAAAGAGACACACTGGTGGGTTTTTAAGCCTCTGATTCAGCAGATCATTAAGGGTTTACAATGTGTTCAATCCAGCTAAGCCATCATTTCCAGAGCTTGCGGAGCATTCCCACTAGGTTCCAGATCCAAGCACAACACAGCAGAAATGGTTTGACATAGGAAGCCTTTCACACCACTTTAACATCCCCTGCTTTGCACAAATGTGAGTTCTGCTCAGCTGGCCAGCTGAGAGGGACTTTCAGGGCACTCGAGCTTCTCCTTAATGTTTTAAATGCACTGAAGGCTGGCAAGAGGTAGCAGAGTTAATGGTCCTGTGGGAGATGTTTGAATTCCCTGAAATCTGCAGGATACATTTAAAAAACTCCTCCAAACGTCAACAGAAAAGAAAATGTACTGAAGTACTGATGTTCTCTATCAGGATAGGAATTTACTGGATAGCCTGCACGGACTCCAGAAGAAACAGAAAGGACACATCTTATTTTTTGGTTGTCTTGAGACCTACATCAGAGGGGTATGGTGAAATTGAAACCAAAGCAAATTCATTCCCACTGCATCTTCCCCATGAAAGGGGACACAAGTAGCACACGTGGCTGCTCATACAACCTTCTTCAGGCCCTGCAGGCTGTTTTATTTATGATTTACATGGCACCCAAGGAGCAGGAGAAGGGTAAAGGTGCCAGGCTCACTGTGAAGCAAACAGCTCATGTTAGAAGAAAACACAGGGTGGATTAACGCTGCAGCGATGCATGACATGAGCCACTGGAAAGGAATCGGTCCACCACATGGAAAGGTGTGGGCTTTCGTGGGTAACAGAGCTCTGCAGCGGGGTACAGTCATAACAAGCTTATTCTTTTAAATAAAACTATTTGGTAGCTCTCCAGTTTAGGAACTGAATGAGACATCAGTCTATTGATCCGTAGACACAAAATCGGCCTACACCTAGGACAGAAAAAGGACACTAAACACAGGACACGAGGCCCTTTGAGAAGCAGTCAAACCACTCACAGCTCTTTCCTGAATATATATGGCACAACGGAGAAACCGCACACACCTACCTCTTCTATACACCATCTGTGCTCGAAATGTCTCAAGGGCAGACACACACTGTGGATACCTTGATAACACTAATGTCACTTTCTATATGAATAGTGGCAAGTCAAAATTAACTTTTGATTCACCAGTTAGGATATTAGCAGTCATGGAGACAATGTTTAACTGCACTAGAAAGGTTTTCCTACTGATTAAGCTTTACACCTATTTCAATTACTACGTGCATATAGTGCTATCACCACCTGTTTCACAAGAACACCCAAGGACCACGTAAGCGTTTATAAATTTCCCAGCCCTTCCAGTACATCAGAGTACGGGGAGATGCAAAGTTACATCAGAGGCAGATTGACTGCTCAGGAAAAAATGATGCTTCTTACTGCAATAAAACACATTCTTCCCATTAAGCTCTATACAACATTCATTACTAAGTGCATGGCTAAAATTACTACTTTGAGTATTTTTTTTTAAAAAAAAAAACATATACAGAACATTCAGGCAAGAGCTTTCCGGATCTTGCAAGTTATGAACACTAGGTTTAGATGCTACATAAACCAATACTGGACATTTTAGCATGCCCAATTATTATATTCTTTGAGCTTCTAAAACCTTTCTTTTGGTTTTGTGCTATCTTCAACAGTAATTCACATACGGAAAACAATATTCTGATGTCCAAATTGTGCCAAGCAAAAAAGAAAGGAACTTGGGATTTAATTTATATTGGACTTATAAAATAAAATATGCTAAGAGTATTTTAGAAGCTAGATGCTACTCTGGGTAGTACTAAACACCTTGCCAAAAGCTGCTGGTTTTATCATTACCAATTCTACGGAAATAAAGTCATTTAAATTTAACCCAGTTTTCACTGTACCGTGTGTTGCTGCACCTGCTGCTGAGATGCACCAGGGGTAACAGCTCAAAGAGGAGGTTGAGATATTTAACATTTTTGAGTCATACTTTTACCAAAAAGCAGCAAAGCTACAGCCTGCTCCAGCTACCAACGAAGGCTGTGGACCAAACCAAATTACTTCTTTAATGCATTTTTTTTTTTTAGTTTATTTGCATGCAGGATGTAGAAGTGACCCCCTTTCAAAAATAAGCCCTTGAAGCTTTTCCCCAGGACCATGCACCAGGCTGCTTGGGCTGCTCAGGCATTTCCTTCTCTCATGCCATTTCTGTTTGCTTCTTTCTCAGGCTAGCTCAGCCTCACCCACAATACCCACCAAAACTTCCACCCACAGAGCTGCCCAGTGGTCTCTGTTTTGCTTGATGGTTTGGAGATTGTTATCAGTTCTTAGAGAAGGTTGTTTCTTTCTAACTGCTCTAAATCACAGTGCAGTGACACCCACCAGTTTCACCAGACAAGTATGCTCTTTATCCCTCCCTGGACAACAGCAAGTTGTAGGTCTAATGTGCATCTCACGGTGACAGAAAATCTGGAACGAAAAAAATCTGTCCCCTACTCGCCAGCTGCCTTGACACCCCTGGATAAGGCACTTCCCTTGTGCCTGTCTGCTTCTTTCCCCTTGTAAATTCTTTGTATTATAGGCAGATGAGTTCTCCCATGACATATTTGTACAAAGTGTCTGTTTGAAATCAGGTATAACAGTTCTTCAAGCAACAAAGAATTTTCCTCAGATCACCATCCTCATTACTCTTACTGCAGGAGGATCAAGAGAACCTAGCCATACTTGCTGTTTTAAGTTCCTTTAGGAACCTCTCACAAACCCTTTAGGTAAAAACTGGGCTGACCGAGTATCTCCATACTTGCTGTTTTAAGTTCCTTTAAGTTTCTTGATATGAATTTACAGCTCACAAACCTTTAGGTAAAAACTGGGCTGACTGAGTATCTTTCTGCTTTAAAAAGCAGAAAAAAAATGTAGCATCAGGAGAAGTACCTGCTCTCTCCAGTGCTCAGGGCACAGTGAGCAACTTTGGAAGTACAAGCTCCACCTGAGAACTGAACAACCGCTTTTTCTATAAACAACCAGCAACAAATAAAAGCTCTTGACAAGCCTCCTTATAGACATCCACAGACAGAGTCCAAGTGGATGGACTAACTCAGAGCATCAGTCAGGCAAAAACAAGGGTTGACAGTGACCTCCTCAGTGAGCACAGGAGCAGGGCCTGGAATTGGAAAATAGCTAATGTTACTTACTGATAGTTCTCCATGTTATGAACTATCCAGAACCTGACTCCAGTTTGTCCCTTTCTCCTCCTTCCACTGGTCAGTTTGGCTTCTCCTACCCCAAAGGATTAATGTCTCACATCCACACACATTCATGCCTTACAGTAAGATGATTTGTCTTTGCTGAAGCTAAGTCCACAAAGCCACTTCTGTCCAGGCTGGATTTGAATTACCATCCAACAGAGCTAAGTGTGCCAGCTGGAATATCAGAAGCAACCTAAAGAGCACAGAGCTCTTATTCCAGACCCATTTCCCATTCGAAGATGGGCAAACATCTTCCAAGGAACACAGACTGGAACAGTTCCCTCAGTTGCACAGGACTGCATGAAAGACAGCAGTGAAGTGACAAGGATTAAGATGGGCAACATCGACAACACACAGAGAATCACAGAATGGTTGAGGTTGGAAGGTTCTAGTAGGGACATCTAGAGCACATGGCACAGGGTGACATCCAGGCTGGTTTGGAAGATCTCCAGAGAAGGACCAACCAAACAAGTTTTCCTAAGCTGGCCTGGAAGTCTTGTCAGCGGAACACATCTCGGTGGTCTCACTCATTTTGAGAATCACTTTGTCACCAGAGCAAAATATGTTCCCAGCAAACTTTGGTCATAGCAGTCTATTATTAGGTGTTGATACTCTCATAAGAGATGACCTCCTTTGAGTACTCAACTAACCACTGAAAAACATTACTCAGCCAAACCAAGCCAGTGTAGGCACCTGCCTAGCAAGCCTGCCCCCACAACTCAGCACAGTGCAGCACAGCCCACATGGAACCCATGAACAAGGAACCTATATTTGCACCGTGGGTTACAGCTGTATGAAGAAACCTGAGGTATTTAGTGCTTTGACCTTTATTTTTTTGTCTTTGGCAATTTGCAAACAGTTCAGATGTTCTATCCCACCCTACCTGAGCTATAGGAACAAATTACAGCTTGACTTAGCTCCGCTTGCTAAATGGCGATTCGAACCTTCAAAACAACCATTTTCTATCTTTGCTTACACTAAATGTCTCCCCCTTCCCCACAGGAGATTTAAGATTTCAATTAGATGACTCTGAGCATTTGCAAAGATGAAAATTTTAGCTGACTATCCAAAAAAAAAAAAAAAAAAAAAAAAGGCAACTAAAACCAACCGAAAATTCTGGTTTAGGAGCCATAGAGTTACTTTCAACACAGGCACACAGAAAAATTTAGCACAGGCAGCAGAAGCTATGGGCTACTAATTTTATCTTTGAAGCTTTTTCATTCTGGAATTGAAATCTGATTGTTAGATGGAAAAAAGAAAACCCTCATGTTAACCACAACTACGAAGCCTGCAAGAGTTACCGTGAGCCCGTTTCCTCAAGTCAGCAGAACTGACTCTTGGCAGACAGAATAACACATGTGATAACGCATGTTATCATGTCTGTGGGGGGCTAATCCCAAGTAATGTGTCCATCAGGCATTCTGTAGCTCTGCACTTAGTAGCTAGAAACAGATGCTTCTCTCCAAAGCCCACTCATGTTGTGGTGGTGTGTGTGTTGTGGTGTTATTGCTGTGTACCAGTTACTCTAGCACTTGGAAAGACCATTCCAGAGTAGGAGCAAAAAAACAACACATGAAAGCACAAAAATCAAAACAGAAGAGAGAGAGCAAGAAGTTGTCTCTACTTGGAAAAAAAAAAAAAAAGAAATATCAACCCAAAGAAAACTTCATGCAAGAACAACAGGGCTGTATCTGATGTACAGTAAGCAGCAAAAGAATTATTTATAAATCCCAATGCATGGATTCTTCCACTGCTACAGTCACGAATTAAGATAAGTAGTCTGTTTTGACAACTTCACTTTGGTCCCTTGGCATTCATACTTTTGAAGTCTGGAATCGAAAGGGAAAAGATTTTTATATTTCATTTTCTTTCTAGGATGCTCTCATATGAAAATTAATAACCAAAGTTGAAAAGTTCAGGCCCGTCAATTTTCCATTTGAGAAACTGTTCAATATAATTAGCCTGGATAGTACATTTTCCTGCCAAGGAGAGCACAAAATGCCTTCTACAAGCTTCAAGTCAAGAAAAGCTGGGAAAGAACAACCATCCCCAAATGAAGGCATCACTGTCTCTTAACAACTGCAAACCAAAGTCATCATCTTGATCTCCACTGTAAACTCCAGTGCACCAAGGTTCACTTTTATCTACACTTGAATATGAGCCCTGAACACTTAACCTACAATCTGTGAGTGAAAGAAATCCAGTTAGGAGAATCACACTGGTATCATCTTTGAAGAGCAATAGAGATAAGAAGGCGTGAAGTTTTGCCAGAGCAGGCGATGGATGCAGTGGGGCTTGCGGGTGCAGAAACAAGTTACTTATCAGCATTTTCATGTCTATCACCACACCATAAAAATGTAGTTATGAACTGTAGGTTCAGGATAGGAACACAGGACTCATTAGCAGCAACCTGTTGCTGGAGGACAAGATGCTGCAGCCTCTGTGTTGACCCCACTGCTGCTCTCTCTGTGCTAATCAGACTTGATTCTAGTCATTACCTGGACTGTTTCTTAAAAAAGGAAAACTCCAAATGGTGTGGGAAATACAGTGAGGAATCAGTGCTTCCCATTGCTTTGCAAAAAACCCAACACTTTACTACAGCTTTACACATGAACTCAATCCAAAGTTACCTTCATCCCAGTCTTCCACCTGCTGTGCTCTCCTCTGGGCCATCATCCGATTCCCCAGGTTCCTCCGGCGTCTGGGCATCCCATCCCCTCGGTCTTCGGCCTGGGGCCGAGCTCTGGCCACGGGTGCCGCTGCTGCTGCCGCCACATTTTGCTGCTGTTCATCATCAGCTGCAGAAGAGAAACATATTCAGTAAGAAACTGCCATCTCTGCTCTGCTGCAGCAGTCACTTTGCCAGGTAACTTGTGCAATCAGAAGTACATTACTAGGGTGATTTTCCAAATTAGAGTGTGTATCCTCATCCTCACATGCTTTTTTCTCCACCCTGTATGGCCACAGCTATAAGCAGCAGGTTGCTCTCCAGTGATCAAGCAGCATCTCGCTCTGGTACCTTCCCGTCTGTGCAGAGCACTTTGTGCAATGCTTCATCCTGACAGCACTCGCTTTTTTGACCGAGTATTGATCACCTTAAAGAATACAGCATATAGCATTATGCTTTTATTTACTGTACATTTCTGCACTTCATCTGATATGACAGAGCCCTTGCACTTAAAAAAAAAACAAAGAAAACAAAAACCTAGAACTGTCCAAAAATTGCCCTTACCTAATGCAGTTTTTTTAACCTAGTTTTTTTAACTAGAAAATATTTTCCTTTTTCTGGTGAGACTGACAGTCCAGGCAATTCTGAGTTAGCAAAAGGCAGGAGCCCAGGAATATTTTTATTCCCTGCTAAAACAATCAGATTTCTACCTTTTTTTTTTTGGGGGGGGCGGGTTTTGTACTTACAGAATTTGGTAGAACACAAATGCTTTGGAAGAGAACATATAAATCTTTATACCTGGAATAAAACCTGAACAAATAAGGGCTACACATTATGCCTTGCATACATTCAACATAATGCCATTCTACCATGCTGATTTAAACTGTGTTTCTCCCCCTACACACATGTACAGAAGGCAAATACTAGGGAAGAACAGACTGCCAAAGGAATCCGACTTTTGCATCACACTACAAAGTTGTGCACAGTTACCAGCTGAGTTCTACAAATGAGGAATATCACAACAGAGGAGCACCCAGGAGACGGCATGGAAGAAAACTACTGGCTGTCGGGCTCACTGAGGAAGTTTTCCACAGAACCACACGGAAAGTTTCCCTCTGAGACCCCCATGCTTCTACCACTATTACGGTAGCTCTGCTGCAACAATCAGATATGGGAAAGGCACCATCAGCCTTGATATCTGCTTTGCATATTCCTCTGATAAGCGTAACTGATATTTGTGTATGCTGTTACCTACTCAATCCTGCAAAATGTTAATTGCCACGACCTTAATGCAACTAACCATTCAAATGGTCTTGTAGAAAGCAGTGGAACTGCTAATGTATTTTAACTAGGACACAAGTGTTTGTCTTTTGCTGGATTATATTTCTGTGTTCCAAGAGGAGCACAGAAAGCTCTCCCCGCTGCACCAAGTTTCCAACATCCTCTGATCCAACCAATTCCTTTCTAAAAAAGTTACTGTTCAAATATCCAAGATGTGAAAACAAGATTCATTATGACTACATCTACATGATGATCAAAGGTGTGCTCACAGCTCATCTCTGTATATCCAAACCAGCTTCAAAGGAGTCAACTTTAGTGCTGATAATACAGCTGCAACTGCATCAAGCTCAGCATAAACTGCAAACCAGGGTGATCTGGAGAAGTATTTGGCCATCAAAGCCATTTTACCAGTTCAGGATTGCTGCAATGCTGCCGTTAGCAGCACGCAGGGAAGCTCCCGGCACAGACAACACACTGTGACATTCTGAGTTGAGTCACTGCAGTATCGCCCTGCCGTTATGCTCCTGTTCTCACCCACTCCCTTTGGTCTCTGAACCAAGGAGTCCACAATATACTACGGAATGCAAGCTCTAGAGATCACATCATTCTGCTGCTTCTTCAGGACTTGCCGAGCCTGATCTTCAGTGCTATAAAACAATGAGGGAAATGTTATGCCTCAAAGGCAGCGTGGCAGATCATTTACTTGGGACACTTAAATGTCTGAAATGCTCTGGGGCAGTCTGCAAAAAATATGTTTAAGTGCAGTATTTCTTAAACTACCTTACAGTTCAGAACTTATTACCCTTTATTCAAAAGTTTCAACACACCCATGCCAATAATTTTCCAAGCTGGTCCTGCACAGCATTTATCAGCTGTGCAGCTCAAACATTCATCCTTGTTTTGGTTCCCATCTTACTGCAAAGTGGAGACCATTTTGCACTTCCTGAAAGAGGAATCTATTTATAAGTTACAAATTCATTTCAAACCAAGGTGCTTAACTCTCCTGGAGGCAAACATGTGAGCTGGTCATTTTTTTTTAAGTCTTAATTCTCTCCAGAAGACTGTAATTCCCCAAAGTTGACTAGTATTAAAGTGAGCTCAGATAGAACAAAAACTGCCCAAACTGCCTCATCACAGCAAAATGCACAAGGCAGTTGTCAGACATCTCCAAAACTCCATCACTCCGCACACAATAAAAGACATCTAAACTCTGGATTTTCATCTAGCAAATATCCTGCTTTAACCCATCTGTTTTTCCTCTGCCCTTCCATTGGAAGGATATTTTCTCTGGACAGTAGTTTGAAAAATGGGAATATTGGTCCTTAAACTTCCCCCATCCTTCACAGGGTGGAAGGGGGAAGGAGAAAAAAAAAAAAAAAAAGGTTATTTTCCCCCTATCCCCCAACACGCTTGTACCTGGCTTGTTCTTCAAGGTTCAAATATTTCAAGGTTCAAATATTTACCTATTGGACTCAGAAAACATCTATTTCTTCCAGAATCTACCAAGTTTGCTGTATTCTCTCTCCTGCCCCTCTAGGATCATTGCAGACCCATGAGAGCCACGCACACAGAATCAGAAGAGTGAGACTGATGGTATCGAACCCCACAGGAAAAAAAAAAAAATCACTTTAAAACCTTGCTCTTAAATAAAAAAAATGCTCACTCATATCCTTGGAAATGAATTGGCCATCAGATTTGAGGCCAAGATTAATTTTCTCTCAGGTCAGAGCCTGTGGGTATTTTTTTGAGCTCCTCCTGCAGCACAGGGTGCGGTTTGGTTGCTGTGATTATCTGGACACATCTCAGCCTGCAGCTTCCTGTGACCACAGAGGTCTCAGGCCCGTCTAGCGTGTCCCTTAGTCACACCAGGGCTGACACGCTTCAATTAGCTGTGAGACAGAGCCACCTGAGTGAAACTTAATGACAAGCATTATACAGGTCAGACCAGATGAGCCATTCTTGTCTGATGGTTTGCAGAGTGCTGAGACAGAGAAGTTACATTAAATAAAGTCCTAAGTTAATAGACCATATGAGTGGGAAAAAAATGATGTCAGAAAAATTAACATAGCTTGAAAGCATGGGTTAGTTTTTATTAAAAGCATCAGATACTCCAGGTGATGACTCGGCCTTTCAAAAAAATCAGGGAATAGCTCACTTCAGAAGACAGCAGGTTTACTGATGTGCTGAGCAGCTCATCTCTGCATTTGCAGAGGGAAAAAAAGTCAGCACAGCGCAGAGGCAGTAATTGAGATTATTTCATCTGCCTTGTCAGTCACAGCACAGCAACAACCGTGAGACTGTACTTGCACTGTCACTTTACCCTGATATAAAGTCCATGCTGACGCAAGAAATAGCAAAAAAAATCCTACAGGAAGCAGAACAGTTTCCAAAGAAGGATGGGAAGATTTACTTTGAGATCATTATAAAGGATGCTGAGAAATCTCTCAGACCGCAGGGTCCTTCGGAGCTAGTTTTACATTCCCAGGTAGAACTTTATTCCTTTACAAAGCTCCGCAGAATTCCACTTCCTCAGAGCAAACACTCATTACTTATCAGCCAATACCTTGCTAATCACAGCGCCCTGCCTTCAGTTATGTTAAATGAGCAACCGTGGTAGTGTAATCCCGGGCTGGCAAGTTTGGAGGCCTTCCTACAAACCAGGCTGCTAGGTTGTTAACTCCCTTGCTCTGCACCATGCAGCACAAAGAGCTCCACCTGCTGCGCTCCTGCGGATTACGGGCACTTCCCACCATACTTCCAGCAGCATCCAGCATCTTCCACCTTCACACTGACCCAGCCCATGAAATCCAAGGAGATAGCCAAAGGGGACAGTTAGAAATATGCTCGGCTTTCCTGAGGAAGCACTTGTGTCTGGTCCAGTTTATCCTATCAAGGCATGTTCACAAAGACCACAGCCATACACAACTGATGGATATGCCATCTCTTTATAAAAACCAGAAAACCAGAAATGCTACTTTTTTTTTTCCTATTCTCAGCAGAACATGCCCAGACATGATCCTGCTGAAAACACCCTGCTGCTTGAAATGACCTTTTAAAGGAAATACAAAGTTACAGTGTTTGCCCCTTATGAATTTTAACTTCCTTCATTACTTAAAGCCACAAGATCTCCAACTTTTTCAAACAGCAGCTCCCTCAGTCAGAGCATACAGTTTTGATTCCTCCTCATCGATTCACAAATGAAAAGGTGAGAGAGGAGGGTCTCAATCCTGCAACAGCGACCATCACTTCTATAGGTCAAACTTCCCTGCATTAAAGTTCTTTCCATGTTAGCGGCATGAATTTACTAGCAGATTTGTACCATTTCCATTTTCCGGGCAAGAAAAAAGGCACAGGAAAGCAAATTCCTGATTGAGGCTGATTTTTGCAGCTATTAAACCCACCAAAGCCTCAGGGTTTTTGAAAAATAGTTTCTGTCACGTAAGGAGAACAAAATCACTCCCACAGACTGAAACTCTGTGAAGGACTTTGTAACGACAGTAGTCAATACATTAAGGTAACAAGTTACCTCAGCTTAGTCAAGAAAAGAAAATAAAGACTATTTACTTCAGTAACTACTGAAGTAGTTACAGACAGTGACAGTAGTACTCTCAGTAACTACTGAACTAGTTTTCTACTAGTAAACTACTAGTTTACTAATTATTTTAGTTATTACTAAAAAGACTTCAAAACAACTGAGTTAATCCTGAATATAAACTCATTTTAACTAAATGGCTCAAAAATAGTGTTAAGCCTTTTTGAGCACTCCTATTATTTAAAACAAATGCTTGGGTTTCTACGTAGTTAGAACCTCATGCATTAAAAAAAAAACAAATAAAAATAAAAAAATAAAAAAATACCCCAGGCCTATAGCACCTGATTATTCGAAGCCATGCAAATGAAACTTGTAATATTCCTGCAGCAGCCTCATTTCTCTAGGATATGCATTACCTACTTTTATCAACAGCACAGTCCTAAGAGCTAATGAACTAACGAAACTTCATCAGCTTCTAAGTTGTTGAGAAAGAAAGACTAAGAACAGATCTGAACAATAAAAGGTCTCAGATTGTTGGGGGAAAAAAAAAAAATCACATACTGTTGAACTTTTACCAGCAAAAAATACTTTTAACAAGGTCCTCATGCATGATATGACTGTGCACTGGTATGACTGTGTTTATACTAGGCTGTTTTTATAGAAAAATTATCAAAGGTATCCTCTCTCCCAAGACTCCCCTCCTAACTCCTGCAACTTGTGCTGCAATATTGACAGAAGCTTCCATCGTTACTGAGGCTAAACAACCCAAATCGGAGCCTTTGCAGCTAAACAACCTCCTCGCTTTCATTCTGGAAACATAACGACACAGATAAGATGACAGCTGCATCTGACTCCTTCCCATGACCACTGAAACAAGGTCATTCTGCACAGGATTTCACGCTGCCGGCCAGCAGTGAAACACTCACCGTGGGGGAAGAGACGGCCGCCTGCAAATGCTGCATCATCTACCCCTTCCTGCACAGGGCTGCGCAACACGGTGCCTCAAAACGCTCCTGCCGGTGCCTGCAGCAGTTGCTGGCCCTTGGCGGGTGGAAAAGCAGAAGCGCCAAGAGGGAAATTTCTGCGGAGTTCGTCTAATGGAGGCCGGCGGCGAGAGGAGAGGGCAGCCCTGTTGTGCAGCTCTCAGGTGTAACGCGAGTGCTGTGAGCGCTGCACGTAACCCTACCCGCTTGCTAAGGTCTTTGGGGAAAAACTAGAGAATTAACTTAAAAAATAAATAAATATGAAACCATCCTTCAAGATGGAAACGCAGGATGAATGTGGCCAAGGCTGCTTGCACAAGCAATGCTGCTGCCTCTGAGCCCGTTGGAGCGCCCTGCTGACCTGCAGCTGCTGTGGAACTGCCCTGAACGGGCCCGGTGGGGCGGAGAGGGCACTGTCCTTTGCAGATCCGTTTGGGGGAAAATGCAGCGATTTAGGGACACGACGTGTACAAGGTGCCTTAAATCCCCCCACATACCTCTTTGGAAAACTAATCAGGAGTGCAGGAACCCCCCCCGAAAAACATCTTCCCGGGAATGCTGCGGGAACGCTTTCCTCCCCCGCTCCCATCGGGTGACACGAGTTGTGTCAGGCCTCAGGGGCAGGTTCCCTCTCAGGAGGGGATAAGAAGGGGGTGCAGTTTCACGCCCCCCTTCCATAGCGGCTCCTCCTCAATAACCCCCTTCCCCCAGGGTCTCCCTGGGCACCCTCCCCCGCAACTCCCCCACCGGACCCAGCTGAGAGCAGGGGCGGACCCGAGCGAGCGCCACCACCCCCAAAACCCGGAACGGGGCGGAGAGGAGGGACACAGCGGTGGAGGGAGGAGATTCCCCCGGACCCACCTGCCCTGGCCTGGCCCCGCAGGCGGGCGGCGAAGACGAGGAGCGCGACGAGGAGCGCGACGGCCGCGACCAG
>VWPW01024795.1:669-12608 GCA_013389825.1 Crypturellus undulatus | reverse complement strand
GCCTCCCCCGGCCGCCCCTCAGGCCCCTGCGCCGGGCTGCCCCGCGCGGCGCCTGACGCCAGGGCGGCACCTTATTGGTGTCCGCGCGGCAGGCGGAGCATCGGGCGGCCCGCGCACGGGGGTTGGGGGTGGTGGTCACGTGGGCGCTGCGCGCGGCCGTTACAACGGTCGTTAATAACGGTCGTTAGTAACGGTCGTTAACGGACGTCTCTGTCCTGTGTGCGGGGTTGGCTGCAACGTTCCGAGCCGGCCCGTTGCACTCGGAGAATTCAATTCCTACCAAGCTTAAGTCACAACTCTGGGTAATTTAAACCTCCTACCTCTTAGGTCGGTGGTGTGTGGACGTGTAACGAAGCCGGAGTTTTAGCCTGGCTCCGTGAGGTGGCTGAAGGGCAGACTGGTTTCCTAGTGCGGCCAGAGCTGAATTAAATTTGTCATTGAAATAGGGATTCTCTTTCCCCATGCTGACTTTGAGCTGGGTACTAGTTGGCAAGTATAGTAAGATGGTTTATTTTGGTCAAAATGAAACCAAACTTGTAAGAGAAGGCTGCTTGTGTGTGTGTGTGTGTATTTATCAAGTTCACAAACTGGTTTGGTTTATTCATTGCCAGTGCAAGGCAGGCAGCCTGCAGCTATAGATCAATAAGTGCTTTGAGTTGCCCTAATGCTGATGTCCATCCAAATGGAGGATCTGCCTCCTGCCACCGAAGTGCCCTGAGCAGGGAAATCATCATTTTTATTTATTGGTTTTTTTTTTCAAATTCAGATCTGAGCAAGTATGGGCACAAAAGTTGCTCACATGAACTTGCAGCTGGGGTGGAGAACAGCCCCCAGCTCCCTCCCTGTGAGGTATCTGCCCACAGATCTGAAACCGTTTACAGGGCTCAGCCCCAGTCCCTGTGTGAGAGCGCCTCCTCTTCACTTTAATCTTCACTAGTTTGGACTTGTTCTGTAGTTTTAAAGTTCTGGCAGATCTTGCTTTGGAGATCCCTTTAGTGTGGCCATTTAGTGGATTGCTCTTGGGAGCTTTTTTTTTTTTTTTTTTCTCTCCCCCCAAGTGAAATATTTAAATAAAAATGGAAATTGAGGTTTATATTGTGTTCAACATCCCTCTTTGCTCTACAAGTAGCTGTGAAACTGGCTCCCCCATCAGGCTTGTGGATTTACTTCCTTTAATCACTGGAAGACTTGAGAGGTATTCAAAGCCTTAAACATGTTGTGCTGTGGTGCTTTGGACTAATTAGATATTGGAAAGTAATTAAGGATTTATCTTAGCTAATTAGTTATTGCTGTGGACTGCACGGCTGTCTTTGCTCCAGTCATCATGAACTTGAGACAAACTCAGATGTTTCTGCCATGGAGGAACTGTTTTTTATAAAGAAAACTATGAACTGAAACTTTACTTCATGCTGCATCAAGGTATATACATTTCAGACAAGGAATTTTGTACTGTGTAATAGTAGGGGTGGTTTTAAAGTAAAACCCCGTATGAAAGGAAAATATGTTTTTTCCCCCCACATTTTTGGCTTCAGATTTGAAAATTTGTGACTGATCTGGTGGTGAAAAGCAACGTATTAAGTTATTTTATCTGAGCTAATAGCTCTCAGATCCTGTTTTGTCATCATCCAACTAATTAGGTTTGTCTGCAGCCAGTGCTTATTGGTGCGAGCGTTTTATTTGCCTGCACAGTTCCTGCAGCCTTAAATAATGTCATTAAGGCAATGTTCATGATGTAATGTCATCCAGCCTTCTCTGGGTGGCTGAGGAAGAATCTTAGTTTTCCCTGTAGGTGTCAGCATTATGCCACGTAGAAACAGCTTAAAATCTGGTGGAGATTAACCACAGAGCACGAGATACTCTGTTCAGTTTGATTGTGACACTTGGGTCTTCTTTAGAAACATGACATGTCTTTTAATATTTTACTTCCCATGAGCTCTATTTGTCGGGTACTTTTTTATGTTTTTCCTAGTTTAGATCTGGAGAAATTCTTCTGGTTTCTTTAATTGACTAAGTGGATTTCAAGGGATTTTTGAAGTTGACTTGCTGCCAAGAAACTGGGAAAAGGTATGTGATATGATAGGGTTACTTGAGGGTTGGATGAGAGGTGGATACTACCGGAATTTAAGAGAAGAACCTTTTGAAGAATAAATTATCCCATTTGGTCTTACAAATTTTGCAGTACAGTGGGATCATAGTAGTTCAAGATTTGCAAGCTCAGGCGATTCCCCCAGCTCACTGAGGAAGCAGTGTCGGAACCTGATTTTTTTTTTTGTGTGTGTGTAAATATGTGGCCTTTCAATTTAGTTTTATTTTGACAAAAAGTCAAGCAGCACATTTTCCCTGCAGAAAACAAACAAACAAACAAGAAAACTCTGTGTATTTAGGAATCATTTACTAGAGTGAGCGATCACCACCTTGCTGCAGTAGTCATCCCATTAATCCAGCTGGCGATGCAGTCCAGGAGCGCGTGATTCAGTAAGTGTGCAGTGGCGCCATGTATTGATGTCCGGTAATGAGACTCTAAGTAGAGGCAATTCAGCTTCATCTGTGCTAATAAACTAAGTGCATCCAGGAACTAAATGAATCCCGGGTCCTGTGGCCAACTGGCACCAAATGGCCCTTTTCCAGACTTGTCAACTACCTTACCTTCCCAGAGAGGGTGGCTGGATGCGAGCTGCCTCTTGGGAGCTGTTCTTGGACTGTTCTGTGTCTGAGCCATGCTGGGAATTATCTAAGAAAACGTGAATTGGCACGGCCCAGATTCATTCCAGGGAACTTTCTAATAAATTACCTACTGGGATAATTATTTTCCAGGGCTTGAGCATGTCTGAATTTACAGTGTAGTTGTGACCTTCTTGTAATAGAATAGATTTACAGGATGGATTAAGGCAAGTGCTGTGTCCACCTGCTCCCTGCCACTTGGATGTGTGCCTCATTTATTCCCCCCAATTCTGATCTGTAAGGATGCTAATGAGCAACAATGTTTGTGGACCCGCTTCTTCCTGCCAGTAGGTGCAAAAGGCACTCAGCACCTCGCAGGAAATTTTAGGAGCTGTGTGTGTTACTGAAGACTTTACACTTCAGGGACCAATTTGTCAGGCTCTGCCTCCTGAGCAGAACTGCAGTTTGGGTTTCCCTTCTGTTAGCACTCAGTGTATTTGGAGTGTTGCCAAATCCAAGCAGAACTTGGTGGTCCTGCCATGGTTAGGCTGAACAAAGCACTATTGGAAGTTAGAATATGTAGGTAGAATATCGTGTTTATCTTACTTTTCTTCACCCTGAGGAACTGGAGTGATCAGTTACAAGCTGTAAAATAGCAGTGACTCCTTTGGCCTTAACAGCCGAGGGAAGATCTGAAACAACTAATGCCAGCAGAGTTAAAATCTAAGAGAAATCCAGTGAGGGCAAAGATTTTCCTGAGTGGATCTTCAGGAATACTTGCAGGTGGAGACTGCTGTGCAAATGGGGAACTAAAGGATAAATAATGCAGAAGTGAAATCACTAAGATTAAAATTCGGATGCAGTCTTCCTGCATAGCCCCAGAGGTGGTGATTTACCCCTGAGGCCGAGCAGACAGGGTGCCAGGTTAGGACCCAGGGTGCTGCAAGAACAGCGTGGGTGAGAAGTGATTCACAGGAGTTTCCTGATGTGTGCCAAGGCAAACCCAAAACCTTTCAAAGGCTCTTTGATGGACAGTGAAACCCTGCAAAATACATGTATTTGTGTGTCCTGCTCCTCAGGATGTCTGATTTCATGCAGGGACTGTCCCTAGTTCACACACGAACTGCCTACCTGGTCTAGTCCAGGTGGCTGTGGCTGTATCTGAGCATGTACGTGAGTGTCTTTCTAAAACTTGATCAGCATTGTTTTCTTTATTTCTTTTGACTGTAAATTGCAGTGATTCCTAATTAAAGTTTCTTGGAAAAGGAGGCGTTTCCAGAAAACCGTCCGTTTTTTTTCTAGATCTGCATTTTCTTCTGAAAACCGTTTTGCTGTGTTATCCTTGACTAGTGTTATGTAGCTAGTCCGAGTTTAGTCCAAACATTTCTGCGTCTGAGATTTTCTAGTTGAAAGTCAGATAAAAATATTGATCACAAAGTACCAGGGAGGACACCCATTACAGAACTAGTGGTGTTATTTGCGGCTGGTAGCTGCTCTCATTCTCGATATGTTTTTCTACAGTTCTGCTACATTTGCCCAGCCATCCTCTCTCCAGTCTAGCCTACTGAGCTGTTTGTCTGAAGTCTTAATGAGCTTCCTGTATCTTTTCAAAATGTAAATTGTAGCCACTTCAGAAAGCATTAGTTAAGTAGTCTGTCACTGCAGCCTCAGTTTAATTTCGTCTGTCCCTTCACTTGTTTCCATTAAAACCCATTTAATTACAAGGCTACCTTGTTCTCACAGGGCAGTCATCTCCATTTGAAATAAATGGATAGCAAAGTCTGTGACTCAGCTGACAACACACAAGAAACGACCGAGAGCTCAATGGTCAGGCCCTCTGCACAGCAGTGGGTATTATAAAGAGCTGTTTTTGTACCTTGACATGTCCACCAGCATGAAGGGAAAAGAAAACCCAAGCTGCCAGAATGTGGTTTAGTTTCTGTGCTGCATGGGGGTAAAAAGAACAGACTGATGATAGACCTGCCCTGACCTTTGCTGTGTGTAACCCCGCTGAATGGGGCGCAGTTGCTGTAATGCAGCGATAGCATGTCTGCCTGTCTGCGAGGGTCTGACTGCGAATCCGCAAATTTAATGTGATTGCTGCTTGAGGTAAGACTTTAGCTACAAAAATATATATATATTTTTTCCTGGCCAAGTTACTTAAATCAATTGCATTTAGCTGGATTGCAAACTCCAGTTAATGTGAATGTTGCTCACCATTTAACATCACAATTTCAGCACTAGCAGGTTGAGTCTTTGCCTGAATTTCCCATCCTGGTTGTAACACACGCAAAACTACTTTTATTTGGTCTTGGCTAGAGGCTAAACTGGGGTTAGACCCATTTAGGTCTCCTAGGCAAAGCCTCTCCTTCTCTAAAAGCTTGTTCCTAATTTCCTCACCATCCCTTTTACCTGTGCTGCCCCTCTGTGTCTGTGACCACAGGGTGAAAGGGCTTCTGAAAATCTTTTCATCACCAAAAAAGGTGTCTGTGGCACAACAGCCTAGAAAATATTGAAAAAAATAGAGAGAGAGAGAGAGATGTAAGATGATCTGGCATCACCACCTTCCAGACATAAGCCTTGAAACAAGGGACCCAACTAGGTCTGCTGGCTTGTGGGCAACTATCAGCCTCAGAAGTTGGAACTATACAGAAATTAAACTCAGCCCAGCAGTAAAGTAGTTGTCTCCTTGAGTTTATCTCTGCTTCAGACTTCTTCATCAAGACTGAAGAGGTCCAGGTCTTCTTGATTCCAACCCTTGCTTCTCTGCACTTCTTCCTGCTTCTTTCTTTCTTTCTGTCTCAGCTGTGAATGATGAGGTCTTGCCTTGTACTTAGCACCATGTCAATGTACTTCTGAAAACAGAAGGCAGAGATGGTTCCTCAGAAGTGTAGAGTAAAAGGACAAGAGGCAACTGCCGCAAGCTACAGCAAGGGAAATTCCAAGGAAATATAATAAAAAAAGATTTCACTGTAAGGACAGAGGAACACAAGGTCACAGGTTCAGAGAGCTGGAATTGCCTTCCTTGGAGATACTCAGAACTCAACTGCATAAGGCTATGGGCAGCCTGAGCTAACTTTGAAGTTGGACCTGCTGTGAGTGACAGGTTGAACAATGTACTTCCTGAGATCTGTTCCAACCTATTTTTTTTGTCATTCCACAAATGTCTATGAAATAAAAAGGAGTTGCATGAACAAGAATAGATCAGCTTGAACAGAGAATGCACAGTCTCCTTATCTGCCTTGGAAACAGCACTGTTCATTTTCAGCAGCTTCTTGCTGCCGGTTGGCCAGGAGCTAAGTACACTGCACTACTGATGTGGAATATTTGCCTTTCAACTTAAATTGCATGGAGTTCATAGATAACTCTTGGAGCAGGAAGGCTACTTTCATCTCCCTGGAGCTAATACAAATAGATTATTTTGCTGGAGAAGGTTGGAGAAGAGCAGGAGAAGACAGGGAATGTCTTGAAATAAAATAATCCCTAAAACTAAAGCTTTTAGCAGGGGTCCAGCAGGATGGGGTGTTACTAGGCGCTGTCTGCTTCTGCCTTTATCTTGTGTTTTACTTGTCTCAACTGAATTGCCGTCTCTCTCCAACAAGTGGTGCTCCTAGCTAGTATTAATTGGGAAGTGTGGGGAAAACGAATGCAGCAGCTGTCTCTCTTGTACCTGATCTGTGGATAAATGGGGGAATACAAGAACACAAGAATTGTCAGGCTGGATTAGGCTCAAGACACACATATTCTAGTGCCTTGCTTTCTTCAACAGCCAGCACGGCACATTTCCAGGGATCATTTTAAGAGCTGCGCGAAGGCTTTGCGGCAAAAATCAATTCTCTTTTTCCCTTTTTCTCCAAGCATCGCTCTATTTCCATTCCTGAAAGGGAACTTGCAGTAAAACATCAGGAAAATGTCTATCACTCCCTAAAACAGTTTGATTCACTAACGATGTAGACCCAGGGCTCATTGTAGGAGCAGTTTGTTGGGATTTGCACAGCCAGGGAAGGGCAGTTTGCATCCCAAGGGTAGGCAGGAAAAGAACAGGATGGTACTTGACCTTTGATAGGGGCTTGCAGGGATATTTTGATGCCAATGTGTTTTCCATGCGCAGTGTGTGTGTTTTGAAGGGTGCTGGACATGTTAGTGGTGGAGATGGCAACTTGCAGGTTGGATGCTGATCTCAGCATGCAGATGCTGGGTTCCTTCCAGTGAAACTCTTGGCAATGACATCTAATCCTTCAAGAAATCATATATGTTCAGGAGAAACCTAAGTTTCCTCAACTAGCCTATGATGATATTAGAAAGCTCATGAAAGAGCTCTAAAATAAGGGCAGGGAAACCCAGGCACACTTCATCCCTCAGGAGCAGGCACAGCAGTCCTTTTGCGGGGACCTGTCTCCAACATCTGAGATGTTCTTTGCTTTGGGCTGCAGACCCTAAAGCAAAAGAAGGAGAACTGGATCCCGTAGAGAGACAAAACCAATAACCCCACGAGAGGGACATCCTGGATTTCATCTGAAAGCTGAAACTAAACAAATAGTCTCATAGGCTACTTTTTCTCTAGGTCCTGGGTTGCAGGCAGGCTGTTAAACAGAGAAACACCCAGAAACAGCACCTCACTTAGAGCACTGAAAAGTCCAGAGCCATAGATTTGACCTAAGACTGTACAAGGCTTAATTGCTAATATAATCATCCAATTGCACAGGCTCAAATAGCTTCCTAATGGGTTAATGACCGTGTGCATATGGAGGATTTCAGAAGTTATGTCTTGAAATGTAACTGTGCTCAGTGTGATTTTGCAGTTTAAGAAAGGGTTGGTGTGAAGGGCTTCTGTTTGGAGCAGGAGGTTTTGCAGTTTTGTGCAGTGCTCTTGCAGCAGTTTATCAGTACAAAAATAAGAGGGATTATCTGACCACTGAAAGTGAGTTGGGTTGTTTACCAACAGATACAGAGGTGCCTATGTACAAATATTTGGTGGGGTTGGTATAGAAAATAGACTAGACAAGACCCCAAAGACCCAAGGAAAGATTAAAGTGTACAGATTTATTTTTGTGCTGTAGCTATTTTCCCCTTGGCATGGGAGCACAAAGGCAGAAGGAAGAACATAGGCAGAAGTAGGGGAAAGGCACTGTCTTTTTGCATATTAGCTGACATATGATCATTCACAATCACATCAGTCAAATCAAAATAGTAATAGAAACAACAAAAAAAGAATGACACACATGATTTTTTTCCCTTTTATTTCAGAAACCCTCCTCAGACACCAGTAGAGAAAGATACATGAGGGTTTGCAGGTTTGTTTTTACTTTTTTTTACTCAGCTCTATTATATGTAGAATGACCTGACATAAGAAAAAGTACCCCTGCAATTTCATGACTTCTCTTTTGCCAAGGAAGAAATGTTTGTGCTGGCAGCCATTAACTTCTGAACTATAACTTTATTGACTGGTCATATTCTCACCTTCACAAAATCAAGAACTGGAAAGACATTCTTGCAGTATTTTTGTTTCCCAGAATCTGTAGCAATTCTGAGGCCTGCACATGTTCATATAATAGCCTGGCTTTCGGAGGGTTGTTTTGTTTTGTTACTACTTGTTTTCTTTCTCCATGAGCTATTGTGGAAGTGGAAATACTCACCTGCCAAAGGCACTATTAAAGAATATCCAGTTTCCCTGTCATAACTTTAAAAACTAAAGTTCTTAAGCGCATGCGTGTACTTGATCGCTTGTTTATTATGTGCTGTCACTGGCTGGTGATGATGAGAGTATTTCCATTTGCTTTCATCCAGCTGAAGGCAAATGTTTACCTGCTGCTTTGCCTTTTGAAATAAGCTTTCTGCAGGGTATTTTCTGTGGCAGATTTCTGTAGTGAATCCATTGTTTGATTTCTAGTAGATCTATTTTCTGATTAGTTCCCTCATCTGCTTGACACTTTCCCACAGTGAATATTATCATAAGGTGCAAGAATAAAGATGGGAACCTCCTGAATTTTAAGCATGATCCAAGAGACTTTTCCAGAAACCTGGGAGTTTATTTTAAATGATAAAAGATATCTGTTATAGGAGGCACATTCTTCTGTCTGGAAGGTTGGAGAAGTCACAGTTTTGTGAGGTTGCATCTCCACACTCTGAATGATAGTAGGATTTTCATGTCTCAGGCACCAGGAGCTTCAGTGAGGTATTCTCTGAGTTTGCTGTAGCCAAACACAAGGACAAGGGACTGGATGGTGTTCTCAAAGCTGCTCCTAAGATGTCCTGAAGCATTAGCAATCCCGACTGTGTCCTTGGAGAGCCAGCAGACAGTGTAAATGGAGAGCAGCGAGAGCAAGATCTTGGTTGCTCGAGCTATGTGCTTCTTCCAGGTGCTCTCAGTAGTCGAAACAGCACTAATCACTTTTCCTTGCTTCTGGAGGAGGTCAGTGATAAGGCTGTTTGGGGCTATCACAAGGATGACGAAGGTGAGAACTTCACGATGAAAAGGCTGGTGAACTTCATGACGAAAATCCCCAAAAAACTTGTAGTAGCCAAGCGCACAATGGTCTCGTTACTTACTTTCTTTGCTGATTTGTTGCACTGAAGGTGAGGGATGGTGGAGGCTGATACTGAAGATCTGGCCACCAACAAGGATGTTCTTCATGTATTACCCTTGGTGCTTGTAGATGACCTTGGACCAGCAGTGTTTAAGTGGATCTTTATCAAGCAGAAGAGGCTCAGATTCTCCACTGACCAGCTCTTCTTTGGCCTTAGCATGTTACCTCCTTTTGCTGTGTATTCTGCGTTTGGCCATGCATGAGTCAGTGCTGGCATGGGGACAAGCAAATTGCCCCGTTATCCAAGCATGGGCTCCTATTGCAATCATCAGCCTAGTATTTTAGTTTGTGTTGTCTTTCTTGGTAACCCCTTCAAGCTCTATCTCTTCCAGAGGCCAGAAGCAGATGCCTTGAGAAGAGAGAGCCATCAGATGTTTTTCCACCTGCAGGAATCAGCAATGTAGCGCTTCCCTGACTTCCTGGAGTCGCAGGTTCTCTCTGCTTTAGTGCCTTCAAAGGGCATTTCTTCCCTGGATTTGCATCACTGATTTCAATCTGTTTAGGTGGACATATATGGGAGGCAGGAAAGTGAATGTCACAGCCCAAGGACTCCCATATCCTTCTCTAAATCCATGCCTGTTACTCAGGTACCTGAAGTAACTGTTTCTCAGGTACCTACTGACCTGTTATTGGGTGTTGCTCCAGTTGTAGCCCAGGTTCAAGGTGTTCACGCTCTGTCCCTGAAGAGCTGGGCTCCCTGCAGCTGCTGGTGGGTTGTATGGAGATTAATGAATCCATCGAGGCAATGGTGGTGGGGAGAGGTAGTGTCTTTGGAGTAATTAATACAGAGCTGGAGGGATTAATTGATGGCCATGACGACTGCCCTGGCTTCATTGTCTTCTCTTTGATTTAAAACCATAGCTTGAAAATTATGTGATTAAGCAAAGTACTGTTCCATTTATTGGCTATCTAGTGGTAGAGGTTATTGGAAGATTTCCTAGATTCATAGAAAGTAGGAATGCCAGGGATGGCTTCATCTATCTGCCCCAAATCAGGATCAGCTCTACTCAAGGCAGCATGATCACTATTCTGTAGTAAATATTCATTATAATTCTATAATGAATAAAGAAGGTCATTGTTCTTTAGTATTTCAGAAGAAGAGCTCATAGGAAATCCGTTTAATCACAGAGCTGACTAGTGTATATAGAGCACTCTGATATTATAATTAATATCACAAGATTTGCAACATACTAAGGAAGCTTATGGCAACCAAATGAAGGGATGTGATGAAGTTTTACCTTCACAAAGTTAAAATAAATAAATAAAAAAATAAGCCTACCTAAGAAACACAGGTGGAAAGAAAAATCAGCTTATTTTAATCAAAGCAAGAGGGAAAAAATAATTTAAATCAGTCCAAGTAATTACAGGCTTAATTCTTTCCCCTCACTCGGCTCTTGAGTCCAATCCTCACAGTCCTAAGAGGTCTTTCCATGTTGGAGAAATAGAAATTTGATTTGTGCACTCGCTGACCCCACAAAGGGATAGAGCGAAGCCGTCCGCTCTCAACAGAGTGGCTTTACGGCTGTCCCTGCTGCTCTGTTATGTTAAAACCCTCCTTTTCTGGGCATTGTGATAAGGGGGTCCGGGATAATTTGTCCCCCTCTGTGTTCTAAGATAAATGAGTTTGAGATGTCAAATAACTGCTATAGATGAAAGGACAAGCAGGAAGTTTCACTCCTGTTTGGAGCCAGATTCATCAGGTGGATGCTGAAACAGATACTGAAATGCAGATGTGTCCGTCCTTGGGGTGAGAACAGCCGCTAAATCCCTGTCATTGGGTA
Organism: Crypturellus undulatus; assembly: GCA_013389825.1. Classification (NCBI taxonomy): domain Eukaryota; kingdom Metazoa; phylum Chordata; class Aves; order Tinamiformes; family Tinamidae; genus Crypturellus; species Crypturellus undulatus. The sequence goes on along the minus strand of VWPW01024795.1, from coordinate 1,579 downwards.
CCAGACTCCTCATCTCTCCTACAGCCTCCAGCAACAGCTTCCCCATTGCCCTGGCTACGTGATGTTGTGAAAGCAAATGCATGGCCGAGGCATTCACGGCTCTCTGCAGAGATGGTGACAGCGCTGTAGCCAGTGTCAGAAAACACTGTGTGAAGGCGCAGTATCACCAGATGTGAATGAGCTGCTCCTGCTGAGAAAGGCAGTATTGCCAGAGCCAAGAATGTGTTGCTGTGAAGGGAATTTCAGTGTCCAAAGAGCTTTTGACTTCCCTCATTTCCTTCTGACAACTACCACAGATTTGATTCAAAACACATTATGGGTATAAATTAAAACAGGAAGATCCATGTGGGGAAGAACTTATTTGCTGTGAGGGTGCCCGAGCCCTGGCAGAGGCTGCCTGGCGAGGCTGTGGAGGCTCCTGCTCTGGAGATCTTCCAAACCCACCTGGATGCCACCCTGTGCCCCTGCTGTGGGTGTCCCTGCTGGAGCAGGAGTTGGACGGGGTGATCCCTAGAGGTCCCTTCCAACCTCAACCATCCTGGGATTCTGTGAAACTCTGGAGCTGTCTCTAAAAGCATCACGGTTGGGAAAACCGTGTGGTCCTTTGGAAACATCCATGACCGACAATGATGGCAAAGTCAAGGTGCCAGCTGAATGCTGGGCTGACCCGAGCAAACACTTCGTGTCTCTGCAGGATTCTCACATTCAGCAGAATCATTTAAAAAAATGGACCATTTAAAAAAATATTTTCTTCCCCAAATGTCCCGCTTAAAAGAAAAACCCACATCTGCAGTTTTCCTTCTTGCTGCGCTTTTTAAATCTGCTCTAAAATGAATGAAACAAGGGGGAAAATACTGAGTAGGTGAGAGTCTAGAAAGCCCTGATAAAAAGTCCTGATTTACCTTGGTGG
>VWPW01024793.1:236120-254851 GCA_013389825.1 Crypturellus undulatus | reverse complement strand
CCACTAGCTGGTGCTCATAAAACAGAGGACTTGTTCTAGGCAGAAAAGTAGGAAATTTCACTGAGATTATCATCATCATCATCATCATAGCTAGGCTTTGCGAATGAAGACATGGGAAGGGTTTTACACATAGATATAATTTGATGTTTCCTCGCTGTCCAGCAGCTCCAGGAGGAACTGTTTCTCACTGGAGGACTGAGGACTTTAGGACTGAGACTGCACTATAATTTGGCATAGTCAAATTGCTCTAGAGTTGAACATACAAAGATGGTGTTAAGTCATCACTGAACTTTCATTAAGTTACATGTTCCTGAAGATTGAAAGTTTTAAGCTGGTTTTGAACAGTTTAAGTGTTCTGTTTTGTTTTTTTGAGGTAAAAGAAAAAATGTGTTTTTGTTTGTTTCCTTTCCCTCTGGTTAGGTAATATACTTCTTGTTGATGGAACAGCATGTGGCGAAATAAAAATTACTGATTTTGGTCTGTCCAAAATAATGGATGACGATAGCTACGGTGTTGATGGAATGGACTTAACTTCACAGGGAGCGGGAACTTATTGGTAATGCCTGGTTTGAATTTGTTGCTTAAGCTCTGGGTCTGTTTGGATTTCAAAAATGCTCTTGTAAAATCATTTTTGGAAAGATAGCTCAGATTCAAAATATTGAAAAGGATTCCAAAGATTTTTATGCAACACTCTGTCTGGTTCTATTGCCAAATGTTACAGAATTACACAAAGCTGAAGCAAGATAAGAATGTACATATATGATGGAGATGGTTGTTATGCTGCATTTCACAATATTTAGCAACAGCTTGCAGAAGAAGCAGGTGTTTAATCTTTGGCTAAGCAGGTGACTGAAGACATTTGACAGGACTGTGATGATTAAGTGTGGGTGCTTAGTCCTTGGAAATTCTAGAGCAGGGATTACCAGAAGGTAATGTCCTTAGGACGAAAGAGTATTTACTCTTCTGTCCTAAAGACAACTCAGCAGCTGTGACTTATTTTCTGCATGCACTTGCATGCTTATCCCAAACGTGAAAGTTGTCTGCAGAACAAAGTGACAAGAAGCTTTTCAATATTTATACAAATGATATTTCTACAATTTATTTTTTTAGTAATGGAGCTTTTTCTTGGCGTAGTCACTGTTTGAGCCTATGTCTGGGTGGCTAGAGCAGGAGAACACCTGTATTCACCAGCTTGTTATTTTTCAATTCCATTGCTGTTTTCTCAATCTCTTGTTCTGCATTTAGCAAGATCAAAGTCAAGAGCTCACCTCTAACTCCAAACAGAGAAGGCAGTATGGTTCCCACTTATTCTTCAGCATTTTCTTATAGTCAATCAAGAGTTGCACGTAATGTAACTTTGCCATGTTCTTGAGCGTTTTTAAGAAAGCAAGAAAATATTCCTTTGTACAAACACCAGTGTGTGCATGCCATGGAAGGACAATTACTCAAGTTGAAGCATTTTAGAAGTCTTGTTGAAACTCTTGGAAGTGCTAGGCTCCCACTCCTTTTTAGTGCTTTATGTATTTAGACCTGAATTTAAAGATACATTTTTAGGAATGTACATCAAAAATTTCAGCCTTTCGTCTAAAATGTGATATGCACTAGCATTGCTGTAAACTAAGACTGAAAGAAGACCTTTGACCTTATTAGGTTCATGATGAAGTTTTATGTTCTAATTAACACTTTCTCCAATACTAAAATCCTCTTGAGGAAAGAAAATATTTTGAATGATTTTGAGGTGGGATAAATCCATGTAAGGCAAATCACACAGATTCCCAGGAACATAGTACAGAAAAGGATTTCCTCAGTCATTGAGTCTACTTACCTGCTTTTCTGGGTGTTTAGGTTATATAATCTCTTTTGTAGACTTACCAACACTTTTATTAAATTTAGGTAGTATTTTGTGCCCAGTAATCTGATTTGAAATCTGTTCTATAACCTTACTGCTCTGATCATTAGAAACCTAATCTTCTAATTTAGAGACTGTGTGTGTTTGTGACCAGTTTATACTTGCTTGTTCCTGTGCCAACACTGTTCTCTGAAATAGGTTGTTTTCGCTCCTGGTGCTTGCTCCCTTGTGTTTTTATACCCTTCATAATTTTTCTGAATTGTAGGCTCTCTATACTTCTGACCATCTTAGTACCTTTTCTTTGCACTTGCATCAGTTTATACTCATCTTTCTGCAAATGATAATTAGAATTGTACACCACCGCTTCTGAAAAGACTGCAAGAGATTGCTATGCAGAATTCACGCCCATGTGGTGCTCTTAGTTTATTTTGCACTTCCATTTCTATAAGTGTTTCTTCATATTTTTTTTCTGAAGCCTTATATACTGTTGATGAAAAACTGTCCAGTCTGTGGTTGCTCTGATTTTATCACCGATTAAATTTTAGGTATTACAACTGATAATAAACTACCCTTGTATTGATAGCGGTTGAGTCTTTTTTTTCTTCTTTTTTTTTTCTTTTTTTTTCTTTTTTTTTTTTTCAATTTCATCAGTTCTTTCATAATTTATAATAAAATCACTTTCCTCTTCCCATGAGAATGTAAATAGCCTATGGGAATGTAAGTAGCCATCACCTTTGTCTACACTCTACCTCCCTGCTTAATGTCAGTATTCATATTGAAAAAAATAGGTGAAAGATTTTTGAGCTTTATTTGCATTATCCTTGATTGCTGACCAAATGTTGCTGTAAAATGCCCTGTATAGCTTATATCTTCTCCCTCTAACAGAAGAAGAAAAGATAATATTTAACCTAGGAGTCTGGTGCTTGAGAAATTAGTGATAATTAGTGATTCTTGTAAAGAGTTTTTAGTATTTGGTCTTGTACGATATATATCCTCTATTTGAGTATCTGACTGCTGAAAGAATTATAGTGTCAGTTTTGACGGGTGTGAAGGCTATTGGAGTCATAATGTAACTGTACAACTGTCAGAAAATTAGAGATCTGTTTGAAGTGTTTGAATAATTTGATGTTGAGCATCAGTAGTGATTTGATATATCCAGTACTTGCAGAGGCTGATGTGTGCTTTGTTTTGCAGGTATTTGCCTCCCGAGTGTTTTGTAGTTGGCAAAGAACCACCAAAGATTTCTAATAAGGTTGATGTATGGTCAGTTGGAGTCATCTTTTTCCAGTGTCTTTATGGTAGAAAGGTATGGAAAACTCCATTTAAAAATCTAAAGGCTGTAGTGTAAATGTCTCTTTTCCAGTAGGCATTGAACTATAGTCATAAAGAGCTGAATCTATGTGGGAGAAAAAAACATATTTTTTGTTGTTGATGATGTGTGCTTGGTTTGCAAGCAACATATAAATTCTTGACTAAAACTATTGTCTTTAACAAATTGAAACAACTTACTGCAGTATGCATCGAAGTCTGTACTTAGGAAATCAGAAATGGGATAACTCTTAATAAAATGGTGTTTTTCCTTTTCAGCCATTTGGCCACAATCAGTCACAGCAAGATATCTTACAAGAAAATACAATATTAAAAGCCACAGAAGTTCAGTTCCCTGTTAAACCTGTTGTAAGCAATGAAGCCAAGGTAAGTTTTCATATGATACCTGAGTAACAGTTAAATTGTGCATCATTTATTTATAAATATTCCTCCATAAAATTACTGTTAACTTAATGATACTGTACTATGTAGTAACTAAATATCTTTAGGAAAACATAATGGAGGAGTAATATTTGGATATTTTTATTTCTATAGTGGATTTATTTTGGGACATCTCAAAATCGTGTGTTTGAAAACAAGACTGCATATTCCAAACTTTGCAAGGGGCTTCAACGTAGGCCTTCTTAGAAAAAACAAAGCAGTATTTTTGAGATCTCAACTGTCCTACCTAGGCTGTCTCACTACATATTCTTATGAAACACTTCTGCAAACATTAACAAGCCCTTTCTGAAAACAGGGGCATTTATTCTGTCCATCCTTTTTGCCTTAAAGAACTATTTAACTACAGAATACCTTGAAAATGTGCCTGTTACCACTCTTCTCTTGAAAGGTCATGTTGTGCAATAATATTGTGTGCAGTTACTCAAAGCAGAATTTAAAAATGCATATTCTTAAAATCAAGATTAAAGTATGCTGATGCTGGTTCAGGATATAATACTGACAATGGTTGAGCTGTCAGGAAGGTGTGCATGGCAATGTTTCCTGCATTTGAAACTTTTTTTTATTTTTAAACAGTAGCATTAAACTCATCTGTACAGACTAGCTGTTCAAAGAACAGATTGAAGTAGTCTTCCAGAATGATTGCTGCTACAAACCTCTATAATATTTATTCCAATTCTGTGAAAAAGGAGGAAAATATTATGTATACGTTACTTGTTCGTAAAACTGTTATGATAGCTGAAAAAGATTTTCATGGCCAGATGCAAGAGGAGTCCTGGTCGAAAGCAATACCAAAATAGTAAAATGCTGCTTTTGATGTCAACAACTAAGAAAAAAACACAACCTGCAGGACACAACCTGCAGAAACTCCTGTATAATAAGAAAAGAGTCAGCTTCTGAAGATTAAAAGGAAAGGAAGCATAATTCTAGAAGTTGTAGCTTCCTGGGAAAATAGATGTCTTTCTGCTACATAAACATGTTTCTGCAATTTGTGTTATGCTTAATTACGTTTATAGACATAACTTTAGTGAACGAGTTGCAGTTGGGTTTATGAAAATTTGGTAACTGGTTCAAGAATTATAATGTCCTGTATTTTTTATCCGAAATTGGAAAAATTTGGAAACTTAAAATGCAGTCGATAAATACATGGCCTATAACTGGTAACATCACTTTTTTGTAGTTTACATCCTTATTCTTTAACTTCACATTTCTCTTGGTGATTAACAGTTTTTATGTAGAAAGTATCAGCATGGTTTTGATGTAGAATTGGCAACTTATTTAACAGCAGTTTTATGTTCTACATGTATTCCACATTCTGTTTATTTGAAAGACTAAAATAAACCTTTTATATTCTCTTTCTAACATTGTCAACTGTGAAAGAGAGACAGAAATTATTCATTGGAGGAAGCATCGTATAAAACAATTGCAAGCTAACTTGTAAATTCAAACTGTTTCTGATGACTACGTGGAAGCCAAATTGTCTTTCAGATTTATAGACTTGGCATTTGGAAAAAAACAGCTTGTAAGCTGAAATTTTTATTTGGAAAACATGGAAATAAAATAAATATGGAACCTGAAATGACATTGCTAGTTATTTTTCAGAATGTAACTGTGCTTTGATCCTGTGACTTTTTTTCCTGTTTTGTGCAATATTCTGCTTTACATTATAGTAATGTGTCTACAATGCCACATAAGCATGAACTATTTTACTAAGATTTTTAGAAACAAATAGTTGTTCTGAGGAACTTAACAAGTGAGCTGCTAAGATTTTTTTTTCATGAAGGGTTTATTTAATTAAAATCCAGCATGTTGAAGAACATGTGGGTCATATATTAACAGATGTGCAAGATTTTTATTTTGTATTTTCTTCATGCTGTAAATGTAAGCAATTTAAAGTAAATTGTAGCAAGGGCCTTTGGAATTTGTATCAGATTTTTCCTTTAATCTCTGTTTTTTTTAATTAGAGCATAGAATAAACAGCAGCTTTATCTAAGAAAAGATAATAATTTAGAATTTAATTTTTAAAAATTACATAAGTAATAATCTGCTAATCAGTTCTGCAGCAGTAATAGGGATTTTCTATCATTAAATGTTGAAGCCCAAGCTCACAGGAGACTGAGTGTTCTGTGTTGCCAGACATGAATGAGACTTGGCAAGAGCTTGTACCATGAAATGATGGGCACACATCTCATGGACCTAGCTGTATGACAGCAGTGTCTCGAATTTAACAGACCCGAAGCTAGATAGAGGTGTTTTTTGTTTGTTTGTTTGTTTTCCCAATTGATCAGATATTTTTAAATAGATGGGATTGTCTAGGAAAGGAGTTCCAGGTAGGCTTTTAGTACACAGCCTGATAGTTATTGAATGCCTAATGAATGTGAAAACCACCTTTGTCAAAATTCCCTCGCTGCTACGTTCTGCTGTGATACGTGTGGTAACACCTGTTTTCAAAGACCAACTAAGATGCTGGAATTCTGTTGCTATGTCTTGTGTTTCCTCTTCATCATCACAACTGAATGCTTTTCCAGGCTTCTCAGAGCTCCTCTACTCTTTCAGTCTTCTGACAATTGCTCCTAGTTCTTGCCAAGCTGATCAGAGATAATACATGTAGAGAGCTGATTGCATGAGGTGCTAATGGTTCTGCTTGCAAATGTAGTTCCCACTTTGTTGTCTGTGCATGGATATTCATTTCCAAGTATGATCATTTCAGACCATGATAGATTTGCTGTTAAAGATGATTTTTCTCTACTACAACACCTGTTGCGTCTTTCTTTAGACTCCAGTAAAAATTGCAGCACTTTTGAATTGAATTTTACAAAGAAAAAGTCTTCAGAAACAATTCTACCTGGAGGGAAGTGTTTATTTGCTTTATAGCAGACTTACTTTAGTCTGCTTACAACAAGGAAGCTTGGAAAGCTGTTATAACTTTTATACTTTTCTTTTCCCTGTAGGCCTTTATCAGACGTTGTTTAGCGTACCGAAAAGAGGACAGATTTGATGTCCACCAGCTGGCTAATGATCCTTATCTTCTGCCTCATATGAGGAGATCAAATTCTTCAGGAAACTTGCACATGACTGGGCTAGCAGCATCACCTACACCACCTACTTCAAGTATTATTTCATACTGAAATTTCTCCAACTGAGGAATGGCATGATACTTTTGTGTAGTTTCCAGATGCAGACTTTAGTTTGAAAGCATTTGCGTGTTTTTACACAGGACTAGTTTGATAACTGTGTTTTCAGACTGAAGTCCTCCTACATAGTGTCATTTGTATGAATGGAATGGATCATGGATTGTGAATAAATGTGCCCTTCGAGATAACCTTTAAACGTTGAAGAAGGATGACACTGCCTGTTGCACGCTAACAGGTATGCTGTGTTTAGGACTGAAGAAGAGGTTTTTAGTTTTTTTTCTGGGGAACATTGTAAATAATCTTTTTAATACTTTAAGTACATTTGGTTGATACTGGAAAGTTCTAACATGAAGGGTAGTTTTTCATTATTTATATAAGAAAGGTAGTGAGCAAATCTGAAAACACAGGAAAAATTCAGTGCCTGGTAATATAAACTAAACTGCCATCTTTTCAAGTGGCTGATCTTTTGAAAACACAGTAAGAAACGAGAGTTCTTTATTAGATTTCTCAGATAAAATTATACTACTTAATGCAGTTTTTCAGGCTTGTATCTCCAAGAATGCGTTCTTTCACCGAATTTAAATCCGAAGGGTGATGTGGAATTCCTGGTACTTGTCAAATAGATTGCAAATTTTAAATTGGCTCAATTTTCTGAAAATAATATATTTGCTGTGGTCGTGAAACTTGTGAAACTTTCCAGGCTTCTGGGAAAAACAAGCAGCAGTTTGAAACCAAATGCAAACAGGTCACGTATGATGTTCTATGCAGGAATAATGATAAATTCCCTTCTAGCTCTATTGTAAATTGTTGTACAGATGTCATATTTTCAGTTAAATTTCAGCAACTTATTCCTGTACAAATGTTTAAAGTATGGCTTTTCTAATTGGATATTGTATTTTTTTTAAGTCTCCCTCAAAGCGCTTTTAATTGCTGCTAAATGATGTTGCTTTTTACTTTTGCAAAAGAATCAAATGACCTCCTTAAGGTGCAAGTCAACTGTACTTTATAGAGAGATTAAAGTAGGTAATTCATTAACAATCAAGGCATGTAAACAGATCTGTGTTGGCAATATACAGTACAGTTCTTTAAGTCAGTTTATTGCGCTCTCAACCTGTAGAGCACATTGCTACTAGATGTAGAAGTTGCTCATGGCTATTCTCTATTTCTGGAAGTTCCTATCAACAAGGAAATGTTTCTTGTGGCTTGTACAGATATTTTAAAATGTGAAACATTTTCTAACTGCCTTGTATGGTAGAAACTTACTTTTCAGAACGGTGTATCTCTCTCCCACTCATTATTCTTTTTACTGTCCCTTTTATGATGCTGAATACCTGTATGTAATTTTGTCCATGTTGCAGAAAAAAAAAGGAGGCTGTATTACTACAGGTTTTCATTTAGTATTGTACAGTTAAACTGTTGCTCTTGTTTCTGATGTTGCAAGCCATTTTGTTTTCATTGTATATAAAGAAACATAACTGTCTCTTTAAGATGCTGCTGAAATTGTAGAGAATGTAGCCAAAACAGTAATAAACAATGACAGTTGAAATTTCAATGTTTTAATTGCATTCTTGCCCTTAAACAAAGGGGAAACCAGCCTGGTCATATCACAGAGCTCCATGTTGCTATTTAAAGCAAACTCTCTTCAGTTACAAACAAAAGACCAATGATAAGGTTATTAATGTAAGTAACCTGAGGGGTAAAAGGATATGGTTCCATAAAACCTACTGTGGTGAGTAGAGTTTTTGGAAAGAATTTTCATTGTTTCAACAGTTCTTTCTAAAACTTTTTAAACATAGACTCACTATTTGAGTCTAACACTTTTATTCTAAAAGCTCTTTTTTTCTATCTGCCTTATATGTACCCCAGGTATGGGGACTGCATCCTTTTCATTGCACCACCTGAAATATGGAACCAAGAAGTCTCCTATTGCATTGTTAAAGTGCAAAGTTCAAGGAGAACATGCCGTAGCAAACAACATTAGGTGTTGTTGCTTTTCCTTTGTTTCCATGTGTCAATATCATAAGATTTTGCTCAAAGAAAAGAATCAGGATTGTGTTAACTGTACATTTATTTCTTAACCTGAAATGTCTTTTGCCTCTAATACATTAAAATATGGTAGTATAATAGAAAACATACAATTTTATAGCTACAGCTACCTTAAAATGAGAAGTTTGGGGTGTTGTGTTAATTATGTACAGACTGGCTTTATTCCTGGTGTTGGCATCTTGAAGATAGGTGGTTGTGGCTGAATAGAGCAACACTTCCTCCAGCTTGGAAAAATACACATTTCTGAAATCTAAATACTCATTTTTAACAATTTTCCATATAGATCAAGAGGCAAAGCTGCTGGATGGGCATTTTGAAGTACAAGGAAAGGAGACTCTTTTTCATCCTTTGAATCAAGATGTAAGGACCTTCACCTCCAGCACACAACTCTGTGTGTGCATTCAGGTGTCATGGCCCATGCGGAGCTTTTCTGTGGTCACAAGAACACGTGGTTGGAGTTGGTGTGAGTGGTGCCTGGTGTCCTGCAGCTTGTGCTTGGATGAGGACATGGAAGGGCCCTTGTGGATGGGTGGAGAAACCTGAGTTAAAACAGCCTTGACCAGCTGCAGTATCTGAATCTAGATAGCTGGGGCCTCTAGTTTTTAGTCCATGAATCTTTCTTGCACGTTTTACTCTTTTCACTGTGCATCATCCATCCTTAAATTGTCTGATCTCCTAGTGCCCTCCAATTTAGCAGCAGGTAGATGTAAGGAAAGAAGCGTCAGGGTTTTTTTAATAAACCTTGGAAACAGAGGCTAACTTTAGTAAAATTCATCAAATACCATAAAATTTCTGCATTCGCTAGAGGGTTGTAAAGTGCTACAGTGTTATTTAAAAAACAAATGTATGTAACAAAAGTGACTCTAAGAGAAGTTGTGCAACTTTAACTTTGCTACAGTTTTTTAGTGCTTTTACACACTTCAGCATGTTTACGCACTGCATTTATAGTACTACAGGTTTTAAGCCACAGTTAACAACATGGTTCTTGTTCGGTGCATTTCTTAAAAGCCAACCCCTTCTCCTTCTGGGGTTGATGCTGCCTGTCGAGCTTGCTGCCGGCGCTGCTCGCCCTTGCACACTCGGCCAAGGCAGCGAGGCGCCCAGGCCGCGAGGGCAGAGGAGAGGCTGGCGCCGGGGCCGCGTGGGCCCGGCCGGCGCAGGGCTGCGCGGCGGGGAAGGCACCACCTGGAGAGGGAAGGGTGCCCTGTTGTCTGGGCCCTCTCGGCTTCGGCCGTCACTTGCCGAGTGCGAGTCCTGGCAGGTCGGAGCCTGCCGGGGGTCGCGGCACCGCGCGCAGAGGCAGGTGGGCCGCGTTACCTCATTACCTCAGGGCCTCGGCAGTGCGAGGGCAGCTGTCTCGGCTGCCTGTATTGTGCCCACCCCCTCCCCGCAGCTTGTCCGTCCCCTTGTGCTGCCCTCGCCAGGGCCTGCGCGGCTGTGAGATGCACGTGGGGCAGGAGGAGCGGGATGGGGCCCCCTGGGACTGCAGTCCCCACCGTGCTGAGCCGCCGTCACCGCAGAGCCGGGGCGGCTGCCGGCCCCACGCGGACCGCCTGCGTCCTCGGAGAGGTAGGATGTGCGTAACGGCGGGGCCGCCGCCTCCCGCACATGACAGGGGCCGCGGTGAGCAGAGCAAGGCGCGGGAGCCCTGCCTGCCCTGCCGCGCTGCTCGCGCAGCAGCCGCACGGCAGCCTCCGTCTCGGTTTTGTTGCATCGTGCTTGATACGTCAGGACTTGATGCCAAAAACAGTAACCGAAAGTGCACTGGAAGCACCAGGTAAATCACCTGCAGCTCAACAAAGCAACGCAGGCAAAAAGGGACTAGGGAAGGCAGGTTGAAACAAAACCTATTATCTTGTAGCATGTAGTATCCTATAATATGTGCCTCTAAATTACCTCTGAAGGTCCGAAAACAGAATTGCTCCATAACTGGGTTAAGTCTTGAGCAGATTCATGGCCTGCTGTTTGCCCTGCGTGCGGTGGAGAGGCCGTGGTGCAGTAAGAGGAGGACGCGCCGTAGAGCTGCCTTTCCAGCTGGATTTTGCCAGCTCAGAGTTACTGCATTTCTGAGACAAGTTGTTTTGCGTCGCTGGTTGTGGCTATGTGGCAGAAATAGCCCCAAATGAAACTTTCGTTTGTGGGGGAATCATAAAAGTTGTAATTGAATGTTGATTTTGAGGTCAGTCCTGCTTGCCAAAGAGTGGTTTAAAAGTTACCAATTTTAATATCTGGACTCCTTGAAGTAACTTCTGGAGGTGCAGTTTTTATGTCTGCACGAATAGATCTGTGTGAGTAAATCATCTCATTCTGCTTTTCTGTGAAGTTAAACGACCTGGCTTCCGTGTGGGATGTGAACTTTGTTTTCTGTGCAAGCTCCGTGTTTCAGTTTAACTTAATATTTCTTGACTGTCCTTTGGAGTTAGGATTATTAGCTGATAAACAAGAGAAGTTTTTGGTTGTTGGTTTCAGACATGCAGCTCCTAAAAGAGTGTCAGGGAAACTCTTGCTGCTGAACAAATTGATTTTCCCTGTTACACTCTCCTTGCAAGTAATACAAGGAGCCATCCTGTGAGCCCTTTGCTGCATCAGGCTTCCTGAACCAGGAAAACTCTGAGGAAAAAAATCATCCCATGAAACCCCATTTTGTGTCTAGTGTCTCTAGAGCTAATCGGGTATCATTAGGAAGTTATGTGAGGTTTAAATTTCAGCATTCACTTGTGCAAATTTGTGGGCATCCACACGAGGCCTCCCAGTTTTCAAAGCACAGCAGAGATCAGCCCTGCGTTAGCCGGTTCCTCAGAGGACCCTCCACCGGGGCCCTCAGCAGGTCCTTGGGCAGGGTGAGCAGCAGGCTGCGCTCATCCTGCTGCTGAAGCGGTGCTGGCGCATCCGGCAGAGCCGCCGCAGCCCGGGAATCGAGCCTTTCCGGGGATCAGGATCCTGCAGGACCCAAGGCTCGCTGCGCCTCAGCAGGCGTGTGTAGAACGTGTAGGAGCCCCTGGACATCACCCTCATGTTGGCTGTTAGTCATGGGAAGCCTCCTGCATTCGACTCTGATGAGCTTTGCACATGGCCTGCGCTTGGGGCTTCCTGCTATTTTCCGACCCGGTAGCCGGAGTGGTTACGTGATTGCTCCTTCCCCGGCACTGGGAGCTGTGTCCTTAGCAGCACCCTTAACTGCGGGGAGATCTGCGAGCGCCGGCACCCACAACAGGCCTGTGGGCAGCGCCAGACCCAGCGCGTAGGGGCTCGGGCACAGCCAGGGCTCCGATAGCCCCCGCTCAGGCGCCAGCCTGGTGACTTGCAGGGCGACTGGCGTGGCGCTGCGTCCAGGAGGGCTCCACCACATACGCTGCTGTGCTGTGTGGATGTAGATGCCATAACGTATCAATGATACCTTTGCTGAAACGTACAGTGATTAAAAATTGAATGGATAGCAGAGCAATTTTTTTCCACCATTTCTCCCCTCCCCCCAGTAAATCAACATCATGGAGGGAAGATGGCTCTGGGCAGCCCACACCTGCGCAGGGGGAGGCCTCTGTCCTGACCCAAAAGGGCTCCATGAGAAGTGACTGCTTGACTGGCTCTTCCCAGCTTGCAAGTGTGGAGCTCTCACTCCTGGTGCGAGGCTCATGGGCCTCCCCTTTCACCAAAACCAGCTAAGTGACCTTGTACCCACGGGCTAACTACATGCGGGCGCTGGGCCACAGCGAGCTCAGAGCATCTTCTGCCATTGGGTGAGTGTTGGCTCACACACACTGACATCGCAGCAGTGTTAAATCCTCACGTTGTGTATCCAGTGACAGGAGGATATACTGTATGCTGAGACTCATTTCAAAGTTGTCATCTTAGAGCTGTTGGATGTCAGGACAGTTTTATTAGCGAACCTAACCACATCCCAGTCCAACGCATCGGCATGTCGTAAACATTGCTGCCCGGTCTCCCAGCTAACAAAGCCCCGGCAGGTTAAATATAAGAATTATTCCCCTCACTTCTTTTACTATCTATTGAAATTCCTGTTTCATGAAGCACATCCTTTTCTGCTTATAGTCATGCAATTCCTAGAGCCTTCCTCTGAAGGCAGCAGATTAGACAAATTCTGAGTGTTCCTAATGGTGCCAGCTGCAAAGACAGGGTTTTAGCTCTGTATCTGGGACCACTGTGAGGAATTTGGGTCAATTATATTGTTACAGCTTTTCTATTTTGGGGTACTTTGATATGCTCTGTTAGCACTAGGCAGCAACATGAAGGCTTCTGGGTTTTATACAGCAAGTCAGGCCATAACATTCTTCTCCCCTTTGGGTTTTGCAAATGATTACTGGGTTGCAAGGGATTTTGTGAGTTCTGAGCTAGGGAGCACCACAGAGTGGGCACAGAGATCATGGAGAGAAGCCAGTATGAGCTGTTCTTCCTTGAAGCTGGAGAAAAGCAACGAGGAGGCAGCGAGGGGAAGCTCCAGGGCACCATGTGGCTCCGCGCCGTGTGCTGCGAGGGTGCCAGGTGAACGGCTGCTGCAGCGAACGGCCTCGTCCTGCGCTGTGTTTCACACTCAGACGGGCACAGAGCAAGCTCAGCCGCGATGCCTGAGCCCTTCCCAGCCTCCGGGCTGCGCTCCCCGCTCTTGGGATTGGCGGGGGGTGACACGGAGAGTCTGGGCACGGGAAGATGGAAGCAGAGGATTGTGTGGCCAAGCGGGACTGTGGGGCCGTCGGAGCGCAGTCTCCTCGTCCTCCGCAGCAGGGACTGCAACTCCCACAGCACCGAGTGCTCCGGGAAGTTGCTGTGAGGGATCCGTACCCAGCTGTGCTGCTGCCTACCGGTTCAGCAGACACTGCAGGAAACTTGTGCAGCTTGTATGAAGCAATGAGGAAAGTTGTATAGGAAAACATGAGGAAAAACTCAGCTTTTATAATCCTCTGGTTTAATAAGAATTAAAGTTTCACACTGAAGGCCAACTTTTGCTTGGTGCTCAGAGCAGTACTGAGTTACAGAGTTTCAAAACCTATTCTTTAAAAGAACTTTAAAAGAACTTTACATTTAATTCTTTACTCAAAACTCAATAGTTTTTGTCTCCCCAATTTTTTGTTGAGCCTTAGCTTGTTATGAAGAAACTTTGGACTTCAGATGCTCAGATACCAGAGCTAACTCTGTAAAATGCATTCATTGATCCCTAATAGTTTGAAGCAAGATTCACACAATATTTTTAGCTTTTTTTTTTTTTTATTACAGATATGTTCTAATCCAGTTGTCTTATGCTCTGGATTTTATTCTCATTACTGCTATCTTGTTTTCTGAAACAGTCCTATAACAACTCAGACGCCTTTAAAAGTGCCACCTTTTTCATCTTCAAGTCACTCTTGCCCTTGCGTTGGCCACAGCTTGCAATTTCTAGCGTTTATTTTGACCCAAGACAAATACTTAATGCGAAAATTATCCGGGTGCTTCACATAAATTAATTCCAGTGCTCTGTGCCTGTAGGGAGGGAGTTTCCATCTCAGCAGTTACAAGCACCGCTGGGCGTTCGAAGGCCAAACGTTCCCTCAGCTGCAGGACAGAGGTGGGAGCCTGGTGCTTCCGCGCTGGCCCAGCCGGAGTGAGGCTGGCTCGGTGCCCAGCTCTGTGTCCAGCTCCGTGTCCAACTCTGTGTCCAGCTCCCGGCCGGCACAGGCACCCGCTGCCTCCCGGGCGGGTTCCGGAGTGTCAGGGAGGCCGGAACGGGCCTGGTCGTGCGGGGAGGCGACTCCTCCGCGTGCGGCCCCACAGCCGGCGCTCGTGCACGTCTTCGGCACACGGAGACCTCGGCAGCGTCGTCCCCTGCGGCCCCTTCCCCCTCGTCCGCCATTGCACAAATAACTTCCTGCTCCAGCCATGATCCAGCAGTGTTGCATCCAGCTGAAACTGCAGGGGGAATTTTGGATACAGTGTGTTAAAGCAGCTGAGTTTCTGCCCCTAGCGCCAAGGGCATGTTCTCATGCAGGACATGGTTGTGCTCGTAGGTGCCAGCGTTGCCTCCCTGCAGCTGGCCAGGGCTGGCACTGGCTCTGGGTGCTGCTCCGCGAGCTCCTCCGCACCGCGGCTCTTGCTCCCATGCCCTGCAGCTCCTAGCCCTGCGACCCAGCAGCATTTTGCAGGCACAAAATGTTAACCTAAGCGCATGAAACTTGCAGTTTTGAGGACTGAGGTAAAATTCTCACTCAATAATTGCCATGTGTGGTTACACTGATTAATGATACTAGTGGCTCATGTGAAAGTACTGGCTGATGAGGCGCTAGCCAGGGCTGACGCCACGCCAGGGCTGGCAGGTTGGCCGGGAATGCTCAGCCTGGGGATCCTGGGGCCCGCTGGAGCTGGGAAGCTCCAAGCTGACGTGAAAGGGGAGAAGGGCTTTTGCTTCTCCCCTCCTCGTGGCCCTGCCTCGCGTCTCTTCCAACACTGACTGCTGCAGAAATGCCCATTTAAGCTCCATCCCTCCTCCTCAAGAGGCAGTTACTTCTCCGGCACCTGGGCCAAGGGTGACCTCGCCAAGGAGAGCAGGGAGCTGCCTCTTCTTTCTGAAGCTGGAAGGTCTGGCTGTCCTCAGCTAAGGCCCCTTGGTAGAAGATTCAGGCCTTTTAGAAATCCTGAAGCAATCTGCCAGTAACCTGACAGCAGCAAATAATAGTTAGAAAAAAAAAATTTGGCAGGTTTGTAGGGGTAAACTGGTAAAAAGGTTAAAGTTGATCAAATCCATCCTTCTTTGGGATTAAGTGCTGGACTGAGACTAGGGAGATATGACTCAAATTCCTGAGGCAAAGCTCATTGTCTCTTGGAGCTTTGTATTTCAGCTGTCTATCTATATATGTATCTATGTGCATGTCCTCACATGCATGCAGACACACACACACGTGTATTGCTGATATTCTCCCTGGGCCCCGCTGGGGGTGCAGGGGCAGGGGCTGCTCCCCACGTGCCCTTACGGACCAGTACAATTTCTCTGACCGCTCAGCTCAATGCAAATATCACACACAAACCGCAGCTTCACCACCGCGTTTCACATCTAGGCACGACATAGGGAGTGTCAGCATCTTATTTATGTATTTATTTATGATTCTAGCAGATAGGTCCTTAAAGCTGTTGACTTCAGAGGAGAAGCGTTAGATAAGGAGAGGATTACAACAGTGGTAGCAAACACTTGTCCTTGTGAATTCTTATGAACTATATTTAGGCTCTAAATCCAAGCATAATTAAATAGGGCTAATGAGACAGAGGGGCTTATCTTCATTTGGTATATAATTGGTGCCACTGATTTCCTCATTCATTTTTCCTGGTCTTAAAGCCGTCCTGTTCCAGTTAGATTTGACGATCAAAGTTACCCTACAGCGAGAAAGTACCTGGCCTGGAAGGTTAAATGCAGCTGGCAGCCATTAGGAGATGTCGCTTTCTTGACAGGCAGCAAAGCCAGGGGTGAGTGTGTAGCCGACACAAGCGGCGTATTTTCCCCCAAAGTGCTTTTGTACAGAGCATTGCAGAGGCCATTGGGGAGCGAAGGCTCCCTGGAAGAATTCCAGAAGTGCTGGGTAACCACCTAGTGCCCAGCACGTGCTCCAGCCCCAGCAGACATGGGGTCTGGTGGAGAAGTAGGGGGGGGGCGACAGGCGAAGTTTAGTTTCTTACAGCCCAGCTTTGCTTTTCCACTGTATCTTTGATCAGCTTTACGCTCCTTTCTATGGTATCCCGTGGTTCCTTCAAATGGGTGTGGATTTTGGGAGGGTTTAACCCACATCTGTTGCTACAAACTGCAATAAACTGAGGCATGGGAAAGCCCATTTCGAGGAGCCATGCGGCTCGGAGCAGA
Organism: Crypturellus undulatus; assembly: GCA_013389825.1. Classification (NCBI taxonomy): domain Eukaryota; kingdom Metazoa; phylum Chordata; class Aves; order Tinamiformes; family Tinamidae; genus Crypturellus; species Crypturellus undulatus. The sequence continues at coordinate 238,221 of VWPW01024793.1, read as the reverse complement.
TGGCTGCTCGCTCATCTCATGAACCTCAACAGAGCTGTGATCTGGCCCTGGCCTGAACCATTGTTCTGCTTTTAGCAGCTCATGCTTATGAAATCAGGTTGAAGAGACTGCAGGAGAGACAGTAGCAAGAGCTGCTTCAGCTCCTGCTCTGTGCACTCGTGCTATGAGGTGGGAGGCCTGAAGATGCTTTTCTGAAGGCAGTGAGAGCACAGGTCAAAGGTACCGGTCTGAGGTGCCGTTTACCCGTGGCTAGGTGCTTGGTTAGGGGCAAGACCACTGCCACGAGCCATTTGTCCCATGAGAGGTGTCAGCAGAGGCCCTAGGCCGCTAAAAGACAAGGAGTCGGCGGCGACGTCCTCATGGGGACTGGGGCTGCGCCTGGGGCTCCAGCACGGCCGGGGGTCACAACGCGTCATGGACCCGGCACCGGCAGCGCCCCCGCAGGGTCGACATCGCGCTTGCCAATGACCCTAACAAGGGTTAGGGGCCCTTCACGTGAAATGCTGTTAAATGATGTTTTTACATAACCGGTACATCTGTGTCAACTGAAGCCTTTGCAGCTTGAGTTTATTGCTCAGGTTTTGTTTCCGCAGCTTCTTGAGGGAGTTTAGTAGCTCATCTAAGCTGCACGCTCCATGAGTAGAGCTCTTGCAGAGGCAACCACGTGCCTGCAAAGGGTAAAGAGCTCCCTGACAAGGAGCTGGTTCTGAAACCAGGCTCTGAAACCAGGAGGTTTCACTGGTAGCCTTTGTAGTTCCCATGGGGGGCGGCCCACGGCAAGTCCAACCTCTGTGGTCTGGCCCGAGCCCTCCCTTGTGGGTGAGCTCGTGTGAGCACCACTGGGACGCGGTGTTAAGCAGCACTAACTGTGAAACTAGCAAACACAGGACCCTGCCAAGAAAGTATGAACTGCAAATTAATGAAGGACAAAACCCAGCAGCTTCTTGGCCAGCTGAGCTGAGGCTGAGGCACATTATTTGGTAGTGCCGCAAGGCCTGCAACCTTGTGGTCCAGCATCTACCCAAACCGGAGGTGCGAATGAAATAATGCACAACAGTGGTTCCTGAGAAGCAACCTCTGTCCCCAAAGGGAAAGTCTGATTTCCTGGCTGCATCCTGGGATGTAGCTTTTCCACAAGGACAAAGCATGTCAGGAAGGGAGGCTTCAGGCAAAGGCAGGCAGCTCTCCCTCACCACATTTGCTAGCTCCCTAGCCAGCGTCTACCAGCACCTTCTTTACAGCGTGCAACATCAGACTGCAGTGCTTTAACATTTATGGCCCTGCAAGGCATTTGGGTAGAGGAAAAGGAAAACAAACAAACAAAATACTCTTGGAGACTCAGTCGAGCTGAACAGTTTCTTTTTCATTGGTCTTTTTTTTTTCTGAGACCAATTCTTCCACCTTTACACACACACACAAATGTGTGACTATATATGCATAGGCTCATTTATTATATATATGGTATATACAGCTACGTAAATACCCATTTTATATATATGTGTATACATGTATGCATATAGGTATAAATGTATAGGCATGTATTCACAGACAGGTATATGCCACCCACCCAGCCATCCCTGTTAGAAATCTGGGGAGGCGGCAGTGTGAGGCCCAGAGGCCCCAGGCTGGAGCCCCTTCCTTTCCTTCCCTTTCCCTTTCCCCTCCTTTCCTTCCTTTCCTTCCTTCCTTCCCTCCTTCCTTCCTTCCCTCCTTCCTTCCTTCCCTCCTTCCTTCCTTCCCTCCTTCCTTCCTTCCCTCCTTCCTTCCTTCCCTCCTTCCTTCCTTCCCTCCTTCCTCCCTTCCTCCCTCCCCCCCTCCCTTTCCTCCCTCCCTTTCCTCCTTTTCCTTCTCTCTCTCTCTAACAGCCCTTCACACCATGGAGGGAGGAGCCGATGCCAGCGGCGCCCCCGCGGCAGGCGGTGACGCTGCCCACGTTTCTGTGCCTCGCGCAGCCCCACGCCGCTGTGCGGCAGCGGGACTCAGGCCCTGTGGCGGCGGCGCCTGCCTCAGCCCCCTTCACGCGGCGCCACAGACGGCAGTACCGCCGCCGAGCGGCCGGCGCGGGCGGACAGGCCCCTCCGCGGCGCTGGGCGGCCTCAAG
>VWPW01024793.1:221067-235602 GCA_013389825.1 Crypturellus undulatus | reverse complement strand
CTGCTGCGGCGCTCGCCAAGGGGCCGACAGCCACGGGCCCTGCTCAGCCACTCCCGTGCTCCGCGAGGAGGCGCCCGCGCTGCCCCTGCCGAGCGGCGGCCGAGGCGCCCCGGAGCACGGCGCTTCCCTGCGGCCCGGAGAAAGCAGAGCCCGGCCGCGTGGCTGCGCGCGCCGCTCCGGCCCTGCTGCCTCGCAGCCCCGTCCCCCCTCGCTCTTTGTAGGGGAGAATGCAGTGAGAGGCACTTGCAGAAGCTTGAGTGTGAATGCGTTAAATAAATTAGAGGAGACAGAGAGCCAAGGAGCAAACAAGAGTAAGGTAAGGCACCGCATGCGAGGGAGCAGGGCTTTGGTTTGTTTTGTCCCTTTTTTTTTTTTTTTTTTTTTTGGAGCAGGAGGGACTTCCANCGAGGGAGCAGGGCTTTGGTTTGTTTTGGCCCCCTTTTTTTTTTTTTCTGGAGCAGGAGGACTTCCGTTTTTATGTTTTAGCTAGAAGATTATAGCTTAGTTTGCACATGTGATTCAGCTCCAAGCCGTAAGTCATGCAGGTCAGCATCTAAGCACTGCCTCATTTCCACCACTTTCCTGTTCGCCTAAAGGCTGGACACATCAAGCTGCCTTATGGCCCATTCTTGCCCCCACCGACCGTGCAGGACTGTAACCTTTCTCTTTTCTCCCTACTCCAAATGAGAGCAGGGCAGCTGCAGAGCCTGGGCCTTTTTGGTGGAAAGCCTAAAACCAGGCCAGTAGCTCCAGCCATGGCAGGGCAACACCACGGCCCTTGCTGCAGGGGCTGGAGAGCTGCCAGCGCTGCCGCCTCGAGGGCCCCGTGCACACAGCGCCCAGCACAGGTTGCTCTAACGCCCCACGACAGGACATCATTGATACCCTCTGAGGCTGGAGGAGGGCTCCAGGCAGGGACACATGTCAAGAAATGGGGAAGGGCTGTTAAGGTGCGAGCACATGTGGAGCACAGGTCCAAAGGCTGCCCTTACACACAGCAAAGAGGAAACAGCTCAATTCTCATTCCAAGGTTTAATTGGGAAGTGTGCAACACTTGCAATACAGAGCTGTCTCAAAAAGCCTTTCTGAGAATAGCAAACTCCTTACATACCGAGGACAAAGGGACTGCAGCCTCCAAGCAGTTGAGAAAAACTGCACCATGTGGAAGAGAAAAGCTTTCAGGCTCTGTCTTTGCCATAGTGTGTTAAGGGGCTAGAGGAATGACAAACAGCCAAGCATTAGAGCTGAGTCAGGACAGTAGACACAGGGGAAGGTCTGACCTATATCAACTCTCTGGGGAGTTACAGCAAGCAAGGAGATGCAACCCCTATTGCCAACGCTCCTCAGGGCACACTGGGATATCAAAAATCATTTGGGGCCAAGACTCACCACAGCATTGACACAAGCATTACAAGAAACTCCAGCAGGGCAGAGGGCCTGGAGTGGCAGGGACTTCCTCCAGCCGCACTGCAGGATCATGTGCCTCATGCCAGGTGCGGCTTCCCTAGGTGCACACAGCAGCGCACAGGAGATGGCTCTGCTTTATGAAGGAGACAGTTGGATTTCAGCAAGGGGAAGAACAATTTAATCTAGAATTTTCATCCTGAACATTAAAAAGGGAGGAAAAAATAAAAAAAGCCTGCAGCATATGCAGGCACATTCATGACCCATTGCTACACTGAGCCTTAACTGCTAGTAGTGGCTGCCTGGTATTACTGAGACTGACACTGCTCTATGTAGAAGCCCCTTCGCTGCTCTGTGCCGGAGGAGGCTAAATTAAATACAGTTAAATGAGAGTTTATGCACTAAAGAAATGTGATGCTTCGTCACACAAAGAGTAAAATTCCAGGAATTTATTGCTGTATGTATGCTTTATCCATTAATTTGCCTTACATTAGTCATGAAGTGCCAAATTGTGTGCTACATTTAACATTTCCTCTATTCTCTTCTAAATGCCATTTTACAGTGGGTGAGTGAAGCAGCACAGCAGCAGTCACAAAACATGGCTTGAGCATCTCTTAGGAGCTTAAAAAATAAATTTGTGTACAAGCCAAAGAAAGATGTCAGTTAACACGTGACTCAGCATCTTTAATATCTTTAGGTGGAAGTTTTGCAAAGTTAAAATTTACAACTCAGACTGAACATTTTTATCCCCACTGTAGTAACAAGATACTTGCGAAGAATAAGAACTATGGGATGTCAATGTCACACGCAAAAACTGCTTCCTTTCCATCAGAAGCAAAGGTTGGTAATTTTAAGCAAGTAAAGGCCTAGCAGACTAAAGCTGTCAGCCTGTACTAAAAACATATACCTCCAAGTTTGGCAGTGGAACTCTATTTACCACTTCAACTTTTTTTTAATTTTTTTTTTTGGTTAAGTACAAGTTCTTTTCCTCCCCTCCCACCAAGTACACTTTATAAATCCCCTTTATTTTTATTATACCTCCATATTATTTACAGGACTCCTAGAGATTAAGTACAAACTAGTATGAAATTAATGATAGTTTGCTCTTCAAATATGTATCCCATGGCTAAATAAATACCAAGCCAATCCAAGAGAGGCATCTGGAGTTATGATTCAGAAGCTTGTGTATCTGCGATTCCAGATGCTTTCTCATTAGCTGCAGAGGATTCACTTGATCTGTCAACAGCAGCTGCCTTGGAGGCTGGGGCAGCGCTATCCAAGGCGAGCGCGGGGGTCTGTTCTACATTTACAGTAGCGCCAGGGTCAACAGAAAAGCTTCCTGCTTGGGTGATGGTGGGAAGCAAATCTGCAGGCACTGTGGATACCTCTGTGACCAAAGGGAGCAGAGGAACACACTTGGGTGGCATGGAGAGAGGTGTTATTCCCATCAGATTCAGAGGTGGCAAGGAAGGAAGGGAGGGCAAACCTAGAAAAGAGAAGAAAAAAGAAAATTAAAAAAAAGCAGTGAGACACTGCAGGCCACAGACAGGTACAGAGAGAGTCTGTGTTTAATTTTTTCTTTCTGTAATCCCCCATTCACTGAGGAGGAAAGAGCCTTTTAAACTCAGGGCGAGCAGGATGTACCTGCTGATTCAGCAGGTTATTTTCAAAGCCTGACACTTTTGGAGTTTCAGAATCGAACAAAGCCAAGCTTGCTTCCTTGTACTGATGTTCCCTTCTCCAGATGACTGTCTAACATGTCATCAGGAATGACTAGTTTTTTTGGCATTCATTTAAATTGCCAGAGACAAGAAGTTAACAAGAATTTTATTTCACTTAAGCTTCCAATTTTATTTTTTGCTTGCTCCGAGTGCACCTTCAGCAGTTTTGTTTTATTTGCTACCATAAATCTAGTATTAGTTGGTACATTTTGGCATTCAATCAGGGTGCTTCGACCTGCTTGGCCAGCAAACACCTCATTTTCTTCTCCCCATAAAACTATAAACTTTCATTTTAGCACTGGACAATCTCTTCTTAGATCATAGATCAGGTAATGTAAGATGAACCAACTAAACATAGGCATAGGCTTAGTATTAGATTTCCCGAAAAATATTTCTTGTCTACCCAGTCTGGGCACCACCGACAACTTCTGCCTCGGGCAAACATTCCATTATCTCCTGCAGGAGTCCCCCAGATGAAGCTGAGAGCTGCCACTAAGGTAGGGATCAGTGCGGGGAGCTCAGGGTTCCCGCGGCAGCAGCCCCTACCTGACTGGATCATCTCCGGCAGTTCTGCCCCAGGAACGATGTGCGGGGCAGGTAAGTTGAGCTTGGACAGATCGGTCAGGTTGGGAAGCCCCGCTGGCAACGGCATCAGGCCTAAGCGGAGCGCAGAAAAGTTACAGATGAACATTTGTCAAACTTGCTCTTTCAAGTGTTTGAGATGTAACGCAATATAAAATCCAAATGGTCAGTAACATCTTCATTAGCATATTTATAGAGATGCAAATGGAAATTCAACCTTCAAGTTACACAAGGAAAACAGTTGTCTATTGCTGGAAGTCAGGATTAGAAAATACCTAATCCCAATCTTTTATATTTTCCTCTAAGTAAAATTGTACTTCAAGGAATGAAGCTTTGAACTCAAAGCTCAGCTTTTGACAAAGGCAGTTATTTCACTGTAGCGCTGTACCAGAAGCCTCCTGATCTGAATGGCAGCAGAGCTTAACAGGATGAAACAGGTAGGAACACAGACATACTAAAGATCAGAAATATTACTGTTAGTCTTTTCTAGTGGAAATAAAATAATAAAAATATATGAAAAAAGCAAGACTTAAAGTAACTTTCCTAGTTAGAAAAGAATGAATATACAACAAAAACAGAGAACAGTAACAACACACTCCTATCAATGTGGTTACTGTGGAACTACAGTAACCTCCCTGGTTTTCCTATTTTAGGAGAGCTACATTTCTGTGACAGTGGCTTTGCTCTTACTTTGTGTTTAGTTCAGGGAAAACAAAATCTGAAATAAGACTTAATACTACTACAGCAATGAGAAGGAGACAGAGAAAGTCTTAACACCAGGCCACTATACAAAGATTTTTTTTTTAAATACAAAAGCTTTTACTTACCTGTGAATTAGCCAAAAATATAGATGTTCATTCTTAAAGTTGTAAACGTTGTACAAAATTTTGAACATGAAATGCATTAGATGTTATTAAAGTCCTTTGTCTTGTTTTAGAGAAGTTTCAAGAAGTGTCACCTACTTACCTGGTAATGTTGTTGCTGGGTTAACTGGTGGCACAGAAGCAAGTGATGCGCTGACTTGTGGCGGTAGCAAGGGAACTGTTGGAACCCCTGGAGGGGCAGAGAGAAAAACAACCACCAGTCATTTCACGGTCGTAAAACTTCAGGTCCCTTCCTCAAGGGAGTGAAAATAAATAAATACTAGCTTACAAGACAATTAATACTTGACTTTAAACAATGAACTATAAAATGATGACAGAGAGAAGGGGTGGTTGCTTGGAATTATTTCGTGTGCAAGCAGGGCATGCTGTATTATCCTAAATCTTGGTGTTTGGGAAAAGTTTTGGGAAGAAGTTTACTTTTCAACCACCACTTCCTATTTAGGTGACAGGAACATTTGTGAATCCAGAAGAGTCAAAATGCCCACACATTTCTGGAGTTAGTGACTTCCACACTAACCTGTACTGAGAACATTACTGACAGCAGTTGAGGGTGAACTAATGGAAAGTCCCGAAAGATTCTGCTCAAGTCCTGCTGAACCAGGAGGTAATGTGGGTGAGGGACTGACTGATGACAGCTGAACCTGAATTAAAGGGAGGAAAAAAAATGCACCATTATGGATTTTGCTCCCACAGAACTAATAAAAACAGAAAAAAACCCCACAAAACAATCCATTTTACCAAGACAAAGAACAGATTACAAGGTACCTCTGTAAAGCCATCTTTGAGGGGACTGAGTGATGCACTAGGCAACTGTCCTGGGAGAGAAATTTTCTTTCCTTCTTCAAATGGTCGTGTAGGTATCCTATGTAAATAGCCATAGCCAATGCCACAGCCTAGGCTTTAAAATATAAACATTAAAAGTCAGTGAAACTACTTAGGTAGTGTGGCACACTACTTGCCACGGCAAGCAATGCATAAATGACTCAAGATGTTCTGTTCAACTGTACTGTACATAAAAAGATAAATATTGTTTCATTTTCTATAAATAAATAGTAGTAGATAACTGGAAGGAAATTCTGTAGTTGTTCGCAATAATCATGTAGCCAAACCAAACTAAATTTCTGTGTTATGTGGGCCAAACAGCTAGACAGCTCAGAATTCAATCTGGCCTGTAATTTGCAGTCCTCTCTTCTGGCTACAGCACAGTGCTTCCAGGATACATCACAGTAATAGCTACCTGAAGTCTAATGCACTTTGTACATTTTTGAACTAATTTACTTAAGAAATATCCCCACTCACCTCCACTCCATCAGTAACTAAACCTGAATTTCAAGTATATAATTTGCCATATAACTACCTTTTTCTGTCTTTACAGAAGCTTTTCGGCCAGCACTATAAGCAACCACCGTTTCCCCACCCTAGATAATACATGATTTCCTTACCTGCCTTCTCCACCCCAAGCAGAATTTGGAGTGATCACCACTTCTCGACAGTTATCGGTGTCTGTGTTGTACACGTAAAGTTTTAAAGGCTTTGCTTCATGCGTTTCAATAAGGGAGAAGAGATCTTCAGACTGTAAGAGAACAACAGTGCATGAGGACTCCTCCTCCTAACTGCAGCACACAAAGGGTCATGCTCTTAGCGGCAACCCCCTGTGCCAGAGGCAGGGAGCTGCTGAGTATTTGTGGCACTGCTGTCATGTTATTGTAAGGAGGACAACTTTAGCACTGTGTTGTGCTATGTTATTGTAAGGAGGACAACTTTAGCACTGTGTTGTGCTAACAACTCAGAAGACACATGGCACAACCTATATTTAAATCTCTTATTCAAAATTTTAATGTTAAGTACAAAAATAAAAGTTTATATATGACTACGTCAAGATATTGAAGAGTTTTTATTTCTAGAACTTCATTTAAGCACAATGAAGAGGCACCATGCCCAAGCTCCTTTCCTTTTGCACTAAGTTGCAGTGAACAGAAGCAGAATCTGGCATCTTTCCAGCTGCCCAGGTACTGCTTTTTCATTTAAATATTTCAAAATCTTACTTGTATTACCTCATTCATGACAGTATCTGCTCCAATGATATAGTCACTGTGAGGTCTAAGTCCAGCTAATGCAGCAGGAGAGTTTGGTTCCACTTCCTAGTTTGAAGACAGAAAGTTTCAGAACGTTACACAACTGCGCGGGTGAGTGAAGCAGCCGCAGAGGCGCCTCAGATGCCAATTCAGACATACAAACTGGTCAGGTTCTTAATGAAATTAGTACAACAGTCACTGAGCTAGTTAAACGATAGCTAAAAGACACTCTCTTTAGCTACTGTTGCAAGAATTCTGACTATTGTGTAACACCACTAATTTTAAAGCAAGATCTGAAAACATACATGCACACAGTTCTATTTTAAAATTCTTTCTGAAAACAAAGTCAGAAAACAGACCAATTTGACCTCGAGTTACTCTTCAGTAAAAAAACCTTAAGAGTAAGCAGCACATTGTGCAGCAAGAAAGTTATCTGAAGGTTTGTACGCACCAAGACGTGCCAGACATTCTCGTTGGCCCCATCAAAGCTGCAGAAACGAATGCTGACGCCCAGCAGGCCTTGCCCACCCCACATGTTGCTGGGGGTCACCGACGTTTCTCTCAGTTCCAGGGTTTTGCTGCTGTACACCAGCATTTTTACAGGTTTTTCAACATTCGCTTTCAGCAGGTCCTTGAGTGTGTCATTGTCTTTATTCTGCAAGCATTCAAACAAAAGCTTGGTTTAGTGCTGAAACACAGTAGGCGCCCAGTTTTAGAGCATCACTTGTGTATTCCATGACCCCATAAACATTGTGCATTATCAGAATACATCCTCACAGCTATTTCACAGCAAGCTTGCAATCCCTTAGCAATTCTGTGATACAATCTCAGAGGCTGTGAATTTCACAGCAACAAGTCTTCTTCTCCAAATATGAATATATATATAACACAGTTAAACCTGTGACATGATGTGCAGGAACCTGACATTAGATATGCAGGTATTTGCCATTCATAAACTCAGTACCTATAACAAAGCTCATATCCACAGTAGCAAAGTAGTTAATGACAGGGTTAATGTACTGACACACAAACTAACCAGAGGAACTTGTTTTTTGGTACTAAAAATGCAGAGTAACAACACCTTGTGGAACTACAAAAAGTAAACAGTGAAAACAGAACAGGCCAAGAACATGGCACGAAGCTGCAATTGCCGACAGATACTGGGGATGCCTGCGCTGCAAGGGGAGCACAGGACAGGGATGGAGCTACCTCCACAACTGGAGGCAGTGCACGGTCTCCACCTGGGACCAAAGCGAAGCTGCGCGGCCTAGAGACATCTGCTGCAGACTCAGCTGCACCTTGCGCAGTGTCTGGGTTATCTTTTATCAGAACGTCACAATTCACACATGTTGCTCTGATTCAGCTTAACAATTCTAATGCAGTGGTGCCTTGTGTCATTTAGACACAGACCTGTTCCAAAGGTAATCCAAATCCTTATTTTTAAAAGTAATTCTTTATGATTAAAATGCTAGCAAACTGATTTGAAAGAGCAGTTTTAAAAAAACATCTATTTCCTGTAGAGTAAGAGTTTGGAAAGAGGACTTCAGTCAAACCCTAGCACTTTCAGCTCCAGAGAACTGAAAGATGAACTAGACTACAGTACATCTTTTGCAGGCTATAAAATGCTGCCAATTACTTTCAAAACATATCTCTTAAAATGAGTTTCTGATGCTATTGACTTTAAGTGCTTGTACTTCAGTTGGACACACAAAAAGAAGAAAGGAATGCCTCCACGAACATAGTGCTCACGTATTCTCCAATGCTTGCAACTCTGGGTTGAAAGCCTGGGTAAATATTAACTCACCATCACACATTACAGACACTGGGCAACAAGATAATTACTGTAAACAGAAACCTTCCTTTCAGAAGCTTCATCTTCTGTAGCAATAACAGCAGGTCATGAACAGCAGGAGGAAAAAAAGAAAAAGGAGGGGAGGAATTTCCAGACTAATCTGACTTTCAGTGACAAACTCTCTGCTTTGACTTGAGTCAAAATTCCAGATTCGTGAGAACTGTGCAAGATAAAATATTTCTATTTCCTATACCTAGCTCTTTCTTTGGCAGGGCAGAAGAAACTATGAATAAGCTCAGGGGAATATGACTAGCCCTTGTTCTTCCATTTTGACCAACTCCAGTGCCAAATGGTCTTTTAAAGTGACTGTAGGGCCTACTTCATATGCCTCATTTGGGCCAATCCTCCTCGGGAAGAGTGGGTGTCTCCTCAGCAGAGATGAGCACAAGCTGGCACAGCGTCGGCTCCTTACACTCGCTCAAGGCTGCTGACTCCGACAGGGCAGCTCCCTACAGCTCTGCTCAACAGCCTCCTCACATGACTGCTCTGCAACTAACAGCCTTGGCGAGAGGTCTTTGAGGCAGCCTGTTCCAACTGAAACAAGCTCACGAGCATCTGCACAGCTCTGCAGACAGACCCAAGGGGAACTAGCACAAGCAGCTAGAGGTTGGTCAGCAGGCAGCATCTTCTACTGGTGCAGATGTGTGCACAGAGCACAGCTCTCCACACTCTTATTCTTCACCTTAACTTTTGATAGAAGTGTAAATATGGGGTGTAAGAAATTGGTTTCTGATGCAGTTGGGCATTTCCCTTTTAGACTAAGGATAAAGATTTACCTTTTAATAAAACAAATGCTTTAGTTCACCTTTAAAAATAGTTTTCTCTTTGCTTGTATGCAGTCAGCACTTACCAATCTGGAACCGTTAATAGAGACGATAAAATCAAAGAAGGGCTCCAATCCCGCTCTGTGTCCTGGTGAGTTCTCTTGTACCTATCAGAAAGTTAAACAAGCATTTAGTAAAGGTGACCAGTGCCAATTTCTATATCAGAAGTACATTCCTACCTGTGCGAAACTGTAGTTCTAGAAGCTACTGCTGTTTGCAGATATAATTTCTAACATGCAAAATAATACTTTGGACCAAACTCCTTCCCTTAAAATAAACTGTGAGGGGGAAAAAACTTTTTTTTTTTTTTTTTTAATTTTTAAACAACCATTCATTTAGTGCGTAATGAAACAACAGTTGCTACTCACTGGGTCAAGTACTGCTTCAACAGCTGCAACAGATAATTGAAATAAATATCTACAGTTTAAGGAGATTACAGTCAAACCACAAACTTAATGAATTCTGAAAAAGCAGGTCAAAAAGCAAAATCTTTCCATAAGGTGCCAACACTGGACCTTGCTTTTCACCTTACTCTTAGTAGAGGCAGCACAGTCACATCTACGTACACACTGGCTGTCATCTCACCAACATTCTCCTGTTGACGCTCGGAGAAAGAGAGGGCCCTGTACAAGCCCCGATTCATCAACACTGCAAAAGCTGCAGGAAACGGACAAGTGCAATTTTGCAGCCAAAGCAGCTCAAATAACCCAGCCACTCCACTAGGACAGAGCCTAAGCAGTGCATATCCACTGCCCCCAGAAATTTTGAGTCTGCTTTTAATTACAAATAAAGGAACTCAGAGGTATTTTGCCAGTATTGGTTTTTTCACTATTATATGTATTGCCAACAGTAACTGCAATATGAAGTTCTATCAATCTTTCCCGATAGCCTCTGGGGTAAAGGACAGAGCTTCCTTTACTTTTCAGAACCTAAACATTACTGAAAACATTTACTTTACCCACTTACCCATTGCCTTTTTCAAGTTATATTCACCCTCCAAAAGATTTACAACTTAATCCTTTACACTGTATATTTTAGTCTGTCATAACTGGTACAAAACAGGTAGTTTCTTCAATGCCCATCCAATTCTGCAGAAATCGACTTCATATGGCTTGCCTAGAACAAAATATTCTAATATGCAAAACAGTAGACTTGACAATTACAAAACCTTCTTCTTAGCATGTGTTTATCTGCTTAACGTGGTCACAAAATCAGAACCTAGAAAAAAAACCAGATTATGTGAGGGTAGTTTTCTGTAAGGAATGCCAGAAGCCTAGAATATTAGTGCCACATAATCCAAAGATTCATTAGAGGATAACCTGGAATCAGTAGTTCTGCAGTCACATGCACTGACTGTTAGCAAAGTTCTGTAAAGTAGCAAAAAGCTATGACATTAGCCCCAGTCAATAGCTACCGATGTAGGCAGCAATAACAGCACAGAATCCCCCATTTGTCAATTAAAACTAGAACCTGAGGCAGGTCTATAGAAGTAGCCTTTAAGATGCTTCATGTTCTGTGGAAGTAATTTTCTGAAGAAATAAAGACATAAATATTCTCCCCACGTTTTAAGCATTAACTGCTCTCAGTCTACCCACAGCTCTCAGTCACCCAAAGCAACCTGTAGCCTGGCTGACTAAATCCAAAGTAACTGCCTCCATGCTACTAATTCAACATGTTGATATAGGACATCTCTAGCCAAGAGCCAGGAGAGACAGGAGAGCCAGCTGGGGGCCAGGTAACAGGCAAAAGCAGGAGCTGAGCCTCCCTCTGACGCTGGTTGTGTACAAACACTATGCACGTGCCTTTCACTTTAGTGGGCTCTACCCAGGACCAATCAGTAGTGTAGAGCTACTCTCAGAGAAGTCACTTCAGGCAGAAGCTTTAGCTTATGAAAAGAGTCACAAAGTGCCCAAGAGATCCTGGATGGTATAACTTTAGTCAAATGTAGACAGCACTTGCTTATTATCTACGTTGGGCTTTCCTGACATTAAATAAACAGTTTCACAAAAGCAGAATTAAGGAACTCCATTTTCCTGTGGTCATGCTCCCTAACTGCTTCCTCAGGCTTGCAGCTTCTCCTGCAGTCAGTGACTCGGATGTGTCCTGCGAGGGGGCTTCCTCCTGCCAGAGGAGGAGCTCGAGCTGTTCACTGCCTTTCCCTCCATTCAGGGAGGTGATGTGAAAACACCTAAGAGTCTCTCCCATAACACCAATCACTTCAGGTTGAACTTTGTGTCTCTAATGAACATAGCAAAGACTTTACACCTAAGTGAAGCTACCAAGCAGTTTCAGAAGTCATTGCAAGAATTATAAATATAAAACATCTCCTGGCAAACCTTATTTCATTAAGAATGAGCAGAACTGATTCATTCATTCAGATAGCATACCGGACTCCTAACACAGATACACCCCACAGCCTTGAAATTTTGAGGGGACAGACTTGAGCTGCAGAAGCACCAGCGAGTATCCAGAGACTTCCTCCCGGTTCTAGGCAAACCACCACCAAAGTAGAGCACTCCCACACCTCCCTGCCACAACACCCACCCCTCACACGGGAGAGATCGCATCCTGAACACTAGAAGCCGACAGTGACCTGTGTTCAATAAGGTAACCTTCTAAAACTGAAAGGACCACTTATGGTAAGTTACATACGCTCAGCATCCATCACACCCACTGAGTGAGGTGCACAGACCCGTTACTCTGCACACAGTTCTCACAATGTGTCCAAAAGTACCGAAGTGACTGTAAGAACTTCCAAGTTCTAAATAATTAGTTGGAAAGAAGTTTCTTGCATTGCTCAACAGCCTCCCCAATCCATCAGAAACACGTACACCTGCCCCGTGCTATCTGCATGTGGGCAGGTCAGGAAGGCCAGGGAGCTGCACCTGAAAATACTGAAGCTCCTGGGGGGTGCATGGATTTGTAAGATTTTTGTAAATATAAGCACAAAGTTGCATGCTTGTTCCCACAGTTCCTCATACAGGTTCAGTCACAAAGTTTCATGTTTCCCTAGTTTGTCTAGGCCCAGCTTCACTGATTTAAAAAAAAAAAAAATGTTTTTGTGTTTGCCAGTCCCAGAAGCACAGAAGTGACAAGTTCATTCGACATGAGATTTCTCCTCCTTAAAGAAATGACATGCTCACCCTTCATGCTAATGACACCGACACCACACAGTTTTTGTGATACCATCCTACTTTCAGACAGCTGACTGCACAGCTCTCTATCTTCAAGCAGTGCCAAGCACAATCCAGCTCTCGCAAGAGCATGGCAATAAAGGAAAGCTTTGGAAACACAAGGGCACAAAACCCTTGTTATTAATGACAGAAATAAAACTCCATTTATCATATTTAAATTCTAGGTGTCACAAGCAATCCTGCTTTGTGCAGTTTCTCTGTATTTCCCATCCAAGAAAGTGGTCTGTACCTTGCCTTTGTAATTGAGTAAGGGTCAAGAAATAACGAAGTAATCCATTTACTCACTTGTAGTGAGGGAGGTTACATGTAGCCAGATAGCTCAACGGAGAAGGCTGGATGTGACACTGAGGGAATCGGTGGTTGGTACCTAAACGTACTCGTGCTCTGGCTACAGTGGCATAAACGCTATGGGGGCGACAGGCCAAACTGACCCTAGCAAAGGGACTGTGCTGCCCTGCGCAGGTACCTGCTCATGGTGCTGGAACACAGGTTGGAGAAGGAGCTTCCAAAACACAGCTCACAAGACCTTGGTGCACAAAAACCTTTGGCAGGCTTTCTGCCAAACACAGCTGCTCCATGGTAAAACACTGCAGCACTTTTACACTGAAGACTGGAAAACAGAGTTTGAGGAATAAGGTTTGGTGAAATCTCTAGTTTTGAGTATGATGCACTAAGGCACAACAACACACACACACACACACACACACCAGAATTAGAGAGAGTATTTTTAATATACCAGGCTCACATTGCAATGGTTCAGAAGAACCTTTGCAAACTAAAGTTTGTTTGAAATGCCAGGCAGGCAGCCAGAATAGAGCAAGAGCATCAGCTCTCTGGTCTCGTCTGCTATCATAAATATATTGCATCCTTAAGAACCTTTCTAACCACCCAGAAACTGCAAATCATGCAGCTCCTGTATTGCTTCAGAATTCTCGATACAAAATGCTTCAAGTCCATTAATTTCAATTGTTCTTCTGAGATGGTAACAAGAAGCCAATTGCATTTTTAAAGATACAGTCTTCAGCTAAATATTTTACAAACCCATGAATCACAGTGTCATCACTACCTTAACTGGTTGTCAGCATACAATCTAACTAGTGAATAAAATTGCATTTTTATTTAAATATCCTCTTGGAAAGTATTTACTTGCTGTTAATTGTCACTTACTGAACTTGCAATTACGATCTTGGGGGATAAAGTACAGAGAAGTTCTACATACCATTACTCACATTTTCTTTTCTATAGTTTGCCAAGGGAAAGTTACCAGCCTTGAGCACAAGCTCATTCAGCCTGACCACAAATATGTGAACTCCTGCCTTCACTGGTACTTACTCCTAGCCAGGCTACACAAGCCCTAAGAATACTTAGGCTCCCATCTCTGCCCTTTGTATACAGAAAGAAAAACAAACAAACAAACACTCAGTATTTTGCCCCACATTACCTGCTCGCAGCTCGCATCTCTATACCACATTAATTCAACATAAACTTTGCTGGCAAAGCCTAATACACCTCAGTAACTTGGTGAAGGGTGCAGCTGGTCAAGTCAAATATTTCAGTATTTTGAATGTTGTGTTCATACAGCATAAACATCACATTTGTTTACCAATTACTCTCTGCAGAGACCATAGATCACCTTCTCTCTTGAAAAGGGATCGATTCTAACCAGGTGACACCTACTAATCACACACTTGTTCCTTAAGGTGCATAAAAGCGATCTCACATTTGAGAACTACCTGACTGAAGGGTCACAAGCTATCAAGAAATAACAGTGTGTTATTCTTGTGTGTTAGGTGTTTGATCTTCCTCAATCGTCTCTTTGTAGAGATTTCCTATCTCTCCACACAGTGATCAGCCCTCAGTGGCACTTACACGAGTGCAAGCACAAGCCGTGCTGGCCGGCCCGGGCCCGGGCAAAGCAACTAAACCCAGTGCTCCTGCTGGAAGCCGCGGCCCGCCTCGCCCGCAGCGGCGCTCGGCTGGCAGCTCGGGCGGGGGCCCG
>VWPW01024793.1:146303-220372 GCA_013389825.1 Crypturellus undulatus | reverse complement strand
CGAAGCGCCCGCGTGCAGCGCCCGTGCCGGGGTTGGACGGGCCGCTCCGAGGCGTCGCTCGCGGTGCGCGGCCCGGGGCAGCCCCAGCCCGAACCCGAGCCCGAGCGCCCCGGCGGCTCCCCGGCTGCTCTCACGGCAGCGCCGGGATCACAACACGCTTTGGGCAATGCGGCAACAGCATTTGTTAGCGAAGTGCAACACACTGTTCAAACATGCCCAGGTTAGCTCAGAAAGGCACTGGAGATTAACGTGACCAGCATCATGTTGCCCCACTTGTTTTTTGCACTGACTCCCCCGCACACCCCGTGGTGCCGCCTGGCTAGCGCGAGCAGCCGTGCTGGTCCCCTCGGGAGTCTCCCTCGGTGCTGGGGCCCAGCTGTGTCGCTGCTCTGTACACCCACAGCACACGGGAGGGCGCGAAGCAAGAGCCGCACAGAGAAAGCTAAACTGTACCAGATTAAGCAAATCGTATGTCTCCATGCACACACCATTTAGGTTTTGGAGAAAGTGCAAGGCCGTATTCACTGTGCTTGTTTTTAAAGCTTCGCCATGGACAGCAGCACATCACGGAGGTCCGGGGGCAGCCGCTGTCCTGCACTGCCCCGCTCTAAAGGCCCTGCAGGATCCCCGGCTGAGCCCAGGCCGCTGCCCGCCGTCCCTCCGGGCGCCCGCCGCCGGGGAGGCTCCCGCGTGACACCGCTCCCGCTGCTGGCTCCGCGCTGCCGGTTTTGTGGGCTGCCTGTGGCCAAGCCACACTTAGACCTCAGCAGAGGTGACCGTAGCTTTAGCACTATGATACAGTGCAACACACTGCAAAGCACCTCTTAGAAGTCCCTTGCCTTTTGATTAAAGCTGTTAAAGAAAAGCTCTGAACTTTCTGGCTTTCTCTGTGAAAATAGATGGGTATATATTATCCCAAGCTTAATACTTCTGTCCTTGAAAAGTTGCTATTCTGGTGAAAATGTGAATTTTCACCCACTATTCCTTGTCTGCATATGGTGAACCTAGAAAGGCTCAGCCGTATATTGTCCTTGTTAATCACTCAGGACGATCCTTCCAGAGAAATGTTAAACAGGCACCTCTCTGGAGTATTGGCTGCATGCATGTAGACCTGAGATGCTTTTTCTCTGCAAAATTAGCCTTACCACAGCATATTAGCTTCCAGACAAAATGCAGGCTTCACATTAACTCCTTTTGGGTTGTTCCACTTAGGTGACGAAGGATGTTCGTTGTAGATGTCCATTGATTTCCATTAAGGGCTGGACTAAAAGAGCAGATTTATCTGAGGGAGTATTTTTGAACTTGGTCCAAAGTTCTACAGATGATAGCTAGACTATAAAAAAGGAGCAACATTTAAAATCCTCTTAAGTAAAAAGTGCACAAAACTTACATAAGATTTTTGTTCCATAGAATAAAATTGCCTGAAAATATCAGTTAGGATCTAATAACAACAAACTGTGTTTGTAGAAGTTAACTAACAAATATAAACTCCCTGTTCCTTTCTGTGTGTATCTCAGAAGCTGCATTTCAAAAGTAATTAAAGTTAATGAGATGTGCTTTGTGGTAGAATCACGAAAACTTAATTGGGATAATTAGTCGTGAAATGGCAAGTGCATCTTCTTGGATAACAACATGTTGCCATTTGACAAGAGTAATATGAATTTCCTAAATAAATCAGGGCTCTTCTAATATGTTAATAAACTAATGGAATAGAAGCCACACATATGTGCAAATGATAAATTATTAGTTTGAAGACCATGTACAACTGTCTGAGCAAGATGGATGTGGAAGTGGCCTTCCTGGAACCGTCAGCGAAGGTCTTGGCTAGAAGCCAGTTCACAACAGCTGAAGCAGCCACATCTGGCCTTTGAACAGAAAATGCTGCAGACACGTCCAGCGCAGGCCTGAGCCCCTCCACAGAGCAGAAAATGATTGAAGAAAAACAGCAAGAAGTCCTTTCTTCATCCCATCTACTGTATTATTGGTGTTGAGCAGATAGGAATAAGGATGGACGGAGAGAGCAAATGATGGGTAGCAGGAAGAGAGCTATCGAAACATGGTGTACAAACCGACCTGCTTGACCCAAAGCATTTAGAAGATAAGACAGGCAGAAAATGACGATTTATTATAGAAATGACCTTAGAATCTAACACAGGCAAACATGCCAGAATAAAACCTTTTTACGAATTATTAAGAATCAGTGAATAGAACCATTTTGATTAACAAGTGTCTTTAAAATTAAATTAAATGAATACTGCTATAGATATGTGATGGCCTGTGCCCCCAGTGGTTAAGGGTGTAAAAGGAATTGTCTCAGTGAATGAGTACTAAGGCAATATTTTTAGGCAGAATGGAGCAGCAGTGTCCAGTGATTGGGAAGAGGATGGGTCATAAGGTAGATCTTGGTCTACGTCTTTTTTTCTCTTGATCAATGTATCGTCTCGTTCATTCCTGCTCTATGCATTGACCTGCATGAGGAACTGCAGGCTGGAAGCTGTCCTCTTTGTGTCTTGTCTGATGCATGCCTTAAGAACAGCTCGTTGGTAAGTGGTGTCCAAGGGAATTGGACACAGGGAGAAAACTATGGCTACTTGGAAGGCATCTGCCTGTCTGTGAACCCTAAATCCTTCAAGTTTCACCCTAGGAGAGGACAGAAAGCACAGAACCAAAAGTGTCTCTAGCTTGTGAAAATGGTGGGTAGAAGCCTGCAGACAGATAGAAATGTTACACCTATCCGTTGGTAGGACTCACATTCAGTCTTTCCAATCCTGGTGTAGGAACACCAGGTGTTTCAAGGCTGAGGTTGTCTATCTAATCAGCCAGGTATGATCAGCATGTGTGAGCAGTGAGAGGCCGAAGAGCCTGTTTTTTATCTGCTGCTGATGACAACTGCAAAAAGGCTGTGCTTTTCTGGGCCTCAGATCATGTGTCAAATGTAAAGAGAAGTAACAGGGAATTATTTTGAATTGAAGCCAAGCATTAGTGAGCTTCAAACCAAATAACCCCCTGAAACTAGGCAGGCTGTGATGAGCTACTATGGTCTGATGCTCTGAAAGTTAATTAAATACAGGAATAATGTGGGGCTTTTAAGAGCTGTTTTTATGGTCATTAGTTGCTATGCGGCTAAAAAGGGAATAAAATGCGAGCAAGGACGGCACTAGCTGGACCGCTTGCTCTCAGGCGTGCGTGGTCTTTCCAGTGAGACTGCTGCAGGGCCAGCTCTGCCCTTGTGCTCAGCAGGACAGCGGGGAGCACTCAAACTATTAACATATTTTACTGCTACAAAATGCCATCAGTTTCCATTGCATTATCGCTGATTTTCACCACTGCACAAGAGAGGAGAAGCGGGACTTGTGAGATAATTAAAAATTTCCAGCAGAGAAACAGCTGGAGCTAATAGGTCTCCACCAACACCTCTCAGCTGGGGACGCTGGGGCAGGCAGCAGCAGCAGAGGAAGGGCCGCAGCGCACACAGGACAGACGTGGCAGAGCCCAGCTCTGTCAGGGGCCGCGGGGTGGGCTCACTGCCAGAGCCTGGAGGACGCGTTAGAGATGCACTCGGGGTTGTCGCGCTCCGGTATCACTGGGGACAGTTCCAGAAGGCTGCAGGTGCCACCAGCGGGTCAGAGGGCCAAGGTCTGTACAGGTGACCTACAGCTCTCTTCCCCAAGTGGGTTGAGAGCAGAATCGGGGTTTTTATCTCAAAAAACAGAAACTCAGCAAAAATAATTTGTGGAGGTGCCATAAATTGAATACATATGCATTTAACTAAAGGTTTCGTAAATTTTCAGCTTTACCAACTCATAGTATAAGTGATTAGCTTGGCTATAACGTGGGTGATCTCTGCCTGGCTGATGGCAAAGTAGCTCTCCTAGGGTTAGATACTCACTAGTGGTTTTCAAACAAGGGGGAGAGGTTTGGCAGATTTAGTGGTAGGTTCCTGACAAAATACCCTTTTATAGCCTGAGAATCTTTAACTCCTTTCTGTGACCACAGAGGTCGTACCTGACCTAAAACACCATAGATGAAACTCCAAAATAGACGTCATCTACTCCTATAAAGCTTTAAAAATGTGGGCCTGATTTTCTGAATGAGCTTAGTGAAATGAATATCCTCCGCCCTCTGCCTCCAGAGTTATTCTTGACCTGCAACACCATTATCCCCTTTCCTGCCAAATTCTGGCCTAAAGGACAGTGGACCAATCTAAGAGAAGAATAAATGAATTTACATACTCACAATAAAAGATGCCTTGATGAATGGTTAAGAAAGGACCGAGAGTTAATGATAAAAGTCAGAATGTTTCAAAGATTTCCTTGATTTTTAACTAGGAAATAGCACAATGTACACAAAAGGACAATAGGTTTGCTTCATTGTTAAAAATAAATCTTAAACTGCACTGAGTTGAAAACAGAGTTCATAATAGAAACACCAATAGAATCTTAATTATAAAAGCGCTTGCACGGAAGAAGGTCTGACCAACCCACTTAGGAATTAGAATGCAAATACTTAAGAGCCTTAATAGGCCCGCTACAAGTCTGCTGTAGATAGCAGCTGGCTTTGAAAGTACTGTAGCTAGAGATGTTCCAGGAAAAGGGTTTATAATGGAGGATAAATTAAGTAATTTTCAACCGCTTCATTACAAAACACTTATCTGTGTTGTCAGTCATTTTTAACCCGAGTGGTTAGCCAAAAACTTGAGTATTTTAGAATGTGTTTACAGTAAGAAACTAAGGTGATAGTTAGAGAGTTGCTACTACAGTCCTTTATTTAATAAGGCCAGGTTAAATCTTGTTTTCCTGAACATAATAAATCAAACAAGAAAAGTGTTTTGGAGCAGAGAATACTTTCTGTAGTGTGCCCTGTGTGTCCAGTGCTTTGGACAGTGATATGTACTATTTTTGTTATGGTTCTATAAAAGGCTTTAAATACTTTTCTCTTAGGTGAAGAAGCCAGCTACAGTTTGCTTACAGCAGTCCTTTATCTAGAAGTGAGTCTGAGGCAAAAAATTATGGTTTAAATTTGTTAACAAAACAAATCAACAAAAAAGTCTTCCTCTGAATTTCCTGACTCAGCATTTACAATCCGAGATAAAAAAGCAACAGGGCAGAAAAGCAAACCTACAGCTTGACTGAATTATTAAATTGCTGAGTTCTGCTGAGAGAAATATAGAACAGCTATTTATGAAGACTTTCCTAGAAGAAAACGGCAGTGGCTCAAGGTCTTGCTAAAGAGACCTGAGTTTAGAAATAGGCCATGATGACATGCTTTAGCGTTCCATCTTGAATAGCCCTGTTTGCTATTCTGCCACACAGGTCAGATGTAGCCATTTCTGGCAGGAAATCCAGATCTTTCCTGGCCTTGTGGGGCTATTGCACATACTAAATGTTAAGAAATTACTCTTGACTCTACAGGCTTCATAAGACAGAACTAAACAAAAACTATTATTCTTGAGTATCAGGGGCAAGAGACATCCCCGTGATGATATCCCTGATACTTCCTGTCCTGGAGTTGCCCCAATGCCCTACCAGAGCCCAGAGGCAGCCCCACAGTGTGTGAAAGGTGGCCCTGTGCGTGCCTCACGGCAGAGCTACAGGAGAGCTGTCCATGCTGGAAACCCTGTCATTGTCCTCTGCTTCCCTGAGCACGGGACAGTGAAACTCCAAAACTGGTCTTGTCCACAGCAGCCACTGTCTAACTGCTCTGGTATGCTGCAGATTTCCCGCCTTTGGGCTTCCGTTGCCTTGTCTTGCCTAGGTCAGTTGACAGGGTGAGAGAAGAGGAAAGGTCAGAGAAGGTCCTTCTTTATGGAGAGAAGGAATAAAAGAAACATTATCATGGGGAGCTGGAGATAGGAAAGATAAATGCCACCCTCGGTCTCTGGCACAGGCATGAACTGAAGCTGTAAGCTGCACGCGTTCCTCACAAAACCGCCTTTCCTCGCCCGTGGAGCTGCAGCTCCCCGGCAGCCCGGCGACCGGCGCTCATTAGTCACAGAAGGGCACATGCCTTCATCCTCCGGACAGCTACGAACTAAACACCATTAGCCTCCTTCCAGCCATGCTTGAAACAATACATTGCTAGCTCAGAGAAAGCAATCTGCTTTAGCCTCGGGAGAGGATCTTTTTAGTTTTTGTTATATTTGGAGTTATTTTCATCCCTGACATGTGCTATGAAAGCTTCCACACTGTGTATTTCTTAAGCTATTTCTAATCTCCCTTCAGGAAAAAAAAATCTTAACTCCTTCTCTTTTATCTTTTTTTTTTTTTTTCGCCTGAGAAGTCTTTCATGATTTATTCTCTTCTGCCCCACTGGCTGATAACTTCTTTCCCTTCAGGCCTCAAGAAGAAGGATTCTTTTATCTTCCACAACAAGGAAGTATATATATGTATTTATGTATATGTGTGTGTATATATATATAGACATATATATATAAAGCAAAAGGAGGATTGTCTTAGTTTTCACTGTTATTTGTCACATCCCTGGCACCGGATGATGGCCCTGCTGGGACCTTATGAACACACTATTTATTCTGTGATTAGATTCAGAGATTTGAATGCAATCAAACATACTGGCAACATAACATAATATATGCAGAGAAGAGGTAATCCCCTATTCCAACACTCCTCAGATAGCCACCTACCAGGAATGCCATTTGAGAGAATTACTCTACAGATAGAGTTCACTATGGTCAGAGGGCTTTTCTCATACAGAGTACTCACCCGGGGAATAAATTTGTTAAAGAGAGAGAGAAAGCTTGGGGTTTAACCTAATCTTGTGAATCTGGCCATAAAGCAGGTCCTATCATTTTCCTCAGAGAGTCGGCTCTCAGGTACTCATTAGAGCAGCTAGAGACTAGAGCTGGAGTTAACCCTTTTCCGAGTGCTCCTGACACCACCAACAGCAAGGAAATGTTGCAGTGTTTCCTGAGTGATTTAGCAAAACCAGTGAGTTTCAGAAAGAGTAAACATGCCAGAATTTACTTCCACAGCTATCTGGATGCAAAGATGCTCAACTGAATTAATGCAGAATTCGCTACAAGATGCAGGGTCCCTGAATGGCCATTTATTTCAGCTACTTTTCCATCTCACTGCAGGAAGATGAGACACTCTGCTTCCTGCTACGTACTGAAGACAGCAGCAAAGGATGTCACCCACATGTGGCGCTTAAGAATCAAAACGAGCATTTTGTCATCTGAAATGCCTGCAGGGAAAGCCCAGGGATACCAGGCAATAGCGCTTTTCTGTGCTGCTGACAAGCGTGATCCAGTGGGCCTCACTAACACAACCTGCTGCAGTGGTGGCGTTTGCTTTCCTCAGCGAGCACGAACCTGGGCAGAGGCGAGCTGGGTCCCATGGGGACGTGCTGTATATGTTTTATTTATTCTGAGATTAGATCTGTAGGTTTCAATGCAGTCAACAGGTCTGAGGACCCACTGTGCTGGCTGGGAAGAGGCAGGCGGTTGCTGAAGCTTCTCTTTCCTGCCCGCTGGTGCTGGCTCCCCTCTTGCCGGCTTCGCCAGCCTGGGATTGACTCTGCAAGGCTGGGAGTGACTCCCCAAGCGCCCGGGCTGGCCGCTGCAGGATAGGACGCTGCAAAGAGCGGCGTGTTATCCATAATAGTAAGGAATGAATCACTACAAGGCTTCTTCCTTCCTACTTTGTAGGAGTAGTATTTTGTCACGTGTCAAAGAGAACTTATGGGCAACACATTTACCAGGACTTTCAAAGATGTTTATGGAGGATCTTGGTAGTATTTTCAAAGAGATGAATCCTACCTACCAAATGTATTTCTCCAAGGGTCCTATGTGGCTTTTAAAACTCATCACAAACAAGGATGTTGTCCTAACCCCAAGCACTGCTGGGTCAGGGATGTGGGCCGATGATCTTGCGGGATTTTTCCTGCTTAAGCCGTCATAAAGGCGAAAGGCTGTCACCATTGACACACTAGCAGAAGAAATTCTTGTGGCCAGGAAGCCAGCAGCTGACAGGCAGTTTACCCACTGGTTTAAAGGGAAGCCACAGAAACGCCTGGCAGAGGAACAAGGAGAGGTGTAAAAAGGATGTGAGATGCAGCCTGAGGGTTATCTTGTCCCCACAGAGCTGGTGCCGGCTTGGGCTGCCCTTGGGGCTGGGAACTGATCTTAAAACAAAAGTTAGTTTCCTGTTCCCTCAGAAGTTACCAATTAGCAAAGTTTTAAGAAAACCAACAAAGCTATTGAAAATAATAGTAAAAAAGTATCTAAAAATGACAATACAAATGTAAAAGTCTTCATCAATAGCAGTCATCAGGTTGTCCAAGCATCTCACTCATTGAAGACCCCATCTCCCAACCTCTTTTATAGCTTCTCTGACTTGATATAGATTTTTGTAATAATTAATACCAATAAGAACATTAATATGACTCAAGAAAATATCCTTATTTCCCCATTATAAATACACAGGACAATTCTTTACCACTGAGGAAATGTTAGCAGCATGTTTACTGTTATACCTATTCAGGCCAAATAAATACTAATCATTAATAATGGAATCAAAAAAAATCATTCTAGTGCATTATATTTGGTCCTAGTTTTCCTGTGTGCAATTCCACTAAATTTCAGTGCACCCACACCAGAGTGAGCTCACTCTTGTCCTTAAGTTAGGTTCCTAGTTACCTCTTTATTTATGCTCTTAGGTCACAGTCTGTTAGAGAGGCCATCATCAGATTACAACCTAACTGGATAAATTAATAATGTTGTAACTTATTAATAGCATATTGTTGTTGTTGTTTTGTTTAAGGGCAATCCCACTAAATCCCAGGAATTAGTCAAGTGCAAAGTAATAGCAACCATTACTGACACATCAATTCAGCAATTGCATTCTCTAAAATGTTACTGAGCCGAGAGACCTACAAATATTACAGACCTCATAATACTATCCCCAATTACAATGTGGCTTATAGTGCATGGATAACTATGATAACATAATAAATATCTTCAATTTATAAGGTCATTAAAAAGTTATTTGCACTACCCAGTGTACAGCAAAAGAAAACAAACCCAACGTTTTATAACATTTTATGTATTGTTTTGCCATTTAATATATTGTTTAACATTTTATAACGTTTATAAATTGTCCATGCTATTAGAAAACAATCCTTATGTAAGCTAGCTAAAAATAAAGGAATAAAATGGGTAAAACCAAGGTTAACTTCTCTCAACAATTTCTGTCCGCATCTTTCAATGAGCAATATAGGTAGATGGTAATTTTTGTACAAATCACTTTTTACGTAGATAACATATACTAGCAAACCTAGTTTTAAAAGCATTTCCAGGACCTATGGATGTAATGAAAACATTACTACTAGAAAAAAACTTATGTATTTAAGACTGTAGAAATAAACACTTATGGATAGGCAAATATTTAAATATACTTCCACATCTAATGTATTCCTACCAAAGAGCATATTGCAAAATAGTTTAGATTATACAGCTATATAAAATATATATATATTACATATATCTACATGTATATTATATATATAGTATATATAGATTTCTTGCTTTCTTTTGATTCTTTAGTACTTTGCAAATTACTTACTCTTAAGTGTGCTTTCTGCAGGCTGGGCAATTCTGCTGGTTTTGAGTTGTTGCCATATTAGTCTTCCTTGGCACGACCAATCTCTTTTTCCTTTCATTTGTATCTGAAGCACCCAGCAATGTAAAGGGTATCTGAATTATTATTTAAAATTTTTTGATAGGTTCCCTCACGGTCTAATCTCCTACTCAAGCACAGAGGTAAAAGCCTGGTCTTGTAGCCTTACAAAGAAACTTTTCTCCCTCGCTCACACATATGCACGTGTGCACACTTGAGTGGGTCTGTTGTTCTTTTCAGTGGAAATGTCAGGAATATACAGTGCTGGGGAGACACAAAGCATCTTTAAAAAAAAAAAAAAAGTTTGGATGCTCTCTAAGTGAGGAATAATTTGCTGTTGCTGCCCTAGAGATGTGGATATGTATAGGAACTATGCCCACACAGAGATTACCTAGCTAGGTAGATGGGTAGTTCATCCTGTAAAGTCCAGACTGAGGCTGAATTTCCACTTAGGGATCACTTGCTCACAAAGCTATTTTAATTGATTGCTTTTGCTAAGAGGAGAGAGGAAGAGGCATTCCTGCTATAAGTGCCACTCATGTACATTTTTCTGAATGTCTAACCAAGTCACTATAGCATACTCACTGATTTAATGCCCTTCTTTGGTTCACTTTTCCAGCTTACTGGAACCAGCTCTAAGCAGTAGAGTAAATAAAAGAGTCTCCAAATTCCCTCCAAAGACTGTTGATTCCAGGGCTGGAGCACCTCCAGCACAGCAGTAACTGCACGATTATAACAGTGTTGTGTACAGACAGTCATCATGAGGTCTGAAGGCATTCAGCAAGAGCTAAGTCTAATTATTGACATTGCTGTCAGAGACTTTCTGTGAGAAAGAAGACAACCTAAAATTAGACTTTTGGGGAAGGGAAATTGTAGCAATTGCTAGTCTGGTAGTTCTTTTTAAAGCGATGCTGATGTATTCCAAAGGAATATTTTGCTGGGAGTTGTGCACGCGCCCTCAGCACGGCTCAGCACAGCTCTCAGCACTGCTGCAGTCCCAGTGCAGGGTGCGCACTAAATTTTTAAGTCATAGATAAAACCAAAAAAAATAGGTCTAAAATGGCAAAGGATTGTTCTATCTACTACAATTAAGAAAAATTTAACACCACTTTACAGACTGTGAATTTTCCAAAGTAAAATCTAGCAGTTAGTAGTAGTCAGTCAGTTTTCTGGCGGTGTTAATTCCTCAATGCAATGAAACCAAGAGCCGAGTGGATCTAGGGCTGTGCAGTGGTAAAGCCCATTTCTGCTAGACCTAGAGGGCACAGAAACCAGCTTCAGAAGCTGATGGTTGGGTCCTGGACTGGGCAGCTCTGTCCTCCTGTGGCTCTGGGTCAGCACGTGGGAAGGAGCTTGCAGAAATGTCCAGACACTCTGAAGCTGGTGGAGGGCACAGGCAGAGCCTGACATGGGGTCCCAGAGGCACCAGCAACCCCCTCCCTCCGGCTGCCACTGCTGCCCAGGCTCACAGGAATCGTCCACTCGGACCATCTCTTCCCAGGGGAGCTAGAACAGAGAGCTCAGAGAAAGGTGTGCGCTCTTAATTAAGAATTTCCCTTGTTAGAGATGCATCACTCATATACACACACAACACACTTACGTATTTCAGTAGGTAAGAAGAGGAAACAAAAGAAATTATATGAGACAAAATGACAGTTTTAAAATCAACTTTTATTGAAAAATTAAAACTGCATTGCATATCTGATTTATAATTTTGACATTTCTTTAACCACAAAACAGACATTCTGTTTAAAAAATCTCATCATATTTTTCACCATTCAAAAAACAGATTATGAACTGAACAACTGACAACTTTAAAATTCTAGGTTATTCTCAAGGCCCCTGGTTCTGTCTGTCTACCATGAACACTAGAATCCAGCTATGTTCTCCAGAAAAAGGACCTTTAATAGTTTGATCAGAATTTTTGTCATTTAAAAATCAGCAGCTGCTGTTGATTTTTATTCAATGATCTGTCTTTTCCAAATAAATCATATCTGCTAATAAGCACAGGAGCTACACAGTTAGCTAACCTTGCTTATTGTTTGCTTGATCTGAATTTACCCACCCAAAATGCCAGTGACTGTCAGTGCGATTTTAAAGACAAAACTCACTATCCTAGAGTATATTTTAAACCTCAGAAAAAGTTACTCACCTGTAATTTCAATGCTTTGAATTAGTCACCACTTCCACATGTCCTTTTTGATCTTTCACACTCAGCAGTGTATGAATTAAAGCAGGGGAAAATTCCAGGTAAGCTTTTGTTTGAGAAGCTGTAACACATTACTCAGATGAAAATTACCTACTGAGAACAAAATACAGATGAGTTTTCTCACCTATGAGCTTGACTCCTCTTTTGAAATTATCTATCCAAGCTGCAAGTGAGTCCTGACATGAGTCCTGTGCCTGTGGAAGGAAGCAGGTAGACATAATGGGGAAATTCATTGGATGATATTAGAATTAAAAGCTGCACAAAATAACTAATTGTATCATCTGCCTCAGGATGCAACACTGCAGAAAAGTAAGAGAAAATGCAGAGTGTAGGAAGATAAATTTAAACCCACTGTCTTGAGAGAGAGCAGCTCTGCCCTTCTGATAGAGGCAGAAGGGTCTCTGTTGCTCCTGTCCACCTTCAAGCCACCATTGGCAACGGCTACAACCCCTAATTTTCTAATCTTCTAAAAGCAAGATGTTCCACTAAGTGAAGAAGCAAGGATTTTAGTGAGAAACATACCTTACGTGTGCAGAAGAGAACTAGGTTCTGTCCAAGGACCACCCAAGGCTTGCTGTGTGGCCTCAGATAAATCTTTTTCCTGGAGTCAGTTATATGAGACTCATTCTCTTTACCTGGTTTATCTGCTTCTAGGGGTATAAAGTTTCACCTACTAGAAATTATTATTGTAATATTGAGATAATCTGCGTGCAAAAATCATGCAGTTACAATATTAAGGTTAAAGGAATAAGGGTAAGTTGGGATCTTAGAACTTTAGTAATAATGTTGCTGAAATACTTTGACTAAGGAGTTAAGGAGGTGGAGGAAGGTGGGAATTTTCACCTAAGAACTGGTTGAGGAAATCACAGGGTTAGAGTGTTGCTTGTGTGGAAGAAGCAAAATCCCGCACTGAAGCTGGGCTAGTAGTAAGATGTCTTTGCCTTTGTTATCCTAGTTTATATTGTTTCACATAAATAGCAAAGACAGAGATCTTTTATAGCTGGTCTTTCAATAAAGCAAAATTGTGACAGAGACCAGCCTTCAAGCAGAAATCTGTGGTTCAAAATGTGTCGTACACATTCAAAACAAACTCCCTTCATACTCCTGAAAACAGCTTCTAATGAGAAGCCTTCTGGTTTTGATAAGTAGCCTGTATGTATAAGGAATGGCGTTTAAAACTATGGAAGTGGCTACTGTAGCCAGTATTCATGCTGACTACTTCGATATTGCAGGCCTTCCGTCTCACTGCATAGATTTTAAATGAAAAATGTTAAGTATTGAAGACATGGTAAGATATCAGGTTTATAATTAAGGAAGAGTAAGGGTTAAGACTAAGAAAGCAAGACATGAGCAGCTCTGTCATGAGAAAAATAATCTAACAAAAGTAATCCTGTACTGTTGAGATTATTGGGAAATTTATGGCATAAAAGTAATAATGTAGATAATCTGCTGAAAGTCATGATCAGAAAGCTGAAAGAGAGTGAAAATTTAGAATCATTTTTAGACTTAACTCAAATGATTTCAAGAAAAAGCTTTTACAGAGGATTAGAGAAGAGGGCTGAAGAGGAGTCCTAGGAAAAGCTGGGAAGGCCACATCATATGACCTGACAATTACCGTGACAGTTTCTTCCTTCTCCCTCTTCCAACAAGCCGGAGCTGTGAGATGGCATCCTCGGACGCAGCCAGCGGGACCGGGAGGATGGAAATCCCTCCTGGCCATTACCACTGTTCCCAAAGAGCAGCAGAGGCTGCACCGCTCTCCTGGCATGTACGGCAAAGCCTCGAAGGTGGGAAGCGCTGCCGCTGCAATCCTAAACCAAAGTGCAAGTCTTTACTTTTCTTTCACTGAATGTTTCTAAAATTAATTTTAGTGTTGATTTTGGGGGGAAAAAAATGACAACTGATTACTGACTTCCATGGGTGATAGTCATGGAATCAGGTATGAGAAGATTTGGAATTACTGTGTCCCATTTCTTGCCATGATAGTCATTCTATAGGCAAAGGGTTATTGAATCTCCATTCTGTTCCACTGCTCTGCCTCCGGCATGGAGTTTTCCACTTGCTAGTATTGATTACCTAATCACTAAAATGGAACAAGCCACAGATGACTCTGGTGTCCATATTTTGAAGCGTGTGGCCTGTTGTGCCAAGCCAGCTGTACCTAATGAATCTGAAATGACTTTTGGGTTTATTTATTCTATAAGCTACAAAATATATAGTCAACTCCATTTCACTAAAACAACTCCTACAGAAAGGCTATAGACCTTCAGGAATATTGCTGTAGAATTTAGTTAAGCCAAATTCATAGAGATTAGTACTGAAATATAACACAATCACAGGGGCCTTGGTTAGAAACCAATATTCACTAGGAAAGCATTCAGAACACTGAACAGTCTTACATTACAATTAATAAAACTGAAAATTCTATTAAATTAAAGAGATTTCATTATTTGACATTCTATATACAGTTTTAGAATTCCTTATAATCAGTAAAATTATCTGTAAGTTGTTATTCTGAGGGCATTAATATTTAAATGAAAATGTCAACTAATATTTTTGTATTTTCTCTTTGGCTCACAAATACACTAAAATACCATAAACATTATTTAGAACTTCAGTAATATATAAATAGGATACATTACAAATGGAAGAAAATACAAGACAACTCTTTAGCATGGTAAATCTCTGAATATAAATAAGCAAATATTTCATATACCTACAACTGAACAGTTATCTTGCTGTAAAACTATTACATTTAAATCCTTTTACACAAAATCATTTAACAATAATATACACAATCTACACAAATTAACCTCTAAACCTCTAAAAATACAGCAATATATACCTGTTACAATAACTCTGCTACAATTATCCCCTGATGTGACACTAAAGGGGAAGTACAACTATTTTACTCAAAGGTGCTGTTAGAGATTGCTGTTTTGTATGTAAGAGAAGCACCAACAATAATATTTAATACTGTGAAACATTTCTTTTTAGCTCCTAGTATCTACATTTTAGAAATATTTTTAAATATCTATTTTTACCCACCAGAAAAATCTGTAGCACATTATCCACATAGTTAGTTGTTGAAGGAAACATTATTTCTCTTAAGGTGGAAAACATGCTGTGGCTTAGATCTAAGTTCATAACCACTTTATATATATATATATATATATAATATATATATATTTATAGATATTTATTTATACTGTACATATACACCATGTAGAGTCCTTAAATTTCTATTTTAATACCTATTCATTTCCTGCTGACTATAATAAGCAAGACCAATGTAAGAGTCAGTAGTACTTCAACTTCAAGATAACACATTTTCCCTCAGTAAAATTATCTACCAATACATATATGTTTCAGTATCCTATAGATTTTTTGTTTAGAGATGTTTCAGGAGATTGGAGCTTACAGAAGGAGAATTCCCTTAAAACGTGTTCTGCAGAACTGGATAAAAAAATAGCCAGTGCTGGAAAACAGTGAATTAGAGAAATAAATAATTTGACCACTGTATTACAGCTCCTGCCCCAGTCTCTCTATTTCCTCAATGAGGAAGTCAATGTCAGACTTAGTTGCTGCTGGGTTTGAGATGACCATTCGGAAGAAGTTGACTTTATCCCCCTGAGGCTGATATCCAACCATGGTAGTACCTGACTCCATCATCAGCGCTTTGATTTTCGGGGCCACCTTTATTAACAAAACAATTAAAAAAAAAAAGAAGAAACAAACAAACAAACAATGAAAAATACATATAACAGGGACAGACAGACAGAGAGAGAAAGTAATAAGCAATCCAGAAGCTTTTTCCTCTCTTTTTATGTCACAGCATTTCTGAATTTGGGGCACAAAAAGAAACAGACAAATCATAAAGGCACAATTTTATATTAAAAAATCCGTTAAAGAAAACGCTAGAAAAACTAAATTTGTTTCCAGGTGTAGATATTTAAAGGAAAATAAGCAACAGTGAAAACCATCTTTTAAGATTTTTTTTAAGAGACTAATAGCAACCTAGAATATTCTGTATGCAATAATTTTGGATATCAAATATACATATCATTTCTATGTGCTAATTAATTATTCTTACATCTTGAACAATGAAATGAAGTTATTTATAATCACACTTTTAATATTCAATGCTGCAATATTTAGATGACATTAGAAGTACACTGTTCTGCTACAGCATTTAAAAAAAAATGAAAGATTTTATCATAAAAAAGATGTTTTCTCTTTTTTTGAAAATATACTCCAAAATCAAGTTTTTGAGGACCACTAATGCTTTCCATGAGAATATTATGTATTCTCAAAGCCAATATGCTGGGGAAAAAAAGGGAAAAATTTTAAACAGATCTATTTCATAAATAATATTATCTGTTAGCATAAGCTGTGAAAACTCAGTAGTTTTGCAGTCAAACCTTTATCTCGATTTCATTTTCTTGTTTCAATTTATAAGGAATAATGCTCCAATAGCCTTAATATGTGGCATCATCCAAGCTCAGTTTTGTCATCCAGAATTTATTTGTCCTGTTTTACTCTCTGCCAGCCAAGGCCATTTCTCTGGCTCTTTTGTTGTTTTGTAGGATACTTTATAATATCTTCTAACATTTAAGAGAACAAAGTCAAATATTTCATCTTTTTTTCCCCTCAGTCTCATCCATCTTTTTTTTCTCTCTCACTTTTGGCAATTTCTTTGGCATGTCACTGGCTTTACCCAGCAATTACAGTTGTCTTCTGTTGCCTTTCCCCTAGCCCGATGCAGCCACAAAATGCTCTTCAAAACCTCCCAGGTTTTCCTATTCTTCTGTCTTCCACACACACAAAAAAATTGCAAGTCATTTTGACAACTATAATTTCATTCTTTTGTCTTCTGAATTTACTTCACTCCACTTGTGTCTAAAATATTACTACAAAAGTAATGTGTTTCATTTCCATCAAGTTCTAATTACCATGAAAATTTTCCTGGCTGTTTCTACTGTATCCTCACTTTGCTCATTTCATCATTCCTTAAAATAAATTTATCCCCAAATCCTCCAAATGGTATTCATTTTTACTCAAATGCATTAATAAGTCAAATATTGTGAAGTCCCTCGTGACTAACCAAAATATTTAAAATAAAAATAAAGACTTAAGAATGCATAGATTTCCAGGTGCTTTATCTGTTCTACCATTTTCAAATAGCATCTTTTCCCTTTCCCTTGATGATATGCTGTCCTCAGCAGGGACCACTTTTTCCCTAGCTACTTTTGAAACCCATGTACACTTCTGGAGCCATACAAATGATGCATAACAAACAGTGATGTGTGTTTTGTACTTAGTTCTATAGGGAAAAAAAACATGACTTCTATCACCACATAAATAGGACAGAAAGGGGAACAAGTATCAAGGGCCTAACCAGCAACTGAGCAGACACTCCAGAACCAGCAATATGTGCCAATGATGTGAATTATTTTTGATAAATGGAATATTTGGTGTTAAAATAGTAGATTGTCTTTTTACACAATATAGGTCTCATACCCTATGCAACTTTTCTCTTCTCTCATCACAGTCCGGCATGCCTCTGAGACTCGGTGGAATATACCAGAAACATACATTTGTATGCTCAGGCTGCAAAAAGAATAACCAAATGCATACATCAATAAACACAGTAATACAGATTGCTCACACTAAGCTCACACTAATACAGCAACATAGTTCAACACAAACATGGAAGCTCAAATATAGTATTAACTTTGCTGTTTCTGTATGTTAGAACAAAATAAATACATTACAACACTGCTATTGGTATTTGCCATCTTACCATGTTAGTTGTTCCATTTACAAAATTTTAGGGTGCTAATAAAGCTTTTCACTTTCATGTAGTCCTAAGAGGAACTGTTTTACACGATTCCAGGAAGGTAAAAACAATTTTCCTTTTCTTATTAATAGAGAGCAGATTCATTATTCTGTCAGTCACAGGTTTATGCAGTGGCACTAGCAACTGAGAATATAGCAGAAATAGCTGGTTTATAGTTATGTACATGGCAACATCTGGCATCCTATCATGAGTGGGTTTATTAAGGTAGTCTTAATACCCTAAATTGAGAATATCAGCTGGATATTTGCAACACAAAAACACATGCATTTGGCCAAAAGGCTACCCGATGGTCAACAGTCATGTTATTCTTTGGAAACTAAGAGCCCAACGTAGCTGGGTTGAAAAACTCAAGAATTGTCAAGATTATTTTCAGAATTTCATAGATTTGGCTCCCGCCTGCTGGTTAATTGAAAGAAAACTTACCTCTCCTTCAAAAACCATCTCAAATTCTTCTCTGTTCTTGATTTTAGTATAGAGATACTCTGCCAGTTCCAGGCATTTGTTGATCTGATTTTCAAATCCTACTGTACCCTATTTTAAAAAGAAGGTCAGTGTTAACTATATGGTTATTTTTCCTTTTCTGATACAATCAGCTTTTCAAATAAGCTTCACGTGTAAACCAGTTCAGCCACAAAGTAAAACATCCAGCTGGATTTTTTTTTCCAATTTAAAAATGAAGGTAACCAATCACAACATAAGTGGCTACAGCTATGCTAGCTATAATCATTATTTTGATTTTGCACCGTTTTTAAGATAATTTATTATGATAGCTAAAAGAACTTTTGATTTTTAATAGATTTTTTGCTCTATTTTTTCCAACTTCCAAGAATATCAAGAATATTAAGTGTTAGCTTCCCAGTTTTTGCTGAATGGCTGTGAACATGGAATGGAAACTATTTTGAAAGCCAGAGAATCAACTGTTAAACCATTAGACAGGCAATTCCCTAAAAAAGTAGGCTTTGTTTTCAAAGTTGCCAATCAAATCCATACATAGAAATATAGGAGTAGAAAGACTCCCTTAAGTCATCAAGTCCACACTGCTGCAAGCAACGTGCCATAAAATCCTGATGTGAGTGTACAGAATCACCACAGAAGACCTTTTTGATGTCCTGCCCTCACTGCTTTTCCTCCAGCACTGCCATTGAACTGCACTCAGCTAGTGACTTAATGCTTTATTCCTGTTTCCAGCTGAATTAACTGATGGTCAATATTGTTCTACAGCTTAAACAGCTCTTGATTTGATCCTTACTAACTCTGTGTTTAGAGGTAGTCTGTTAAAAAAAGTATTCTATGAGACTTACAGATGAAGTATATACATTTCTGATATTAGAATGGAATCTTTATTATTTACCTTTGCCTTCCACATCAGCCAGAACTTGAAAATGTCCACGTGTCGCCCACACTGTATTGCCTTATCGCCGGTGTCATAAGATATATCATATTGTTTATCTTGCTGGAAAAGATATCCTGCACACATTTGATTGCAACCTTGAAGTATACCCTATTATTAAAAAACATATATTTGAATGTATATGAAACTTACATGGCACACTTTATCTGAAACTATATTCATTAATGTAAGGATTGTGTGTTAAATGTATACAAAATTGTTCTTCAAAGGACCAGATTATGAAATACTGACCTAGTTTTGAGAACTAGGCCCCACAGACAATTTCATAACTTCATTCAGAAGACCCTTAGCAGATAAACATCCTTAAATGAATTTGGATTTTGAGTTTTCCATGCTAATTTTATCCACTTGACTTTGTAAGGCTACTGGGACTAAAGACTGTATTTTTAAGGTTTATATTTTTGATATGTTAAATTGTACATTAGAATAAACTTATTTTTCTCAATTCAGTATGTAACTATATAAAAAGAAAAAAAAGTTGAAAGCCTCAACATCATATATTGCCCAGCTTTATGACAATTTTTATTAGTAATCCTCTAGGCATGAATGAGCTAAACTGTACTTTTTCTTAAAAATATTAAAAATAAGGAACTACCTCCCCACACACACTCCGGGGTGGGGATTGCCTCACAACAGCTGCTTTGGAAATTACTTCTAAGGCATATGAGGCAAAGTCAGAAAAACAAATTCTTATATGCTACATAGATATCTTACATATATGTCATTTCCAAAGGAAGTTGCATCTCTCCTAGAATATTTTAGTGGTTTGTTGTAGAAGCTCAAAGACCATTGTTATATCTGATAAATACAAAATACACCCAAAGTTCTCATACAGAGAATGATTTTGCCAAAATACTTCTATAGTTAACATGGTAAGCGTGCCGGCCACCAAAACAACAGCCACTGCTACCCAGCAGGAGATCTGAAAGTATTTTACAAAGGACAGTAAATATCACAGTTCTCTGTTTAGAGATGGGTTGCCCAGAAAAACAGTGGCAGATCCAGGGCTGGAGCCCCCAACTCCTACATTCCAGCCTCTACGCAAAGGCACCATTTCCTCTGCAGTCAACCTCCCCAGCAGCAGATGACATGCCAGGTAAGGTAAATCTGCAGGTAAGGTAAAATAGCTGACACTTATTTAAGCAATCTTAACAGTGTATAATTACAGAGACGAAGGGTATATATTCAGCAGGTCGTAGGTAGGTAGGTAGGGCAGGTGCTTGACTGCAGTGTATTAGCATAGCTCTAGTGTTGGTACTGGAATATGCAAAGACACATCAGCTAAAGATCTGGCCCACAAAGTCTTTGACCAAAACCAGAGGAAGAAAAAAGGATTTCCTTCTTTTTCTAACTAAACACGACATAAATTGTGCATTTATTCCTTCCAAAAGAAGTTTATGAAATGGAACAGGTTTTGCACTACGCTCTTAAAAAGCAGGAGTTGGTATTTACAATTCCCTTTTTAACTGCTTAATTATTAAATTGAAAGCAGACCTTTTCCCGGATAAGAATGGCAGAACATTGCAACAACACTCCCATCATCTTGTGTGGATTCCAAGTGACTGAGTTGGCTCTGCAAAAGAATTACATGTTCAGGTAGGTTTGGGAGACAAAAGGCTTAACCTGGAGTAGTCACCTCGAATTTCTGCTTTCAGATGGAAATGTGTGGAGCTCTGACCTGTTTTCACTATGGAGGCTATTAATATCTCAGATGTCTTCTTTCCCAGCTGTACTGTCCAGGAAAGGAATTTTCCTGGATTAATATCGCCATGTTAGACTGCTAAATAATTTATATTGTTAATAACACAGCTAATTGGTGTCAATTATACTGATTAGCTGATATTGTAACTCCATCCCCAGAAGGCTTCACTTCTAGAAACAGCATTATACAAAGTAAGAACAGTTTGACAGGTTATATTGGTTCAAGGTGCTGATTGGAAGGGGGAAAGAATTAAGGGAACAATCTAAAGTACTTCAGAAAATAAGAGTTCTTCAATATTCCTTCAATAGCTGATGGAAAAACACAAGGGAAAGGAAAAGACCCTCCTAATGCTTATCCATTTTTCCAGCTAGAGCTATATGAGATCTTTTCTATATTAACTTATTAAACCCATGGATTATTAAAAGACTATAAAACTTTATAGCACTTTCCTACTCTTCTGCATGTAAAGTTTAAAACATTTTATATGAAAGTACAAATGGATAACCAAGATTAATTTATTGGCCAAACACATGAAATGTTCTGTAATTTTAACACACTATCCTAGGTAGTTTAATGGGGATGCTAAAATAAACGTGCCAACTTTACACATCTACTGACCTCTTCATTCTGGGTCATTAATTACCATATGTCCCCTTGAGTCCCTTTGCTTTCTAGAGAAGGAAAGTCTATAGTTAAATATTTCATAGACTTTGCATGGGTTTGTACAATGCGCTTCAATGAAAAATCAGAGATTTCCTCCTTTCCTCCACACTGTTCTCAGAGGTGCGGGCAGAGTCCCAGTTCCTCTATCCAGGGCAACGCGGTGACTCATTTCCCCAGATGCTGAGGCCCAGTAGTCGCACAGAGGGTGCAGGTGTGACTCCAGCATGCATGAGGTTCAGCCGCAGCACACAGAGCCGCGGGAAAGGGGCAGCCGGGGCCGCACGTCCAGAGCTCATGATCCGCCAAGACCTGCGTGGGCAGCACAGCCCAGCAGGGCATAGCTCACTTGGAGACTATTTAGAAAAAGGCTTAGGAAGTCATTTTCTTCTCAGAAACTGAAATGGTAGTTCACAGGCGGTACGTAAAAAACAGGAATTTATGTAACAGCTCGTTTTCTTTTAAGTGAGAACTAGGGTCCAGCTGAGCATATTTATTTATTTCCAAAGCTCCAAATAGAGGCAGTTTAAAATAGCTTTCCTAGGGAAAGGTTTATTTTAATAAGAAAACATCATGCTTGGTCCTGCAGAGCAGCCAGAGGCTGTTCTATCACCGGCAACTCAAGCCCTGCAGCCACAGCTGTGTCAGGCCCTGTATGTCCAAGTCTCTAGGCAGGCTAAGTCCAGCCTGAGCGTTGGCAGTAGATCCCAGTTGGGACCTGAGACAAACCAGTGTGTGGTGTGTGATTCCATGTGAGACCTGATGCTCCTGCATGAGTGACTGGCAGGCCGACTGGACAGAAGTTTATGCGGTTCTGCTGCTTCTGAGCTACCCCTGCACCACACACTGCTTTCCCTCGCCAGAAAGGTCCACACGGTTTTCTTCTTCCTTGGCTTGGTTTAGTCCTTCTGCATATTAACTCATACCATTCTTTATTCTATACTTTGTCTTAACCTACTGTGTAAGATGCCCACAATGGGGAAAGCCCTTATAGAGGATCTTTGCTCATTTTTCAGACAGAACACAAGCTTTTTATTTTTTGAAAATGACTGCAAATCTCATTCAGGAGAGAAACTCTGCAAACTCCCACAGTGTCATGGCTTCGCGTCTTTGTGTTCTTCCTTCCACACTGCTATTCTCAAGCCCTACATTTTATATTTTTCTAGTCCTTGCACCTCCATTCCCAGACTTGGGACCTGTTCCAAGCTATGCCTAAAACAACCTTCTTTACCTTCTTCTTTTTTTTTTTTTTTTCCCAACCAATATCCTTGTTTCCCTTCGAGTCTGCTTACCTTCCACTCAGCTGTGCATCTTCTCAGCTCTTTTCTTCTGCAGTATTGTTTTAATCTTCCTGGTCTGAACCTCTCCTGTCTGTCTTGCTTATGTTTAATTTACTGTTTAATCTCCTTACTGCAGCAAAGCCATCTTTTCATGCATTTGTGAAGTATCATGCACCCCTATAAAAACTGCTTCAGTTACAATAATACTAATAAGCAGTACGTAGTACCTTTCTATTCCATTTAGTTTATGACGATGCTTTCGGGACATTAAGAGTCCACCTCCCCAAGCAGCCTGGAATAGAGAGAAAAAAGAAAAGAGTCACTGTTTTGCCTGGAAAAAAAGCCTAACATATTTTAATTTACTTGAGCTCTTAGAATAAATGTTTTAATTCAAACATTTGTTTCAAGTATTCAAATAAACTAGTACTTTGTTCAGCTACTTACATCTACATGCAGCCAGAGGTTATATTTTTCACATATATCTGCAATCTCTTGTATTGGATCAAAGGCTCCATATACTGTTGTGCCTGCAGTTGCATTTACAAAGAGAGGAATGTATCCCTACAATATAAATGAAAATATTAATTAAATATAAAATCCAACTTAACCCAGGAAAAAAAAATGTGCAAATGTCTTTAGAATAGTTGCTGCCCCATTTTCCCATCTTAAAAATGTTTTTTCTTCCCGTGTGAAAGACACACATAAGCAACAGTAGAAACTAACAAACTGGATACATGGTAGGAATAATATGTGTTTATCATACTGTAATCTCACAAAATTAACTAATCAGAATAGTGTTATGTCTAATCTCTTTCAGTTAGGAGATTCAAATACTTCGGTAACAAAATAGCAATAGTCAAGTAAACCTAAATCTAGTTTCTCTAGCATAAAAGGAACAAAGCAGAAGAAAGCAACGCAGAACAAATCAATGCAAAACAAAAGCAATAAATATGGAATTATCCAATCAAAGCAAGTGAAATAAATGTAACTGTAACTTTAAAGAATGACCAAATGTAAAGAAGATTTTTCAAAAAAAAAAATTCTCCAACTTTAGTATCTATATACAATATTAATAGCTTTTTCTTCACATTAATTCAAAAAGTAGTAATGAATGCTTCAAATAAAAACATAGTAATGTACACACTACAGTTACTGATCCTGGAAAATCCCACTGGAATTCTGTGGGAATTTTAGGACTAATCTAAATTTTCAATAGTTTTTACTAAAATTCAAAGATTAACTAAAATTAGTTTTAGCTTTACTTTTTAATAATCTTTTTCTCAAACAGAAGGTTTATTCCCAAACAGAAATTCCAGCTACTTCAGATACTTCTAATAGACATTTCCAATCCAGCAGATATTCCTG
Source organism: Crypturellus undulatus (assembly GCA_013389825.1). Classification (NCBI taxonomy): domain Eukaryota; kingdom Metazoa; phylum Chordata; class Aves; order Tinamiformes; family Tinamidae; genus Crypturellus; species Crypturellus undulatus. The sequence continues at coordinate 196,253 of VWPW01024793.1, read as the reverse complement.
AACAGCAAATTACGAAAGAAATGAAATCAGAAAATACAGATGTGGGGCAGAATTTAAAAATATTTAAAATAAAATATAGAAAATAAAATATAAATATAGATATATTAAACAATACAGAGAATTCAAACAGTAAATGGAAATCTTAGCAAGATGTAGAGATGATTGCCTAAAACAATACATAAATGCATAATTAAAGATCTGAAAATATTACTAAAATGTTCTTAGTTAATGTTAACCCTCAGCCTTCAAAGGGAGAGATAACACATTTTTTATTAACATGAGCATTAAAGCTCTAATTCTAAGGAACACAAACCTTTTGTTTTGCTTCCAAAATTTTGGCCTCTAAATCAGCTGGTATTATTTTGCCTCTGTAATTATTGCAGAAACAGAAAGACAAAGAAAATTAAAGATTGCACACAGAAATACTAGCTACAGTTGAAATAATTTAATAGGATTTTCTCATCAGGCCATTAGCAACTTGACACACTGTACTGAACCAGTTTTTAAGCACAATAAAACAAATTTAACAGATGAACACATTTAATATATCAAAACCTACCTTTCATTGCATTTTATCAAAATCACATTGTCTGTACCAAATCCAAGTGCAGCTCCAGCTTTCTTTATCGAGTAGTGACTCTGCAACAAAATATATTATTTAGTAGTAGTAATTAAATGGTAAAACATCTTCAAAACATATATCAGCAAATTAACAATTAATAGTATAACAGTCTTACATGTTCCGAGGTAAAAAGAACTAGTTTAGGGACTGCAGCCATGCCTTTGGTTTTCACTTCAGGGAAATACTTGTAGCGTGCAGCCATTATGCTGTACATGTTGGAGATAGCTCCTCCTGTGAATGAATGTATAATGAAATTGTGATTACGAGGAAAAGAAAAAAACGATTAGACCAAAGACAAACACGTCTCTTTTGTGTTGTGAAATAAAATAAATCTCTGAAAAATCAGTCTCTGGTTACTCGTCTAAACAGCATGGAGACAGATCCTCTGGAAGGTCATAATGATAGCCAGGATTTTCTATCTCTCTTCCAAATGCTAATATTTTTGTAACACATTCCTAAAGGTATCCATTTATATTATGCTGCCTTCGCATGACAGCTTCTTGTTAGTCGGAATAGCAGAAACTTATCAAACTGACTGCAACTAGAGAAATGTCACATGCTGGATGGATTTATTCCATCTTATCAAAGATGTAGAGATAAATGCCTAAAGGTAGATTTCTACATCTGAGCTAGTTATCCTAAGCTCCCTTGGTAGTCAGCTAACAGAAGCAGGTACTTCGTAGGCTGATTCAGCTAATCTGTTTTAATATTTATTTTTGAAGAAAGTTAATTTAGGGAAAGCACCTATTTCTCTTGATTTATTTACAAAAAGATGCCAGGATAGCCAGCATCTCATCCATAAAACCCAAGAGAACTTATTCCTCTGATATTTCTTCACCAACAAGAACATTAGGAAAGCTCTTCCATATTTTTCTTGCAAATATGACTAGCAATCAAGGAAGTGTGCATTCATAGACTTTAGGCTGATTATCCCAGAAAGAAGTGGAGTTTGCCCTTCATCCTCTGATGAAGCATGTTTCCCCGCTACAAACCCAGAAATGTGGAGCTCTGGTTAGGTGCCCATTTTATCCCCACACAGACCCTAAGATTTCTGCATGGTTTCTATTTTTTTTCTGCCACAGCTGACTACCCTTGTATTGCTTTCATGGGGTACCACTTCGGTCTGCTCTTCAAAATCCTATTTTAGGAACTCATATTTCAGGAAAAACTACCACAAGATGTGACCAGCACCTAGTTGCACTTTACCCAGCTGTGTGCCCAAATCCTCATCAAAGAAGTCAGTAGGTGATTCTCAAAAGTTGTTGGTCAGCGAGGTTTGTGGTTGCTCAGCACCTCCAGGAATGAGGCATTAGAATAAGGCAATAATAGGTAAATTAAGTAAAAAAATAATAGTTACCAGGCTCACAAAGTTTTAAAATGTTGTACAGATTTCTGTATAATCATTTGGTATTGCACACAGCCATTTCAAAGATAAAGAGCATTTCCCGCAACTTGTGCTATGTTTGAACATAATGTATACATTAAATGGGAAATGCCTATTTCTAAAGTTCTGACATGTCAATTTCAGTTGCAGATATTTCATGAAGAATGTGGGCACTGCTTATGCTTATTTTTATTTTTGAAGTTTTAGTCAAGCCACCAAGAGTGAAGTGCAACCCACCAGGTGAGAATATTCCATCACCATCTTTATTGGACCATCCTATGATCTCTCTCATCTTTCGAAGTGTTATTTGCTCCATGAGGACAAAAACAGGGGCAATTTCATATGTAAACCTGCACAGATAAAACAACAAAAACAAAATAAATAAATACAGATTACAAAACACACTATAAATCCCTAGTTGTGATTCTTAGTAAAAATGTTGAAGATTCCTAAAAAATTTCCCATAACTTCAGGGTCTGATGTTGCAATCTTTACTCAAGAAAAAAATAAAGCAAAAAAAAAAAGAAAACAAACAAAAAAAAAACAGGAAGAGAATATTGGCAGAATTGGTCAATGAAGTCTACAACATCCTGTCTTTAGTAACTTTTCTATGTAGTCAACAGGAGACTTGTGCTCACCATTACAGTGCTGGTCATTGTGATGCAAAATTGGACTGTAATTTATTTCTTTGCCAAAGTGCCCATTTCACACACTGGGAATAACATATTTCCAAAAAACTTATGAAAACAGTGAACTTCACCCAGCTAACGTCAAGCAAAATTAGAGATATTGAGCTAGGGCTTCAAAATCTAAATATAATTAATTATGTGGATTTATTCTGTTGATCTCCAAGGACAACTTATTTCTACAATACCATATGATCAATAACTGTCAAGAGTAATTATAAATGATGAATTTCTAATTACCAATTACAAAAAAACAAGATAGCAGTCAACTGTTGTATCCACTAATGAGGGCAAACACATTGCATGGTCTAATATGTCATGATGTCATGGACAGATATATGGATGGAAAGAGACAGTCATACAACCATTTTTGGTGATCAAGGTACATGAATAAATTAATACTGCTGTAAATAAACTCTCCTTGTCATATTAAAGAAATTTGAAGCAGAAACTAAAGAGTCAACCTGGGATTTCTTATAGGATCTGCAAAATAATAAGATAGTAAGTCTTTCATTTAAATAATATGGATAAAAATCTATGTGCTGACTCTCTACTAATACTAAAATTACATTTTTTAGAATAGGTATGGCAAAATTTAATGAGATAAGTTATCTGAAGAAGATAATGTGTGACTGAAAGCTTGTCTTCTATTTATATCTACACTGCCTAAAATGAATTATTCATTTTTTCAACAAACCTTGCCCATGGCCTTAATTCATCACAGATATGATAGCACTATTTTTGAAGTATTTCAGATTCAACAATATTGTTTTCTAATTGTTGCTATTTCCAGTTTTGAAAGACCAAAATATTACTTATTTTATTTGTATGATCTTCAGACAGGTCAGAGAGCCATTTGACCTGGAGATCAGCTGTTGCCGAAAATTATGAAAAGACAGAATGAATAAACCAGTTAGTGCCTGGTTTCTCAGTAGCAAATCTCCTTAGCAGCTAAATCACAGTAGCTGATTTCTTTCTTTTTTTTTCCCCGCACTATATGTCTTTTACTCATGTAGAAAGACCAATTGATGTCCATAGGAACTCAGCACCATATAGACTACTGCAACTTAAAGCAAAATACACTTAAGTCAACATAATTTTTATATCATTTTAAATGTATTTTCAATTTTGTCCTGAGAACATATATCCTGAGGTCTACATCCTGGAAGATTTAGAGACTTGCATAAAAAGATATAGATTTTGGCAAGTTACATATATATAATATAACATATTTAAAATAAAGGTCAATTGTTCACAGAGGAAATGTTGAATACACCTAAAACAAAATAAAATAGTACTGATTTATTTTATTAGATACTTATTTTCTGAATCTCCAAAAACTGACAATCAAACAAAAGAAGATTGTGGATGATGGCAAATGGAGCCATATTAGATGAAGGCTGTGGTTTTCCAAATAGCATTTTGGTGAAGAACTCTTCAAATTATTTGTTTTAAACTTAAATGTTTTAAACTTAAATGATTAAACACTAAAATATATAAAATGTACTTGGCATGGTAAAAACTCTTTGCTACTTTGGAACCAATCACCTGATGAAAAATCCTGATGAGGTTTTCCATACAGTTATAGCCTTTCAGGTACTTCTAAGAACTAATTAAAATGGATATCAGTCTCATCTCTTTGCTAACAGAATATATGAATGCTGTCCTTTTTTTTTGTCTGTTTGTGTTTGTTTGTTTTTTGGTAGTGCCTAGGGCTGGCCTAACTACACTCTCACCTAAAGACTGCAGCATTTTTATCAGGACAAACCATTTTATTTCCTTATTCCCCTGTTTGCCAGTAGGGAGAATGAACATAAAGCAAGCTACATAATTTTCATGTGTTATCTGTTATCATGTGCAGAAGTATAAATGTCAATACTATCAGTATAATTTTCTCATCTGGGCTAACAGACTATATGGAGGGAATTTTGGGATAATGCTTTCCCTTCCCAACCTCAGGAGCGGGCAGAGGTGAGCACCCATGCTACAGATATCTGACACTGGTTGAACAGCAGCAGCAAATTCAACCTGAAAATTTCTCTAAACATCTTATGCTAATGATTGAGCTATGAATGTCTTCTGACACATCATTTCTAAGGAAAGGTTATTATATTTAATTTGATATATTCACATAATATTTAAATAACATTTCATGACAATTTAAAATATCAAGAGCTACCAGTGTTTTGATTACAAAAAAAAATCATTTGGGAAACAAAATACTTTTTTAAAATTGTTCACCAATATTTTAAGCATTGTTCATAGCTATCTAAAGAAAAATGGCAAAGGAAAATGAATTCCTTATCACAGTCTAGCGCTACTGTCACATTACATGCTTGTCTAGCAGGTCAGAACAATTTCTAGATAAAGGTCAGAACCTGCTCTTCTGTGCTGAAGCGCTGCTCAAAACAAATAATATATTCCCCAGGGCACCAAGAGTTGATTTGGCAGTTTAAAATAACCTTCTCTGTCAGTTCTTTGAATCATATTTTACAAACATCTTGCTTTATCTGTATCTGTAATTACTGTGTTATTTTAAAACACACCATATTGACCTTGATTTGCTGAGGGAGTTAAGAAAAGACAGAACCATATATTATTTTGCTTTTGGTAAACCCCATTAAAAAATGTTTGCAAAAATTATTTTCAATATATGTTCTCGCTTAAAGTATAAATGCTCCATACACTTTACAGAACTAACTATCTATTTAATAGTTAGTTTAGTACTCTTAAAACCAACTAAAGAAAAGTAACGCAGCCTCATGAACAAAGAATTACCCTTGTGGAACTGAATGAGTCTCATGTTCTTAATAACCACAGTAATAGTTCCAAGATTATCATATTCTCCTGTGGAGCAAAATTCTACTTTACCTTATCATTTTTGTGCTATTTCCATGATCGCAAAGAGACTGTCAGGATCTTAGTCAAAAGAAATGGGGCTTACAAAATGTGACAGGCCATGCCTAAGCAATGCAGTATGCTTTCCTCGCATATGGAAACAGTATTTAAACAAACTTTTCATTTGGAAATGTAATGGAATCTGTTTTCAGCTTTTATTTATTGTGATGTTGTTAAAAAAAAAGAGAGAGAGAGAGAGAGAGAGAGAGAGAGATGCACTTTGCGGTATTTGCTTTAAAGTTTAAATGCATGCTGTGGGTTTTTGTTTGCTTGCTTTTTAATTTTTCCAGCCAATGTTTTACGTCCGAATGTCTCATATAGATTTTTAACAGAGAACTAATTAAGAAGACAATTACTGCAGACTGCTTTTGGCTGAAGCACCTTATGTAGTTTTCTTTATCACTAATGTCACAAAACAGGCACAGCTTGTAATCTACACAGAGCTGCTAATAATCAGCTCTACTTAATGAACCATTTACTCATGGAAGGGCCAGTAAAAATTGTGCTAATTTTTCAATTTGCAGATATTTTTCTTGTGTTCTGCCAATTAGCAACATTGAGTCTACATTCCCAAACTATATATAGGTTTAGACAGGAAGAACAGAGATAAAATGCCCAACACAAGGCTAAACCAGAAGGCAGTTTCTGTTACCTGCCAAGCCTTGGGATTGTCCGAACATTTTGGAGAATATGCAAATCAGCATACAAATAAAAAATACCTTTTTTTTTCCTCCCCCCCCCCCGAATTATACTCTTTGCTGCAAAAGTTCACATTTAGACCCTAAGTTTAATTACTTTTGAGGACAAGAAAAATGAGGCAATGTTTTCTCTTTGATACACTTTTGATTCTTTTTTCGCAAAACTATGACAAATTTAAATTGGCTAATTCCTTCATTATCAACAAATTAAATGTCAGTGTTGCATTTCTAATCCTTTTGAAGATACCCAAAACAAACAACTTTGCCAGCAGATGAACAGGAAAAGAGGCCCCAAGCCCATTAGCTTTAAAGTCAATAGGAGGAAAGGCAACATAAAGTTCTAAATATTTGTATGCTACTCTTAATAATTGGATAGCTGCAGAATTACTCAATTCTTTAGACAGAATTCCTGCCTAAGAACAAATCTTAAAAATCTGGAAAAGATAAGTCTAAGAGAAGAGAAAACATTTCATATTACCATATCAGAATGAGCATGTTTCACTTACCATGTGCTCCAGGATATTTGTGTATATCAGTGATGTAAAAGAAATCCTTTGTTCAACTGTTCAGCTTTACATAACTACTTAACTGCCACAATAAGTAAGAAAAATTACAAAACACTTTTACTGAGGAGCCTTTCAGAACTGAGATTCACAGGCGATAGAAGCCCCTATCACACCGTTCCCGGGCAGGGCGGGGGCCGCGCTTACATGTTGGTGTTGGCCGTAGATGTGAGCCACTCGCCGGCCAGCCCGATCATGTCCAGTCCCGTGGAGAGCTGGTTGAAGAAGCGGGGGTGACCTGCAAGGCGACGAGAGCGGCTCAGCGCCCGCCCAGCCGCCGCTGAGGGGCCGCGAGGGCAGCGCGGGGGGCGCGCGTGGCCGCTCCGCCCATGTCGGGGCGCGGGCGCGTGTCGGGCTGGTGCCCACGAGGACCCCCGCCCCGGGGGTTCAGCCTCTCCTTTCATTAAACGTCTGGTGAGCATCAGGAAGAAAAACTGCAAACTGCCTGTCGTTTATGCCCTCATTTACCTAATGATACTGCTCCCCGGAGACAGAGCAGCTCGCGGTTCGTCAAGGGAAGGAGGTTCCGCCGCCAGCCCCAGCACTGCCGGGGGCGGGACACCTACCTGTCCGCACGCCGTACTTGAGCGTGTCCCGGCAGTCCACCAGGATCTGCTCCAGGGACTCGGGGTTGTCCGAGAGCTCCAGGTTGAATCCTTCCATGCCCTCCAGGAGCTGGTGCGGGTGGTGGAAGTCCAGCACTTTGGTAGATCTATCAAACGTCTTCCGCACGTAGTTGAGGAGGATATCGACGACCTCGAGCAGGAACTGCATGGTCTGCTCCTCGCCATTCTTGGCGGGCAGCAAATCTGTGGGCAAGAGTGTAGTGAGCGGCGCCAGACCTGCGCCGGCGGGCACAGCCCAGACAGGAAGTCCCGCACCTGCCCGAGACGGGCGATTTCTCCTGCCCACGCTCCTCGCCAGCCACCCCTGCCAGCAACCCGGCCTCTTTGCTAGTTTACTGAGAGGAAAACAAAATAAGAAACTATTCTCCTAGGGGCGAGTGCCTCCCGAGGAATTGCTGTAGCTGAGCTGTTGCGAAGCAGCCCCAAGTCTATAAAATTTTAAGACGGGGAATCTTACCAAGCATACAGTTTCCTTAAAAGCGAACAGGAAAACGTGAGGTCTATGCACGGCTGCACTTCCATTGGAAGCACAGGCGAAAACACTAAGGGATGAGCCTGACTGGGACGAACAGGAGCTCCACAGGGTGCTCACCTCGGGCATAGAGGTTGGAGAAGTCCGTCTCGGTGCGCCTGAACCGGCCTTCTCGCTCACTGTTCTCGCAGGCCAGCAGGCTCTTGGAGGACTGTTTCTCCTTCAGGGAACCCACGAGGCGGCCCTTGTCCTCGAGGCTGTTGGTCCTCTGCAGGAACCCTACATTGTTATTACAAGGAGCACAGGTCAGAGTTTTCTCACTTCCCAGCATGTTTTGAAATGTCTACAGCAGCTCTCCAGACAACAGTGCAAAGTGGTGTTTGCTCTGGATCTAGCTAATGAGGTCAGGAATAAGAGTATTTATGGAGATTATTTGCCTCCAGGAGGGAGAGCTCAAAATGCCATCAACTGCAAAAACCCAGCCATGCAAAAAAACAAATTTTCGTCATTTAGTGCAGTGGTAAATTCTTATTAAGTCGATCAGACAGATTCCACTTCAGTAATCAGCCACTGGAAGAGAGTTCAGGATAAGTCAATGCTATTTCAGCCTGCAGGCGAAGTTTATGGACCCAGTAGACAGGGGCAATGATGTATGATTGAAATCAGGGCCACTTTCAGTTCTCTGGTGCTCTCGCGCGCAGGAGACTGCGAACTGCCCCGCGCCCGAGCATCGCCCCGCGGGGCTCTCCGGGCGGCGGCAGCTCCCGCAGACCCTCCTCTCTGTGCCCGGAACCCCGCATGCCCCAAGAGCTGCCTCTTCCCACCCGAACAGGGCTCTGGTGCCACCGCCACCGCGCCCGGCGCCTCTAGCCCTGCACAGGGCTCTGCACAGGGCTGGCAGCAGCACCACGCAGGGCAGGAACGAACACCTGCCCGAGCTCTGCGGTCGGGAGACCGCGAGTTAGGAATGCGGGCCGTGGGCGATAGCAAGGCGGGGGCGGCACTTGTTTTTCATGATATTTTTTTCCCTTAAGGCCGCTCAGCCACAGGCGTGATTTCCCATTCTGCTTTTAACGTCGGTAACGAAGGGTTCGGCCTTCCCACTGCACCGAGCTCGCTCAGCGGGCAGTGCCTCGGAACCGGCCTCAGTTTGCGCAGACCGCGGGCCTCGGGGGCGGCGCGGCCGAGCGGCCCCGCTCCGCCGGGTGCCGCCACCGAGCCGGGCCGCGAGGACGCTCCCTGCCGGAGCACCAGGAGCCCCACGGGCTCGTCGGGGCCCGGCTGCACGCAGGCAGCTCGCGGGAGTGCCGCGCTCACTGCCGCGCCGTAGCAATAACCTGCTCCCTACTCTTCCCTGGTGATATTCTCAGAAATGTGAGTTGCCAATCCAGAAAATTAATGCAACTCAATCTCTCTTCTTGCTCAAATTAGGAGCAGCCATTCCGCTTTGAGGGAATTTAGTAGTTTCTCTGTAATTACTTCTTATGGTTCCTGCAACAAATTACGCGCTTCTCCGGCAAGCGCCGTCTTCCCCCTCACCGGGCGCCGCCGGGCCTCGCGGCGGCTGAGAGGACCAGACCCTCAGCCGCCCTCAGCTTCCTCGCTCTCGTGGCCCTCGGCCTCACGTCTTTCCCACAGTTTGTCTTTCCCGGAGGCGCTCANTCCTCGCTCTCGTGGCCCTCGGCCTCACAGTTTGTCTTTCCCGGAGGCGCTCGGGGGCAGGAGCAACCGGGGAAAGCTCTGCCAGAGACATCAGCCGTGCGACAGGCAGCCCCACTCAGAGCCGCCACCCCCGTGCAGCGCCCACACGGTGGCGAGCCCCTCCCCGTAGCCGCGGGGCGGCGGGCAGCGCCATGGTACGAATTAACGCGGCTGCCTCCCGCACCGGGGACGTTAACGGGGAGCGACGCGGGCAGCGGTTCGCGGCTCTCCTGGAGGGTCCTGTCAGGAGCCGAGATCCGCCCGCAGCAGCCACGTCCCGCGCAGGTTCTGCTCAGGGGCGTTTTCATCTATTGCACTGAAAGATATTGAGATTTGAAAGCGAGGTGACATCAGTGTCGCCACGACGAGAGTCCCTGTGTCCCAGCGGGACCACAAATCCAGGGTTAGGATTGCAGGCTGAGGTGCAGGCAGCGTTTGCACCTGAGGATTTGCCCCGAGGAGGGGCGGGGTCCAGCTCCTCCTCTCGGCTCCGGAGGTGGTGTCCCCGCTACGCGGCTGCCCTGGAGAGATGGTCGCTGCGAAGCCGCTCGCAGGGCCGGGGAGGTGCCACGCGGGACGGAGGTTGCGGGGGCTGCAGCCGCCCCCAGGCTCTTTTGCTGTGTCGGGTATCGGCACGGGTGCCCTGGGCAGCGGGGACGGCGTGAGGGACGCAGCTCCAGCGCTGAGGAGGAGCCGCCCCTGCTCTGCGCTCCATGCCGTTTCCTTCAACCACTTCAAAACCCCCCCGGCGGCCGCGCTCCTCGGCCCGGCTCAGCTGTCGGCTGGAGAGGAAAGTAGTTAATTCCTTAGCCACTTGTTTGAGAAGTGACACGTAAATCCTGGGTAGGTAATTGCCGAAAATATCAAACACACGATAAACAGGAGCAGGCGGAAGGGCTCACATGTGGTTCAAGGGCCGCCTGTCCTTCGAGCTGAAGCCCCCGTTAAAAGCAGCTTTCGGCACTAAAGCGCTCGGAAAGGCCAGTTCTGAGGTGTCCGCGTTCCTGCAGCTTTGTAAGCTCCAGGATATGGAGGGTTTGGGATAAAGCCCTGAGAAACGCAGGGAAGAGACGTTTCGATTGCAATTGTTAAACGTCGGCTTGTTCACGTCTGTAATTCGAAATCACTCTGACATTTCAGCACTTCACACCAAAGGCAGCGCCTCCTGCGCTGTGAGGGCGGCAGGTCTGAGCGGGAGCGAACTGGCCATCGTGGCCCAAGTCTCATGGCCAAGGCAGATATTCCGTGTAAAACCAAGGCAAACCAAAGGCGGGTGGGGAGAAAAGGAAACCAAATAACCCGAGCACACAAAACAACCCAGCAATACCACATCATTGCTTGTTTGGCATTCCCTTCACAATGCTCCCAAACACCCTTTTCTTATCTCCCCCCAGCCCTTTTCTCGAATCCAAAATGGTAGGATGCTTCATTTTTGCGCTTTCGATGTAGCCCTTGAGCTGCGGGAAGCGCGATGTCCCTCCTCCGCAGGCCGGCCGCCCAGCCCCAGCCGGCGGTGCGTTACTCCATCAGTTCTGCTCGCCGGGCTAGATTAAAACGATGATGAGGAGCCCGTGGCCCCGGCCGCGAGGGGCTGGCGGGGAAGCGCTCCATTAAACCCAGAGCAGGAGCTATTTATAGAACCAAGCGGCTGCTCGTTAATGTCGCCTGCGGGTGCCAATGAGCTCTCTAATAGGCAAAGGATTAAAATATTTTGCAACCTGGTTCTGCAACCTCAGTCCTAATGTCCGTGTAACAAAACGCATGAACAAATGAGTTCCGACTAAGGCGGTAGGGCGAAGCCTTCGTCTGTCTCTTTGCTTGGATAAAACGCTCATTTCTGCCAGGAAACCACCCCCCGCCCCTCACCAATAAAAGCCAGCAGGGGAAACGGGAAATAATTTCTATTCATAAGGAGCGCAGCCTAAGCGGAACGGCTTTCTCCATCAGGAAACGGAGATTTGTCCGTTTGTCTCCCAAAGCGAAGGCGCTCCAGAGAAGGAGCGAAGGGACAGCTTGTTATCTGCAAAAGAATCTCTGCTATACAGCGCGATCTGCCCCTGCGTGTCCCCCCACCTCGGGCAGCGACTGCGAGCACTATCTCCCTTGCGCAGACAGCTGAAGGGCTGCTCTGAATAAGGCTCCCGTTGATCTTTCCCTCCCAGGAGATCTTTATTTTCTATCCCGATAAGGGTGAAAATGTTCAGCTGGCGAGTGCTGGCCCCAGTCCCGGCTCGCTCCTCCCCGCGGTCCCGCTCGCCGCCTGCCCGGGGGCAGCGGAGCCTGGACCGGGACAGTCGGGGCCGCCCTGGCCGTCGGGACCCTGGAGAGGGCGGCAGGGGGCGCCCGCGCCGAACCTGCAGCGGGAGGGAAGGGCAAAGAAGGGCCGGGAAAAGAAAGGAAGGGACAGTCCTGCGGCGGCGAGAACTTACCGCATATCTTGAGGCCGATTTTCCGAGTGCACCCGTGAGCCACACCGCACCATGTGTCGTACGCTGGAAGAGAAGGCAGAGATGGTCCGTGGCGTGGCGGCCCGGGCAGCTCAATCCCGCATCTTCCCCTATTTCCTGATGCCCCCCACCCACCACCACTCATGGTCTCAGGGGCTGCTCGGGAGTTCCAGAAGAAACTGGCGCTTCCCAGCAGGCTCCAGGTCCCGGGTCAGCGCCTGGCTCACTCGGGGCAGCCGAGGCTCTTTGTCTCTCCGATGACACTGAAGTGACACGTTGGCCCGTCGGGAAGAAAGGGAATGGCGTCTGGGACCAGAGCATCTAATAATTTACTGGCGAGCATCCAGGGAAGTGGCAGCTTAAAATAAATTGGCATGAAATGGGGTCGCCAAAGAGTTCAGGAATTAATTGGGTGAGAAATAGTATTTGACTGGATGATGGGGCCCGCCCGGCTGAGGCGCAGCCCGGCGGAGGAGAGCGGGGCTCCGCGGCGGCGGCACCCGATCCCCGATCCTGCCCGCCAGGAGCCCCCCGGGCGGCGCCTTCCCGCGATGGGGTCTCTTCAGCCGCGCCCGGCGGAGCGGGCTGCCCAATCCCGCCAAATCCGCGCCCGGCCCGACGGGGCGCCCGGAGCAGCGGGAGGCGCCGCGGGCCCGGAGCTGCCGGCAGCGCCGGGATGGGCGCGCAGGGGCAGCCGCTGCCGGGGAAGGGAGAGGAGCAGGGGCCGCTTTTTTTTTTTTTTTTTTTAAACGGCGTTGCTTGTTGATTCGATTTTTCTAATGGCTAATGTCTCAGCAAAAGGCAACAGCCCATCATCCTTATCCAAAGAAAAAAACTGTTTTTCGCTATGGTGCTGCCTGTCGCCCCCTCCCCCTATTTTTTCCAGTTGCAGAATAATCACAATAACGACGCCGCTGTTCATGCCTCAGAGCTCCGGCAGCGCTCCCAGGCTAAAAGCCATTCCGTACTTTGCAGTGCCTGACAGCCTTTCATTTCTTACCGATGCCCCCTCTTTGTCTCTGATGCTTTATGGCATCGAGCGTCTTTATATATTTTTGGTAGACGGTTGCCTGAGTTGCCGAGACAGGGCTGTAAAACGATTGCAGCACCTGCAGCAGCCCTCTGCTTCTCACTCACACCTCAATAACTCAAGGCAAATTCAAAGCAATTAGGAATACAAGGCTTTAAAAGCTACAATTAGCATCCAAATTCCACTTGATTATAGGCTTCAGCTGAAAGGCAGTGATTTCATTAGCATTTATAAAATACAAAGGGGGGAACCCACTTTAAGGGATAAATTCGCCCTTTAACCGTTTCGTTTTCGCCACATCGAACCCCCCGCCCCGGATTTTGACCATCCGGGGGTTTCGCTTTGTTGCCACAGCGCTCGGCTGCGGTGGGAGCTGAAGCCGCCGGGGGAGCTTTTCCCCCCGCCCGGGTTTTGCTCCGCTGCGGCTGCCAGGGCCGGGACGGCGCCTCCTTTGTGTGCGGCGCCCTGCGCACCTGGGGGGCCGCCCGGCCCGCATCTCCTTCGCAAATGGGCCTTTCCCAACCGAGCAGGAGACAGCCACAAAGGGGGTTAAAACGAGGAAAACAACAAAACCTACTTGTGGGTCGCAGATTCGTTGGAGTGGGGTCCGGAGCGTCGTTGGAGGATGATGGAGCAGAGGAAGCCATCCCCTCAGAAACGTGTCGCTCTTCGGAGCCCGCCTTTCCTTCGACGCTGCTCCGAGGGGCGCCCTGGAGAGAATTCCCTGCAAGGGAGAAAAGCAGCTTTAGGGTCCACTACCTCGGCGGAGCGTCCGGGTCCTCGTTAGATGCCAGAGGACAGGAGGCTGCAACGAGCAATTCAGCCCTGGCAGGGTGGCAGCGGGGGCGCGGCCGACGGGCTGCAAACGGGACTGGATCGGGACCGGGCCGGGCCAGGCGGCAACGACGGGGAGATGACGGGACGGGCTGGAGCTGGAGCCGCGGCGCTGCCTTCCGCGCAGCGGCAGTCGCCGGAGCGCGGAGCCCAGCGCAATTACATCAATGAGCGGGGCAATTACGCGCCTTGCCTCCAACTGGAACCAATTTACAAAGCGGGCTCTGAAATGAGCAGCGCTGCCGAGCTGAGCCCTCTCCCGCGCCCCATCGCCCAGGGCTGAAACGTGCACCAGGCGCAGCAACAGCGGGGAAGAGAGACATTCGCCCCCGCCACGACAGAGGTGCGTTTGTGCCCACGTCCCAGCACACGCGTGGGCATACGTGTATCTGCACACGCGTGTGTGCAACAAAACGTCAAAACACACATGTGTGAGCGTTTAAACGCCTAGCAGGGCTCTCCGGTGCAGGTAGCGTTAGTGGTACAAACGCAGGAAGAGGTAGCTCTGAGGAAGATGCCGGACTAGCCCCGCTCCACGCTAGCTGCTCGCTTGGTTCCTGGCGGACACGACACTCCGATAACCCAATTTGGTCGCTGATCGAGAACGATCGGGTCAACGTTCTGCTCCCCTCTTTGTCCCTATGGCTTCCTGAGATTTATTTTATTCGCCTTGTAAAGGAAGTCAAGGTCACGGCAACGAATGAGCCCATTCTTTGTTAGCTGCTCTTCGAAAATCGGTAACTACTTATTCGTTTTCGTTGCTGGGTGGATTTACGCCCGCGTGGAAACGCAATCCATCGAGGATTTCAATGGGAAGCAGATATCTTACTATTTTTTGTTATTTTTTTTTAAGAGAGAAAAGGAAAAAAACGAAAAAGTATTCCTACGGCAGGAGAGACCCGCCAGACAATGCCTGGAACTGGAGTAACAGGTTAGCTCAATGTCTAGGCGCTGGCTGTCTCAAAATGCCCGTTCTTCCTCTGTGGCTATGGCAGGGACCACAATCGATTTTAGGGAAAAAAAAATCCAGATCTTCAAAAAACATCTCCCAAAGGCTTGAAAAATAGGATGTGGTTTAGAGGAGACTTACCGAGGGACGAGTGGACCGCTCTTGCTCCCGGCGTCCAAGCAGGCAGGGCGACTCCAGCCGGGAGCGCCTCGCCGCTTATAAGCAGCGCGGGGGACGCTACCGGAATATCAATGGCGCCGCGGAACTCCGTGCGAGATGACCTTTTTCCCCCGAAATCCTGGGATTTGCTTTTTTAGAGCGTGCATCGGCGGCTGATGTGCTCCGACGCAGGCATGAGTCACAGTGCGGCCCCCCCTCCACGCAGCCCCCGGCCCGTGGGGGCGGCGCTCGCCACCGCTGGCCGCGCAGCACGTGCGGAGCGGCCCGCGGGGCCGGCCCCCGCGCAGCTCCCCACCCCGCCCCGCGGCACCCTCGGGCAATATCGGCTCCACCGGCCTCGCCGGGGTTGCTGACGGGCGTTGCGTTCCTTAAAACGCCGCTTCTCGCCAAGTCCGCGGGGCGCAACTTGGGCGCGCGCTGCCGTCGCTGCTCGCGCTTCGGCGCCACCTTTGCACCGCGCTGCCCGAGAAACTGGTCAGGCGGCTTGGTGCTAAATGCACCTTAGCAAAACCACCCGTCCTCAGCGCCACGGTAGAGGGGCCGTTAGGGCCCTCCTCACTTATTTCCCTCGCCAGCCCTTAGTACAGGGACCAGCTCCCTCCGCGCAACTCTCCGCCAGAGGGTGGCAGAGGCTCAAAGACCGAGACGCTTTTGTCTCCCCAGCGCTAGGGAACACCTGGGTTTCTGCGATTTACCTTCAACGCTTTCGTTAGATTACGGTTTATACGAGACAGGCTTTTGCTAAAAATGGAAGCATTAAGACAGCCATTTTTTTCTCCTCCTGACAGCCCCAAATCTCAGTGTTTTCCCATCTCGTTCCCCAAATATGCATTGCTAACAGCTCACAGCGATGGCCGTGACACAGTTACATTTCAACACGCAGAGATGGCTAAAACCAACCCCGCTCTCCAAGATGACACGCAAGGGGCTGGGAGAAAGCTCGAAGGCAAAGGAAGAAGGGAAAACAGGCTGAAGGGCAGGAGGATTTTACCCCGAGTAGGGGGTGCTGCGCAGCCAGCGGTGCTGACACCGTAATGAGCAGCAGGAACGTGTTCAAGGACTTGAACAAGGATCTCAAGGACTTGAGGGCAAAAGCAAGAAGTTAAGGCCGTTTTTGAGAGGAGACTGACCTCGGCCAGCATTAAGCGGCCAGGCGCGACGGAAACACTGAGAGCTTGAGAGGCAGCTTTTATATATGATTTTAGAGGTACTAATATCTGCAGCTGCTAGTGCTGGGTCTGCTACTTAATTCTGACAGTCAGCGAGTCTTCTCGCCAAAATGTGTTCCTTTCTCATGTATTTTCCATAGTTTTAAAGGCAGTTGCAAAAAAAATGGGTAAAACATTAACTGCATCGCACGAGACATAATAATTATGATCAATTGTCTCTATAATCGTTAATAAGCACACGAGGCTCAGGCAAACCGTGGCAGGCCGCAGGAAAGGAGCGTGCCCAGCTCTGCGCTCAGCACCGCGGACAGCTCGCAGCGCCGCCCGCGGGCCGCAGCGGGGCCAGGGCGGGGGCCAGGGCCGCGGGAGCCTCCGGCCCGCAGCCCCGGAGCAGCCCGGGCTGGGGGCGCCGCCGCCGCGAGCTCAAAGCGCCGCGTGCCCTCTAGGTGGTGCTGCGCGCCCAGGCCCGGCCTGGCCCCGCCGCTGTCCCAGTCGCCATCCCTGTGCAGGCCTCTCGGCAGCCCCGTCCTGTCCCCGCCCCAGGCTGCTGCCCGTCCTTCTGCTCAGCCCGCTTAGCTGTATTGCTCGTCTCTGTGTCAGCCGTGCTCCTGCTGCTGGTGCTCGAGGGCACCAGGGCCCGGTCACCGAGAGCACCGCGCACGCTGCAGGGAGCCACCCGGCGGGCTTGGTCCTCACTTTTACCTCCTGACGTTTACAGAGCCTGGGAAACAGGGCAAATATAAACGAGATCAGCTATGGAGAGCAGGGTGCAGACGTGCCCTGACTGGAGTTGCAGCTGCTGTCTCGGTTAGAAATTACTAACGAAAGCCAGACCTTAGTCTCTCTCTCCTTCCACCTCTGTCTGCTAACTGGATATGCTAAAATATGGAGCTCCAGTACCTTGGGAGGGCACACGAATAAATAAAAGGGACGTAATATCATTAGCAACAGCGATCAGTCGGTCAGTATACAACAACACTAACAGTGGACATATAACTATGAGCACTGAGTAGGAAAACATTGTTCATATTGAACAGTCACCATTGGCTTGAGTGCTCATTTTTGCCAGGAGCTGTACACAGTATTCTAAATAATAAGTATTAAATCCACAATATTTTAAAGAGATAGAAGGGCCTTTTGCCTACACTTCAAGGAGTTCAAAATGTAACTACACATCAATTTAAAAGCACCAGGGGAAGGCACTCCATATTAATGTATATACTTTTAAATTTATTTCTTCATGATCTGAACTCTAATCATGTTACATACATATTTATCTATGGGGGGAATAAATTGGTCTTTTGCTGGTTTTTATGATAGTATGATAGCTTTTCTTTTTCCTTCATTTAGTAAAATGAATATTTTAAGTGATAGGAACAAGCCTTCTCTTTTCTTAAAATATAAACAGCATGATGGACACTGAACATTGGCGAGGCTTTGTATTTAGAACATTCAATAATTTCAGTAATGTTGCAAGACATAATGCAGTTCAGCTCATCAATCCCCGAATTAATTTAGAGAGGTGGAATATGGACATTATTTCATAAAGAATCTTCAGAAGATGGGAACGTGTCTCTTTAGCTTGTTCTTAGCAGTTTACTCCAAATAATAATCTAGTAGAATAGTTTTTTTTTTGCAACATCATATCTGAAAAGCTTGATCCTCCTGGTATATTTTTAGCTACAATATTACAGATATCTGAATAAAATCCTCTTTCAAAATAAAGGTTAAGTGCATCCAATTCCCATCCTCTACTTTGGCCCTTCAGAACTTCCCTGAAAACCCTCGTTTCCCCAGAGCTCTTGATTACTCTCACTGACATTTTGGTAGCTGTGCTGGAAGGAGACATAGAGAAGGATCATATCAACTAGGTGGATGTAGCTACTCGGCACTAGAACAAGAGACATAATTTATCCTTGCTATCTTACGTTTCATACTGAGCCTGAACAAAGTTTTAAAGTTCATGCACATCAGATAAGCAGTACCACTGCTTTTAACGATGAATCAAGCATAATCTACCTCATTACAGTCAATACCCACTTAAAGGTAATCTATTTTAAGGGAGACTTAATGCTTACAAGGGTTTAAAGGAAATGTCTAGGAAGGGAATCGTGAGTGCACAATGGACAGTGCTCTGATAACTCTGACAGCTGAGTTTTCTGCAGGGCAGATAACACAGTTAGCTTCCCTCTCACCTGGCTGCGAGCACAGAACTCCAACCTAGGGCTTCACTCCTCAGCATTCTCCTCTCAGTCATATAAACTATCTTCTTTTTTCTTTGCAGTTTAATAATCTCTTTAAGCAGAAACCGAAATTGAAACAAAATGAAATTGAAGTTAACAAAATTTCTGAAACGTCTGACATTATATTTTTGAAAAAAAGCCACAACTTGAAAATGTAAATATTAGTTTAAAAAAAAAAACATATATATATATATAGGATGCCATTTGACTAATATCAACCACTCAAAAGACTGAGAAGCAAGTATTTACTAACAAAGCTTTTTAAAATAGAAATTACATTCAGAGTGAAAACTAGGTTTGTGTTTTATCATTGGTTATATGCCTAACTTAGAATAAGCTTTAAAAATTACATATTATTATATAAGTACAATCAAGATATTTATCTAAACACTTCATTCTCTTAAAAATGCAATTAAAGACAAACTTCTTAAATGAAGTCTGACTTTTCTCAGACTTAGGAAGCTATGAACAGCCCTGAAAAGCATCATAAAAACTTCTAAAGTTTTCAGTTCAAGGGGTACAAATCCTTTTACTTGGGTTTACATTTATGTGCAATTTTAATTAGTTGAATCTCTATCAATTTCTGATTTACTAAGTTGATTGTCCCTACAGGTCACTAAATTTGATCAAGCAGATAGAGTTAGTTTAAATAAAGCTTCCAAGCCTTTCAGAGACCCTTCACAACAGTCCTTTTGTTTTTGCTTTCCTCTTTCTGACCAGTTATTCAATAGGCGAACTTTCCCTGGTATCATTTATGGGCCTTGTAGATGTGGCAATGATTCCAACATCAAGAGCAACTTAAGCTTTCCCCATTACCAGACAGACACCTTCTGACTGCTTTGACATACATCTTACCTTTTTCTGAGTATGAGACTGTAAAGGCAGATGACATACACATTTTAAAAGCAATTTAAAAAGAGCAAGTATT
This sequence comes from Crypturellus undulatus, assembly GCA_013389825.1. Taxonomy (NCBI): domain Eukaryota; kingdom Metazoa; phylum Chordata; class Aves; order Tinamiformes; family Tinamidae; genus Crypturellus; species Crypturellus undulatus. The sequence goes on along the minus strand of VWPW01024793.1, from coordinate 176,823 downwards.
ATTCTCTTACTCTTTATAGTAAGTCTATAAAAAAAAACATGTAGAATATGATCATACTACAGAAAAGGCACTCCAGATGTGACTGTCAGTAGTGACAAAGACACAGAGAAACCCTCTCCTTTGCACTTTGTACCTTTTACCAAGATGAAGTATTGGAGAACTGCAAAGTTACCTTTACAACACAGGAAGATCCTTCAAGGAAACCAAATTCTCTCAAAGATTTTATTCACCACTTTCATGTCCTTTATGCTGCTGGGGTTAAACAAAGAAACTGTCACTGGAAAAATAATCCCTACAAGAGTCACAAGCATTTGATAACCATTGTCTTTGTTTTAATTACCCAAAAGATACTCATTAGGAAGTACTAAAAGAAAAATAACATAACACAGAGCAGCTAAAGGCAATAATGTATACCCACTCATATCTAAGAAAGTAATAAAAATATATGAATGTATATCTAAGCAAGAATAAATTAACCAATTATTTCTCCAAGACTTATATGGATTCAGATGGACATATTACTATTTAAGCACTTGTTTTTCATAAGGAAATGAACAAGCAAATCATTTATTCAATAACATTTAGACATATCATTGATAAACTCAGTTTGTATTTTTTTTTAACTGAGGAAAAAGGAAGCAATATCCTTACAATTATAGCACAGAACTGTTACTATATAGGTTCAAGTAACAGTATCAGGCCTTAGAAATTTTGTAGTGAAAGAACAATACTGAATTGCAACTTTTCTACTATCTATCCCAAGACATGGTAGCTATGTTTGGTTTTCATTAGTAAACTTGACTGAACACGATTACATTCAGGCCATTTCTCCATCCCTGTATAACTTAACATTTTGTATTAAAAAGTTCTTACTATTTTGAAAAAAATTGCAAATACAGTAAGAATTAGCTACGAACCTTTCCTGCAATATAATGGTTTCATCAAGATATTTTTTCTCTGTTTTGCACAGTCTGTGCAGGTAGATGCATACAGTTTTACAGGTATTGCACTCAGTATATAGCCAAATGTTAAAAAACCACTTAATTCCTTATCTGTTTCTTTCAGCACTGGAACATGGTTCACTTATCTTCACCATGTGCTCACCAACTGATTTGAGGTAATACATATGGCAGACATCCGACATAAACATCTGCATTAAAAAAGGCAGAAGATATTAGCACAAAATGTAAATCATCTTGAATTTATATTTCTGATCTATTCTTGAGATATACTACTAGAAAGAGAATTTGCCTCCTGAGAATGCTCATCATTTTCAAGTTTTAAGTCAGTCCAAAAAAATCAGCAGAAGTATAAAGTGGGATTTTCAGACTATGATTTTTCTCTATTTCTTCTAAAAGTATGAAGATCAATTAATTTAGAATCTTGGACCAAATGATTCTTTCTTTGTGAAGGAGTTGTGAAAGAGAAGTGAAAAAGCAAGTGATAGGAGCTGAATGATGTGGACATTAAAACTATTATTAGTAATGCAGGAATCAGAACCGCAAAGGAGTTGTTCATTTTCCTTCCCTTCAATTTAAGTGAGAAGACAGGTGCTCAGCTTCCTCAGGAAAGCAGCTGCCTTACCTTTCTTTTATCCACTTCTCAGATTTCTGTTATTTCTATAGACTACGTGTGACCAGAGAAACAGCTAAATTTCTCTGGTAAATTTACTTAAACGTTTAATCCCATAATCCCTTTACAGAGATCAAAGTCAATGGCAGCATGAATTCATGCTTCCCCAGGTGAATATTAATTTTTTTTTTTTTTTTTTGCACCATGGTGGATGATACCTACCAGCCCTACCGTGGTTCATGCCAGTGGGCAAGATTTATAAATGTGAAAAATATCTGTAGGTTAATCTCATCAATGTTACATGATCTTACTGCTTATGTAGATTTTCTGATCAATTTAACAAACAGTAATTATTCAACCATTCTATAGTGTTTCTTTCCAAATCTGGAAAATAGACTATTTGTCTGTTGCCTAGACAAATCTGGACATTTGTCTGTTGTTATATACGTTATATATTTGAGGTTATATAATTTTACAGAGACATCAAATAGGAATTTTTAGTTGAAATATTCTTAAGAGCTATTTCATTAATGTTAAATCTATGATAAGCACCACATTTTTCAGCTAGCCGTGTTTGTATTTTATATTTTAGGCATTTCTGTTACTCCAAGAATCATTATCTTGCAAGACAGAATTAATGTAATCATGTGGGAAGATAAGTTTTCCCTTGTTCAAATGATGAGAAGGAATGTGGCAAGTATAATACTCCTAAAACACAACATACTTGGTCAACTAAAAATCTACACCTCAGTTTCCAGGTGACTTGCTGCTCCAGGGGAAGAATATTTTACCAATTACTTCCACATACATCAAGTTTGCATGTGTCATCAAGTTGTAGAACAAGGTAAATTTTGCAGATATAATTTTGAAAATAACACACAAAAAAGACTACTGAAGCTCATGAGAGAAATTATGATTAAACACTTAAACATGCCTGTTTGAGAATAAAAATAATCAACTCAAATATTGCAAAAGAATTTCCAAACTAATTTTCCTCAGAATCTTCAGAATCAAAACTTCCTTCACTTTCTTCCTCACTGCTATCTGAACAGCTAGTATTCTCCTTGTTTCTATCACTGCTTCCATCAATAGTTTCCTCAACATCTTCACTCTCCTCTTCAGCAAATTGCTGTGCTCTTTCTGTCACAGTAATACAAAAGATCATTCATTACTGAATTTGTTGTATATTATGGGAAGTTTTCCTTTTTTTTCAAGCAAGTAAACAATTAGTTTTACCTGTTTCCAATTACACAATTAAATACTTTTTTTTTTTTTTTTTTTTTTTTTGTCTAGTGAGGTAAGAAAGGCCTGCAAGAATTATGGCAGAATACAGAGTTAAAACTATGATGTTAGACTATATCCTGAGATATGCTGTGACCACTTTGTTCTTGAAATTGCCTCAACATAGCTCTAAAACAAGCACAGCTGGTAACCAGAGATTCACTCATTTATGCGGGAGTGCCAGAAGAATTTAGCCACTGTTTAAACTTCTTTGTTGTTCCAGTTTCCTCTAGCTACATAGTGGCCATAGAACAGGAAAGGACTTTTTTTCCTCTCCTGAGGTGTTTTTATACTCCAACAGATATCAGAGGAGGAACTCTTGATCATGAGTAACTGATTGTAAGCTAAAGTTAACATGGTAGGGAAAATATAACGCCCATTTTAGCTAGACCAGCCCGAATCCAGAGAGAGATTTAAATTATTGAATCTTTCCCATTCTTTCCTTCTCACTACACTATATGACAGAATTCAGCTGAGGGACATTTTCTTCAGGCTAACATCTTTCACCCTGGAATCCACTTTTTGACAAATGTGGCTTACATTTTGACACGATTCAATGGTTTGGTCACAGACAATGTCTCAAAGCACCATCTTTTTTTTTTTTTTTTTTTTTTTGTGAAACTATTTAAGGTACTTAANTTTAGGATACTTTAAAAAACAACTTTACCTACTCTCCAGGAAGTTTCCTGCCCAAGGACTAGGAGTTTTTTTCAGAGTTTTTTTCCTCTTTCACTTCAGTGCAGAGCTATACAGATTAATTTAAGGTTTTTACTGATGCTTTGGACTATTGAGACAGATGATGAAATGTCACGTGGTCAGTTCTACCAGTTCTGAGTTTAAGAAATGGTTTCTAAATAAGACTCCCGACTCATTCCTTCTTCTCTTAATATACTGTGAAATGAATACTTGCCATTAACAAATGGAAAGTGTTTATTCCCTTATTTTATTGCCTACGGCAGCCTAAGATGTACAAAACCCAGAAATAGTATGAATATTTTTTCACTCAATGTTTTTTAAACATAAGGTCAGGCCCCTATTGGTACAATAACTCCAGTGTCCATCTGTGAAAGGCAAGAATATCTCTGCATTAAAATACTGTGGTTACAATTCTTAAACTTACCCATCAACAACTTTTCCTCAAGAAAAAGAAACTGCTTAGCCTCAGTATTTTCTGGTTTATAGATCAGAACTGCAATTTGACAACATAGCATATTACTGTTATGTATACAATGGCCTGAAGATTTTCAAAGTTTTTATTACAAACTATGCTCTTGGTTAGTGTCATAGCTTTGATTAATCAATAAGAAATGCAAATAATGACATTTCAGTTAACTACATTATTAAGTTCAGAAAAAAAAACTAGAATTAGATGTATGCTATTTACAAGTATTAAGATTATAAAGTATATTAACTATATTGGAAACATGCGTAATATATGTATAAAATTCAGATAACAAGTTAGACCCAAATGAACCCTAGAAATACTAAGGCTTGAAAAAGCTCTGTTAATATTATTTTCCATACTACATATATACATGCACACTATAAGCTGAGGAAAAACAATCTAAAAAAGAAGCGAGTTATTTCAGAATATTAAAAAATATACAAAAATACTCAGATTCTAATCAGCTGATCACTGCAAAATATCTCAAAGAAAAAAAAAAAAAGGAAAGTTTATTCACTAGGTTTCTCTTTGCATTAGTGATCTACTAATACTCTTTGCATGTATTCTCCCGGACATTAAATTAAATTATTTAAAGAGGTAAACAAGAAGAAATAAATTACTTGATATCAAATATTATATAATATGTTAAGCTTATAACAGCTAAATTACAACCTATTTTTTCCTTTCTATAGGATACTTGATGATGCTAAAATATTAAAGCTTTTTGCTAAATATACAAACAATGTATTATATAACATTGTGTTTCAAACAGGGGAACTGGATGATAAACAACTTCTTTACTACAACAAGGTGACACTTTTAACTGCTTAGAGTGCTTCCATATGGAAAATAAATGCTGAGTGACTGAAAATAGCAGCTGTTATGAATGAAATTGTAATGTTGATGGAGGGAAGTCAGTTCGATTACTGAAATATAACTCCGTCCCGGGTTAGTACTTACTTATCTGACAAAGCTTTTTGCAAGACTGTAGTTTCTATTCATTATTGCTCTCAGGAACTAAAATGAATAAATAAATAGAATATATGAATTTGCATTTAGTTATATGCTGATATATAAACTTTTTTTTTATTTTACAAATCATCTTGTATGAAGTTAAAATAAATAAGTGATGATATTAAAACTCAGAACTAACTCCAAGTTTTGCCTCTTTTACATGAAAGATATACTTGATGAGACTGCTAACAGCTTTTCCCACAGTAAAGAAAAAGTGCATTGTTGTGTCATTGATTAAACAGATCCGACAGTGTCATAGAACTTACTTAATCTGCATTTTAACAAACTATTTAACAAACTATGACAGTTTAAAGCCTGGACATCTAAGTATCAATGGCACAATTTCAAACTCCGAGGGAGGCACTTAGGAATGAGATCAGATCAACCCGAAGTCCATCTCACTTCAGTGCAACTGCCCCACTGAATCAACGCAGACTAAAAGTCTGCAGGAATTAAGTTTAAGTTTGGAACAAATGGTGATTTTTCTTTAAATGGGAAAACGTAACTGTCCTCTGCTGTTCTTACACAACTATATACAATTAATAGCCCCAAATTAAATACAGTTAATTAATTTAGTCCAACTAAATACAATTAATATATGTGGCAAGAGTCAGATATAAACACCCTTGCTTTCTGAGTAGACACTTCTATAAACAGACTACCTGAGATTCATATTTTTTTCATGGATTTTTTTTTGCCAGTCTTTTCCTTATCAAGCTAAAACTATCCCATGAGGAATGCTTACAGTGCTTACAGTTTGTAGTATCCACAGCAGCTGTTGCAATGCATGGCAAACAAATAACTGTGCACTTCAAAAACAACAACATAATAAATATAGAAATAAGTATGTAAAGTGTACAGTAGTACTCAGTATTCACAGTACTGAGAGTATATAGTACTCAGTACTCATGATACTAAGCCTGGCAACTGTTCATTTAGTTTAATATCTGCCTGAGATGCCCAAAATACGACTGGGGAAGAATATAAGAAAAGGGCAAGTGTAGAGCCTTGTAGCCATCAACTTCTGTAGCACAAGAGCTTTCTGTGCAAGCATATGAGGTTGTCAGATGTGGTTTCTATCTATTTAGCCCATAATCTTTATTAAAGTCCTTTTTTTCAGAAATATTCTTTTTGAAAATGTGAGCAAGGACCTTCCTTAAATACATAGTAAATGTATGGATGACTTATTTTCACCATTCCAATCACTATCATTGTAATTATATTATTCTTATGTGCAGCTCTTAGCATTCCAGGGTCGAATGCTGCAGAATTATGATCTGAATTTCTCTTTTTTTTTTCTGGGACTACAGTTTTAGCAAGGAAAAATGAGGAGAAAAAAAATGCAAGTGTCTAAATATTATACCAGAAAGAGTAATTCTGGGAATTAAAAACTGCCTGAATCGTATCCCTCAAGACTCAATCAGAATGTGGCTCTATAACCATATTTTTTTTTTAAAAAAAGTACAGAATTCACGGTTTTGGTATAGTAAAGTGCCCAGTATTTTGTGTTTTGTTATTGTACCTGCCTTAATGACTTTTCCTTTTTTTCTATAATGGAGAATTAAATGATCTGAAATGAAGACTCCCTTCTCCATACTAAAGAATAGTGTAAGAAGGAGTTTGTGACCACCTGATAATTTGGAACCAGGATAAACTTTCGAGTCACTAGAAGAAGACAACAGCAGTGACAACTACTCAGTTAACTAATGGCAGGCAGGAGAGTAACAACTGTAACTCAGACAACTCTGCAACTAGTGAAGTCTCCAAATCTGTCCTACTTGGCAAATTCAACAAGATGCAATATACGTTATCAAAGATTTGTTGCTGAGACAATCATGAAAATAACTGACATGATATATCATTTTTGTCAGCAAGACCAAAATCATACGTAAATTTAGGTCTGGGAATAAAAGATTCATCATGGATAACTCAATAATTAATACAGCCAACCAGACTTGTCAGAGAATTGATATCCTAGCTCATCCGAGTCCATAATGCCTACTTATATTATGACAAATTTAATAATTGAAAACTTACCCCTCCCAGTAATTCTATTGATGCACTAAACTTTCCACTTTCATTTTCATGTTGTTCATTGCTAATTTCATTCCTGTCATCTGATATTTCTGTCAGCAGCTCATCATAATTGTGAATTTCAATAGCATTTGTCTGAATTTGAGCACAAAGTGCTTTCTCAGGTGCTTCCTTAATGCTCCTAGATTCTTTTTCATTTTCATCTTAAAAAAAAAAAAAGTTTTTTTCTTTAATGTTCAAAATATTTTCCAAACATCTATTCATCTACAATGAATACTGACATGGACTTTTTGCACTAAATTTAAAATATTTTGTTTAACAATTACTACAAAAAAATTCTTCAAATTTCACAATTTGTTCCATGAGATTTTAGTTGCAGAGAAATCCACGAAAAGCATGTGTCAAAGAATATAGCAGCAAAAAAAAAAGGTGAATTTTACATTATAAAATAAAGTCAAAAAATTGATGCAATTTATTCAGACCAGACCTTCCTCATAGTTGTCCAAAGTTGTCCAAAGTTAAGAGGTTTACAGTTAAAGCCACAAACAAGAAGTTCAAACATGTTAAGGTATGCAAGTGAACAGATCGTTTAGGCTACTCAAATGACCTCCCTCTGCCCTACAGTGACATCCAGGAATATGTGAAAGTAAAAATAGAATGTGTTCAGTCCCATCTCGACCTACAATTCTACACCAATTCTACTCTTACAAACAGGACTCCAGTAAATTGTCAGTAGACTATTCTGGAATTTTAAATTTTATTCCATAAGCAAAACAGTCCTCAGCAAATAATACCTTAAACATAAACACATGGGTGTGTTATGGCACAGTGCCATAAATATATTAAATTGCTTCTGAATGCTACTGGAGGCCAATTAAATGTCCAGTTAAGTTTGCAAGAGCTTTGACCTGAAGTTTAAACCATGTCTGAAAAGCAAATGAAACCTTTGATACTGGACCACAAAGTTAATTTTACCCTGTACTCTCACATCTCCTACCACTGGGAGCAACTCCATTCCGGTAGTGCTTGCTTACGAGCACTGACCGTGAGGTCACCCATGAGCTCCTAGGAACCAGGAGGTCACCCATGAGCTCCTAGGAACCAGGTGGTGACAGAAGCATCTATTACAAAGTGAGACTGTCTTCTAGGGCAATAAAAAGGTGCTACTTGGTACATTAATCACATCCATTCACTGTACAGTACAAACACTGGTAAAACTAGCCATATGAAGCCTATGAACTTCATAGGATTTTTTTTGGTCGAGGTTTCTTTGTTTTTTTTTTGTCAGCAGCTAATATTTATGCCAAAATACTAGTTTTGGATCAGCAGACGGGGGGAGGGAAGAAGGTAAGGTTGATAGAAATGCTATTCTTCCTTCATCACATGCGGAGGGGACTGACAGACTTCCCCTCTAAAGCTGTCCTAGTTGAAGATGGCTCTCCTCAGCTTTCTGGTGCTGCTGTGTGAAGTGCTGTGCAAGTGCTCATTAAACAGCTGCAAGGAAAATCACAGGACAGCTGGAACTCCTCCTCTGACTTTCTTTATTGATCATTCCCTTCTGCTGCTGGGGCAGGAACCTCCACCCAAAGGACAGCCACTAGCAGCAAAGTCCTCATGGGTCTTGGACATCCTCTAGCTTTATCTGCTCAGAAGCATTTCAAATGCCCTAGCTCAGCATTGCCTTCAGACTTCCCAGTGACTTACATTCTCTTCTCTTTCTTCAGTCATTTCATACCCTGAAAGCCAACAACCTTATGATGATTTAATATGATCACCAAACTCCCACTGCCAACGTGTCAGCTTAGCGGCCACCGAGCCCAGCATGTTGAATTGCAAGGATCCCCCCTTATGCATCTATCTCTCCCTAAGTAGCCATGGTGGCTATTCATCTGTAATTATTAATTAATGACTGTTCTTTCTCCTATCCCCACTTTATGGTAAAAAGAATAAAAAAGTAAAGTCTTTAAAATATATTTACATGGAGAACTGAGAAGAATTCAGAGTATATTTCCCTTCAAAGTCAATAAGGTTAAAGTTCTCTGATTTTTCATTTCTTAACATGGGCCATATAGATATAGTTTTCATAACCAATCTTTACATTTCTGTGAAAAGCAAAAACCAGAAGGAGAGAGAACAACCCAATCTGGTACTATATATAGATGTGTACATTCTAATGGAAAAAGAAGAATAAATAATCTATTCCTATAGCGTGTTTCAATATAAATAAGGTTTTGACTTAATTCATCTGCAGAATTTTGCATTTGTCAAATTTTCTCCTCTGCCACACACAGTTATTGATTCAAGAAGAATTCAGACTCTCCTGTTTCAGAAGGTCTGATCTTTATTTTGGCAAAATATATTCTGTAACATTCCAGCCATCAGTTGCTAGTTTCAGTTCAATCTAACCCAAGGGCATCAACCACGTATTCACAGAACACCTATGATAAACCAACCAAATCATAACAGCTTCACTCAATCATCTACACCACAAACCACAGATAAATTGAAGTAAATACAAATCTTACCCGTATATTCTTGTGTAGCTTGGGGAAGACTGCTGGAAAAAATCTTTTTTTTTTCTCAATTTTAAATGAAGTATTCCATCTACATATTGCATACATATTTCCAGTAATGAAAAAATAGAGAAAAAAAATTAAAAAGCACATAAATATCAGAAATTATTAAAATGACAGTATTTTCATCTGTAAATTGATCTCTAATGAGATTTTACAGTCAAAGCAAAGTAATATGCTTGTGATAACCATACATTAAATATAAACTATTCACAGAAGAACAAGTTGCTTTCAAAACAAACACATACTTACTGAAGGACAAAACTGTAGTTCTTGACATTGTATGATGCATTAATAACTCACTGTTGAAGCTGAAAATACCTCAGAGTAGCAAAGTACCAGAAAGGAGCTCTCTTCCTCCGTGCTTTCCACAAAGAAAAATAAACTTTATCTCACATTTTAGCATGTCTTCTCCCATTACCCAAGATCTACAAAAAATATGAATATAAATGATTGTTTGAATTCACCATTAATTCAGTGACAACCGAAATCAAAGTTGGCTTCACTGAGAAAAAATACAAACAACATCTCCAGAGTTCTGAATGCATTTTTTTTTGAAGTCATACCTGGGAGACAAAACCAGGTGGCTCAAAACTTGTTCCTCTGGCTGCCTAAATCCTCTTTTCCACCATTCTGTTTGTGCTCTCCCTAGGCAAAGGCAGATCCTGCTGACTGCAGCTGCCAGATCTGTACTACTAGTCTTTTGGACTAGCCTTTTGCATCAGAAAGTCAAGCTGGGATGATATTCAGCTCCCCGCACATCTTGGCAACTTGCAGCTCAAGACTGCAGTTGTGACCTACTGAAGGGGGCCACTGAAGTCAGTTCCTTTCATGGCCAAAAACCATCTCCTGTTGACAGATCTTCTCTGACCAACCATGGAACTGGCCACTGCTAAAACTATTCAGAAGATTAAAGACCTATTTAAAAAGCTTAGGCGTAACATTTATATAGCACTTTTATCAAAAGTGCACAGAGGGATGAAATTAAAAATATTTTTCTATGGATATTTCAGAGATTTGTTCTTTAGGGGATACATTTGTGGTTCAAAACCCAAACAACCTTATATTAAAACTAACAATTAAAAATGTAATTAAAAATGTAATGCCAATGTAGTTATAATCTTCCGATAAAAATATATTTTTCAGCTTTTACTGAACAAATTTATTGAGCTGCCACTCTATCCAGAAGAAAAAGGGTTATGATCAGAGCATGAGTCCCAAGACAATGTTGCATTGTTTCCACTTAAATGTAATTTGTGACACAGACACTAGGCCAGATTTCTCTGTCTCAAAGTATTGCTCTGATGTTGTAATGTCATCCTTTTCTTTGACGCAATATAATGGGTGACAACAGAGGAAAACACACTGATTACGCAGCTCTCAGCAGTTTCATTAACTGTCTTAAACTTTCTAGTTTACAACTCACAGATGTTTGCTTTTCCTTTTTCATAGTTGAGAATGGCACTGAAACATATTTAAGTTAAATCACTTTCCAGAAAGTGAGTATATACAGTTACTATGCTAAAGCAAAAGGAACACTTCTTCTGAATACTGAATTTCTTCATTTATCATTGGATTACAAATGGATCGGTGGCATCAGTAGCTTCTACAAATGCCAAATCATTAGCAGCATGATTAAATCACACAGTATTTGATATTGCCAGTTATAAGGGTGTTCAGCTAATTATTTATCTGGGAAAATAGTACCTCCAAGAATTACACCCAAAGTTAAAAGATTCAAATGTGAAAGTTCCTGCTACAGCTATAAAATTCAAATAATATTATCTAATGTCCCATAAGGTTTCCTTTCATTTTTCATACCTAAAATAGCAGTTTAAAAGTCCGCTTATAATAGTTTAGGGTGATGACATATACGTACATATGTTTAGATAAGTACTGAATAACTACCTCAGAGCTTCTGCACAGTGTGCCCACCCCATGAGTGTAAGCTATATCCAAGTAACTCATAAAATCACCATTTTATCTCCAGAAGGAGTAGCATTATACTAAAAGGAGCTATATAGCACTGAAGTCCTTACTTAGCCTTATTTTAAGTTTACATTATCATGAATGATTTTCCAATCATAAACTCAAGCTGAGTTTATGAATAGAACATATAAATGCTAAATGCAATATCATGGGGGTTGTGGAGAAGTGTGAAAGACCAAAATTTCAGATAAGCTCAAGCAAGCAAAAACATATTTCACTAGGTTTTGGTTAGATATTAGGGAGAAAAAAGAATTCACCATGAGGGCAGCCAAACAGTGGAACAGATTGCCCGATGAGGCTGCAAAATCTACATCCATAGAGATATTCAATACTCAACAGCTCCAGAGAAATGTAGCCATTGGCCCTGCTTTGGGCCAGGTGACTGCTAGATGTCCCTTACAAGATATATTATTCTATGACTCATACAGCTTTTTTTCAAGCATAAAAAATCTGAGTTAGCATGTGCTAGGTTTATAAGGCCATTTTAGAAATTGTAAAAATTAGCTTTCAGAGAGATTGCCTTTACACTGCCTACTCCAATGAGCAGAATCTTGTCACAAAATCATTATTTAGAACAACTGAAATAACTTTTTTCATGAATTCAAGATAAAAAAAAAAGAAAAAAAAAACTATAGCAAGGAAATGCATAGTTTTCTCTTAAAATTATATGAAATTTAGCTTGAGTACTCAAAGTTTTCAAAGTTGTGAAAATATTGTAGGGCCGGAACTTGCACACAGTAAAGCCCATGGCAAAGCTTCTGTTGGCATCAGGGGTACTGGCTTTGCCCTTGAAAAGCACTGTGCCAATAATTTTCTCAATTGATGTTCCTGAGTATATTGTAGTCATGTATTCTATTCAAAACAAAAACATACTACTTTTATTTATCCATATACTCATCTATACTAGTAGTTAATAATAAGAAGAAAATCAAATTAAAAAAATCAAAGTCAATTTCACAGAACATAAAGATGCTTAAGTTTCTATAATGTAGCTTGCACAATATTGTTAACAGTTATTTTTTATTGAATTTAAATAACAATGGTGCTGAGTGAACCATAGGTTAAAGTGTCAATTCATGTATTTCTAGTCTTTCAGAATTAATTGGGTGACAAATGATTGCATTATTGAGCTCTAATTGCTTAAAAAGGCATGTAATAGATCAGCTGCAAAACCAAAGACATCCCCTTACTGTGGTGCTGCTTGGATTGGTTCAATAACCACTTCTTCTGAAAAAACAAATACAAAACATCTGTTTCACAATTTGGTTCACCTGATACAAATTTTGTTCATCAAGTCTAATATTTCTTTAACTTGGAGATGTATAATCACCTCCCCACTTCCAATATAAGAGGCTATATTTTAAATAAGTGTTAAGAAATTGCTCAAATATTTATTTAGATTTTCTTGATTATTTTAAAGCAAGTGCTGTTTTAAAAGTTGGAAGTTGTTAAATAATTTATCAGTCCAGGAGTAAGATGATGTTTACCTTTGTGCCTAATCAATAAAAAAAAAAAATCCACCATGCAAGTCACTTTTTGAACACTAGTCTATCACAACTTGTATAAACAGACACCCAGCTTCAAAATAAATAAGAAGTATTTTTTGTTAAATGCTTCATTAAAAATAAAGGAAAAAAAAGGAAAAAAAAAAGAATAAACAAACTGAATCAGGAAATTCCTAGTGTTTGTATAAGCTCTTGATTTGGGCTAATTCCCCAGGTCTTCATCTCTACTAGAAGAAAACTGCCCTGCAAAAGCATTCCAGCTTACCTTCTACCCTGTCGTGTAAACCTCTGAAGTATATTTTTGTGTCCTATCAGGATCACTGAAATATGTACATAAATATATTCTGATGGATTCCATAGCAAGCAAGCCATATGAGAGCTGCTATTACATGCTCTGTAGGTGTTTTATGACTACAAAATATTCTTCAGATTAAGGAGCAATGACAATCTCTGAAGTTGCAGAGTAAAGAGAAATTAGGAAGGGGTTTTTTTGTGAATTCAAAGCCAAAAAGATTATTGCACTTTGATAATTACCTAACCTTAAAAAAAAAAGCATCTGTTGGCCAAAATACATTTTTTCCTCAAATGTAACTAAAGCATCACTAAACAACTATGTAAAGCTAAAATACAAAATTTGAATATAAAGTCTGAACAAATATTTACAAATAAGGCTGCTAGAAAATTTATTTGGATTGCAAGAAATGATGCCAGGTATAGTAAGTACCATACTTAATCTACTCTGCCCTTCAGTAAGTGCACTTTTTATTATAATTCTAATTCAGTCCACTGGGGGGATTGCTCCTCTTTTATCCACCAGCCTTGATCAAATCAGTGTAACTGAAGAACCACTGATGCATTAAATGATGGGTCAATGTAACCTTGTCGTTGAGTAATACTCCCGAAAGCCAAAGTAAACAAAACAAAAGAAAAACCATTTTATATGCCCTAGGCTTTAGGCAAGAATTACCAAAACCGAAAGCAGGAATATTTTTACCTCAAAGAGAATATATACTGCTGCATATTATTATATGAAATCTCATTTCAGTAACTTTCCAGCACAGAATCAGCAGGGACAACCTACCAAAAAATGGTGGATGTAGTGGCCAATAGAATATTCCTTGAATTCATCCACCACCAGGCCTCTCCAGATCAGTGTAACGGTCGCCTTCTTATGGTTTTATTGAATAAAAGCCTCTACAAACTTCTGTTTTCAACGTCTATCTTTCTTTTCTTACCTTACTGCTACAGAGATGGAGTAAGTCCATCCGAACAGAGTCACAGATCAAGTTTGCTTGCTATTTGTATTTTTTTAACATCGTTTTGTAGCTTATCACAACAAGGTTAGTAATAGTTTGTTAAAGTTTCCTCCTATTTAAAAACAGATTGGGCTTTGAGGTATTTCTGGATCATATAAAAATACTTTTTAAGACAAAAAAACACCTGAAATGGTTGTCAAAAACTGAACCATCATCCCAATTGTCACATACTAAAATACTTAATAAGTATTTGAAATGTTAGTATGAGTTTTAATTCCTAGCAGTGCTATGTGTTTAGTAAAATTCCCTGCTGTGCATTGTTTTTAATACAAAATCATGTTTAAAAATTCTAGAGTTATCTACCCTTTGTTTGTGTGAGCATACATGCACAATTATATAGAGTAGGGCTGCTACCATATAAGAGCTCAAAAGGCTGGTGTATAATTATGAGAATATATGTTCACACTGTCTTGAGTAGCTATAGTAAATGATAATCCAAAAGCTTTTAGTGATATTTCATTCCAACTCTCTTTCCTTTCAACAAATCCCACAGTATTTTGTCTAGTTCATTCATTAACACTCAGCTTTGAAGCAAATGTTAAGTTCAAGTTTCTTACAAAAAATCAGAGTTCATACTCATGAAGTTTAGAGGAACATAATACAGTGAAATATTGCTTCATGTTATTATTCCCATTAATGAAGCATTTCTAGCTAAGAGCCATGTTGTCCATATCTTACAGTTTTCCAGATGGAAATTTAAAAAAATAATTGTCCCATATTTTGGTTAATATTCTTTTTCTTGGAAGCTAAGCAGAATCTTCAGAGAGAATGCAATAATTATAATGTTATAAACTATGGAATGAATAAAAAGCTTTTGAATGAAGCTCTTTTACAATCTTGGAATATCTGACAATTTAAACCTGTTTAAAAAAAGTACTATGTAATCAGATGTCCATGAAAATCTTAAAACTGCTGTTTATATTTTAAGATGGGAAAGAAGCTTTAGAAAGAAGTGTCAAAAAAATTCAGTTTTCATTTGGGTTGTCAGAGGGAACACACACATGTTCTCCTGATGGATTTTAAGTAGTTAGTGCGATTTTTCAGAAAGTGGAGATGACAACCACACAATCTATACAGTAAAATACAGAGACAGAATTACATTACAGTGTCATTATTGTTTTAAAGCAGGGTGCTCCTGACCATCTGAAAAACAAGCTATAAATATTAATATTTCTTAAAAAGCTGAACTAAAATTAAAAGTTTTAGTTTAGTTAGTCAAAATCAGAGAAATAGATATTAAAATGTGCACACTGAGGTTGGTTGTTATAACAATCCTAATTACAAACATACTCACCATTGTTTTAAGAAAATCGTGGTAGCTATAAGCTCTTTACATAGAACAAATAAACGTTATCAGTACAGATAGCGTCATAAGAAAATGCCTTCGGGAAGAATCACTTTTGGCATTCCAAATACTTCAGAAACAAACAAACAAAAACCCCCAAATAATTAAGCATCTATTTTTTTTTTCTTTTTTTTTTAAACAAGCTTGGGGTCTACATCCACTCTAAGTTCGACTACAGAATTATCTGAGAGCTCCTATAAGTGGAATCATTTGTTTCCTCTTTAATGTTAGGCTGAGAGGCCTATGACACAGTTCCCACATGCCAAAAAATTAAGAACATTCAACAAAAAGATCTGCAGCTTCTCCCCTGGGCCAAAAATAAATCTATCTATTTTGTGATTTGGTATTAAGGGTACATATATTTTCCTGAAGCATACACATCAGAAGCTCAATAACAAAAAGCAGAATTTCTTAACATGCAGTAGCTGTGCATCCTTGAAAGGAGCAGACCAACGGCTCCCCACTTTCCTCACCGGCACAGGCATTTGTACATGTTTTCCCCACACCGCTATGGCACTTTGAAGCAGCCACAGAAAGTCATATTTCAGTTGCTGGGCTCTGGCCTTTCCTCACAGAAGGCACACAGCTGTCAGGAAAGCATGATATTTTATGTCTGAATTCCATTGAAGGACCAGACCCTGCTTCCTTAAAAGTCAGAGAAAGTTTTTCCTTTGACTTAATTAGGAGCAGAAAGAGGTCTTGAGTAGCAAGATTCATCAATAACATGCATATTTCAATCGAGCAAAGTGACAAGCAAAAATCCATCAGAGGGAGAAGAATGTCCATGCCAGCACCTGAGGAAGCAGCAGAAGTTTAGACGTATTGACCACAGACACAATACTATTTACTCTCGTGACAATGCATGGGAGAGACCACTAAAATAATCCTGGCAGTACAGCACAAGTGATTAGCAGGCTTCTATATGGGTATCTCTAACCCTGCCCATATTTCTGAGCATTCCCGCCTGCCCATCAAGGCCTCTGCCAGTGACAAGCAATCTACGCCCACATTCAGCCCAGCGCTATGCAGACGAACACATCTCCTAAATCCGAATCCGCAGCTCAGCAAGCTGACAGCAGCACCCTCAGGCTGGCACTCTCTCCCTTCATGTGTTCTCGTCTCATGTTATTCTGCTATGTCTTGTGCTACGAGAGCTGCAAAAAGGAGTCAGCCTCTGCCCCAGGAGGTTACTGCCCAGCTGAATGAGTTCAGTTGGACCTGGTTCAAAGACAGATTACAAGCAATGGTTCAAGAGCACCAACAACTAAGACAAGAAGACAAGAACTGAGCAACTACTTAGACCACCTTAAGGATCACATACTCCAAACATTGAGCCTTCTTGCTGTGACAAAAAATCCATGGCATCTAAACTACTTTAAAACAGGAAGCACACATAAAACTCACCAGACCCTATACTTTGTCTTAGAAAGGTATATGTGAGACCATAGAGATGCATTAAGACATTTATTCTTAGAGCAATAAAGTATCAGAGGGGCTATCCGTTTTCAAATGTAAACAACTCAGCCATTCTTATCCTTTTATATGATGCAAGAAAGCTTTTTAAATCAGCACACCTATGTATTTTATTCACTCTTTTGGCACTCCATAAAATAAAATAAAATAAAATAAAATAAAATAAAATAGCTTCTTTATAGTTTGAATACTGTGTTTCAGCCTTGGGTGACATTGTACAACCAACCAAGTCCTGAAACCAGTTTTGAATGGAAAGGCTAACATATTCCTAGCTTTCACCAACCATGAACTGAGCTAACACCACAGCTTACACTGCTACACTGAGAGGGAAGCAAGCCATAGCATGTAATCAAAGTAAGGCATCTTGATATCAAGTGACTTAAAGGACTGGGAGCTGCAGCTCAGCAGGGTGAGCTCCTATCTGGTGCGAAGTGACCCACAATGTGCCTGGATTTCCCCGGGTTTCTTTTGCTAACGCTAAGTGCCCGCAGTGCCTGCAGACCCATGGGCAGGCACGGGACGAGCGGTCTGAGACTCATGTGCTCTGAGGGCCACCTGGGGAGAGCAGCAGTGGGCGGCCTGGCATGCCAGGGCCACTCTTGTAGAGGAGCGTGCGTGAGGAGGGGAGTCTCCCATCCCGCAGTGCCTCGAGACCGGCGCAGCTGAGGAGCAGCCGACCAAAGTGCGCCTGAGCGGTGCGGCACCTGCAAGGGGGCAGCACCAGCCACTGCCTCCAGTGCGGAGGGGGCGCAGCTGGGGGCGCAGCGCAGCCCAGGGGTGCCCAGGAAAGACCGGGGCTCAAAGAGGCCCTGCCGGGGATGTTGGGCCCTCAGAGCCACCACCCGCTCCAGCAAGGATATAGGGAGTGCCAAAGCGCTGAAGGCAGGATGGAGAGGCGAAGCGGAACGGAGCAGAGCAGGTTTCTGCACACATGGGACTGGGAGGTGAAGAGAAGCGGGCCTCAGCACAGACGCGCTCGGAGCGGCACACGAAGGGCCCGCATTGTGAGCAAGTGTGAGGATGCGAAAGGCTTCATGATCCACGGGTCCTCAGCGCCAAGCGACATCCAGCGAAAACTGAAATGGACATGCAAGCAACGTTATTTCTCGTACAGTACTAGTAACTATCAGAGTCTTGGAGCTGCAATGTGCTCCATTCACACAGGCACAAGATAAACAGATGAAGGACGGATCTACACTGACTGTTAAACACTATGAGCCAAATGCAGTTGTAGCTCAGATATTTCCAAAGTGCTGCTCCCCAGAAGCTGGGAGGCCAAGCCAAGGGGAATGTCTGTTTCATATATGTCTTGGTTTTAATCCACTTTCCTTAAGCATCTGCTCCTGGGAAACAGGTTGAACAGATCTTTGCTTTGGCTCACACTAGCAGTGCATCTTCATAAAGAGCAAACCAACTAGAGATCCTCTGTCTCATGGAAAGCTGTGTGCAGCAGGGACTCCTGAAATCTGGGTTTTTTCAGTTATTATTTGGTTGATTCCTGGGGCATGCAGTTCTGCCACTTCCTTAAAGTCTTACCTCCCTGCAAAGTCTTATCATTTTTACTGAAAAAAAATTAAACAAATGTAATTGCAATGGTGCTAAACCTCTTCTGAGAGAATTGCAGCCAACTGGGTAAAATACCTGTCTCCAGCTGCAGAGGGATGAATCAGATCCCTGCTATGATCTAAACAAAAACTGCACCTGGTGGTATGCTCATAAATAAGAACTTAATCACTCAGGCCTCAAGGCCGTCAGTGGCAAATCATGATCCTAACTACAACGTTTTACTGTCACAGGCAACCAAATCCTGTGGACTTGTGTTAGCCAAAGTGCCACTATCCCTAGACAACTCAGTCCTTTAAGACTGACCCAATCTTTTTGTGAACATGCTGAGTTGAAGTGTTGCTTATTGATTTCTATTTGGAACTCATTTCTTAATTACTTAAAATAAAATATATTTGATTTAAGCAAAAGAGGAGCATCCACACTGAGAAATTTGGTGTTATTATTATTAGTATTACTATTAACAAGTATATTGTTTTCCTAACTGTTATTGGCCTGAGAGAATTCCCTTTTTATCTATTCTGACCTGAGCTTCAAGGTTTATAACATCTTGCTGTCATATAATATTTATGCTCTGGAACACAAATGGGGAGAAACAGTTTGCCTTACACACACAAACATTGAGTTCTACAAATAAACTTTAATGTTTGTGTGTGTAATATATCACTAATGCCTTTTAATATGGAATGTATCTAAAGCTACTGAAATGATTAATAACAAGGATTTTAAAAACTTGAGTTCTACAAATAAACTTTAAGTTTTTAAAATCCTTGTTATTAATCATTTCAGTAGCTTTAGATACATTCCATATTAAAAGGCATTAGTGATATATTATTACTCGGTTAGTATTAATAGGTTAATAGCATTAACAGATAAATGAATACCTTAATGCTATTAATAGATAGTTGCTATTAATAGATATGCCTTCTGATCAGCAACTTAAAATGTTGCACCTTTCTAAAAAGAGGATGTGCTACTTTGTCTCCATAGAGCTATTAAAGACAAATCTTCCTTTTTTCAAAATTCAGATTAAGTGGAGGCAAATTTCATACACAGAAAAAGGAGAACAGAGTTGGGATGGCCACTTAGGTTGGCTGACTGATGTAAGACTTTATGGTTTAACCACTGAGCAGGACATCTCCTGCAGGCAAAAAGTAAGATGAGACTATTTTATGCTTTTGATTTACCTTTCTGAATAAATGATGATAGATAAAAGTGGTGTCACTCTACAAAAAGTGCTGTGGAATCAGCAGCAAGACAAGAGGTTTGGGTACTTTGATTAAGATTTTTCATGTAGCATTTTCATGTGGCATTAAAATGGGACAAACTCACCTATTTCAACAGCAAGATTTCATGAGACCGCGCTGTTTTTGATACCAATACTTTCAGGACTTATTAAGGATTGTATATTATATAGTCTATCAGTTTTAAGGGTGTGAAGGCCCTCTATAATTGAAGGAAATTTTGTTGGGATCATTCATCTTATTCTATTTTATAAAATTCTTTGCTGTATGCTGTGCTTCCCTCTCATACTTTTTAAACAGGAAAGTAGTATTAGTTAAAGAGAAAGACCAAAAAATTAAAATGCAATTGGCTTGTGCTGCATAGGTAGAAACTAAAACAGGCTCTGAAGTGATTTAACAGTCTGGCCACAGGCGCAAGATGAGGCCTGCAGCCTCATCTGAGTCTACAGCCAGAGCGGACTGTTGCTCCTCAGAAGGAATTAAGCATTCAGAGAAACACTTTCTTGCCCAGTGGCAGTATACATGTAATTCCCTTCAAGATTATAGCTCCTCTTGTCAGGGTATGCAGTCAGCTCAGGAGCTTTTGTTTTGAGGAAATGGGACCATGTCCCAGAGCCTCCCACTGGCGCAGGGGCAGCTCCTGTCCCTGCAGGACACACAAGTACTGCCCTTGTTCTGGGGCCCTGGGAGGAGAAGGAGGATTCCACATACCCACATCTGAATCTGTCTTGCAGATCTGTAGAAAAACTATGGGGAATCTAAGCCTATATCATCTTTCTAATTGTTTTTACCAATATCTAAGCTTTGCATCTTTGATAGTGTGTGTATCTTAGTTAGGAGCTGTTTCTCAAGTGTATTTAAAAGCAAGTGAACAAACCAAATAATTGTATAATTCTAATATATCATTCTGGGTGTTCAAAATATCTATTTGCTATTGCTTATTGAAATTATGCCTAAACTCACATTCCTCCTTTCCCTTTCTTGAACAAAGTAGGAGGCAGATCCAATCTGAGTAATATAGCTAATATCTATCACCTATTTGAAGGTAAAGAAGAATCAATGCATATAATAAAAAGAGAAATGGGTTTCTAATGTACTTGGTATTGTATAAGGAATTACTTTAATGTAACATGCCATTCTGCTCTACCAGCTGTTTAGCATTCAATATTTCTTAGCTAATTAAAACTATGGTTCTGACAAGAAAAATAGTTGAATGTTAAACCCGAATGGTAATTCCAGCATTTCAGTGTTTGTGGTTTCATTATCCTGTTAGCATGGTACTTAGCTTAGGGAACTTAGTTCCTATGTACCTGGGCATTCTAAAATAGCATAACTGCACAACTGGAGGGGAAAGGGAAGGACACAACCACCATGAAGGCAGTAGCAGCTGTGCTCTGCAGCTCCCTGCTACAGAGACGTTTGAGGCTGTAAAAACAACTCTCTCAGACTCTATGAGAAACTGGGAGGAGTGAATCAGCTAAACACTTCTAAGAATTCTTGGGTCTTTTTCTCCTGTCTGCCTTCAGGAAGGAATAGAAAAGGGAATTAGGAGTCTTTTTTGTGTTGATATTTGTGAACATGAGCCAAGGGTTCTACTTATTTGCCCTAGCTGCCCCAGCAAATGGTAGAAAATGTGGCCTATTTAGAGGAAAGGTTCTCTTGTTTCCTGCATTCTGTTGCCTCTCCCTCCTTATTAATGGAAGATTAACGAAATTTTGTATCTATGAACCTCTCTTCTGCTTCGAGATTATGACTTGTATAAGCCCTTCCTCCAGTGAGAAAAGAAGCCCATCCCTGTGGGCACAGGATGTACAGGAGCATGTTCAACACTCCTTTTCCTCCCTTTGGGTAGCAGAGTTACCATTTCAGTGTTTACCTGCATTAACTCCAGTGCTCTGGCCAGTTGAGTGCCATGACCTGGCACGGCAGAGAACCTACTTTCCCTGACAAGATTGCTCCCTATTCTGGGACTTTTGTCTTTCTGACAAAACAGTCTTTCAGACTTTTCAAGCACTGCACATATCTTTGATTACAGTACTTTGTGAATAGCCCGTCAACATCATTATTTAATTTATTCAAGCATTTGATTAATAAGTTCAGAGATAGCCTAAGGTCTCACGTAGGGCCATAAGAAGATTTGGTTAAAATTTTGGAAAATATAAAGGTGTAATATTTGCTTGTTTAAAACTTTTCTTTAAGGTCTGTCAGAGCAAATGAACAGTAAGAGCAAGGGAAGGCACACAGCTAAAAAATCATGTAATCCTGAGGAGAAAGAACCTTCTCCATTTAGTTACTAAGATGACTCTATGATATTTCTAACATGTAAAGCATGCTGATGCCAACTGCTTGGTTGGTTCTTGCAGGGCTCAAAGGCAAAGCACTACCACTATTCTTGGCCATTCTGGAAAGCCAATTATTTAGACATGAATGGAAAACAAACCCACTTCCATATTCCTTTAAGATTAACATACAGGGGCTGAGAACACCTGGCATTCTCAGGCTGTTATCTTTCCTGCCTAATCTTTAATGAATGAAGAGTGTGCATTTTCATTTCTGTTCTTCACATGTGCACCCTGGGCTTCTGGAGAGCTGCCTAAATAAGGGGTGATGTAGCAGCGTGACTGACATCTCCTCTCCTTACAGAGGAGGGATCTGCATGTGGAGATCACAGGCACACCATCTGATCCAAAATAAAGCATGTGGGATATGACCCCAAGTGAAGATACAGGCTTTACTCTAATAAAATTTCTTTTAACCTGCTTTGTAATTAGAGCCTGTTTTAGAAAGTGAGCTCTGTGGTGGCTGGTTCATGTTAAAAAGGAAAATGATAAATGGAACTTTTTTTAATCAGCTCAGTATTGCTATAAAGAATAGGGATTTAGAGACGACAAGAATATATTGTTTTACTGACTAGTCTACCTTTTAGTAATAACAAAAATTATAAGCAGAAATTACTTTTTTTCTTCATGGAGATGGTGATATGTCTACTTGTATTTAGAAATATTTAACTTAGGGAAAAAATCCACAAATTATCACATTTAAGTATTTTTTTTCTTATTCTTTCCTCTGTTCTCAAAAAAATAAGCTCCTGCAGGCATTTTTGTCTTGCATTACATCTTTCCTTCTATGGTAACATGATACTCGGTTTGGGACATCTCAGTCACTATCATGGAAGAAGTCTGTGATTAACTGGCAACTAGATTACAGTATAGGTTGGCAGAAAGGGCAATATATGGTTTTACCTGAATTGAATTACTTGCTCAGCTCTGGCATCAATGGCTGGCAAAAGTTGGTGACTGCTGTCCCAGACAGGAGGAGTAAGATGATACACTAGATGGAGGCTACAAAGGTTCTTACTTTAAGGCAGAGGTTATATTATACCGTTAGACAAGAAAGAATAATTAAATCCAAGCCGTAAAAAGTCTGTGTTCTTTTGAGGATAAGGCAGTCCAGGCTTCTACCACATGCTGCCGTTGGCACACTCATGCCAATCATGGGAGTAAAAAGAACTTAACCCTTGACTGAGATAACTGCAAGGGCAGAAGACACAATTATAGACGCAGCTATATGGAGAAGACAGCACTTTTTCTTCTATTCTATGCTGCAGGAGGGGAGAAAAATGTGTGGGTGAAGAAGGGTCACTCTAGAGATGTATACACTAAAATGGCTTGCAGTGTACAATATTCTTACACTGGTAAACTCTCTCTTGTGCAAGCAGAACTAAGGGGAAATAGTTACCACAAAGAGGATTAGTATGGTATCTTTTAAAGTTCAATTAGATGTAGAGAAAAGCTGCAAGACGCAAGTTAATTCTAGCCTTATTACCACTAAGGGAGAAACCTAAATCTATGCAGATATTCAGTCCAAAACTTTTGCACTATTAAAGGGCGCATGTAAATCATTCATTGAATACTGAGTCCATAACCAAGTACAGACTCATCAGCTGTTTAATGCCTCTGGCCACTGACTACAGTGCAGTTTAGTATGGGTTTCACTATATACCCACCTGCAGATGAGAGGACTCTCCCTGCATTTTTGTGCTATTTGTACTTTCTCAACAAGCAGCCAGGATTGGTATGTAGCCAATCCTGGCTGCTACATTGGGTTGTCCTTATCAATGTGGCTAGCTAGCACTGTAATTGACAGAGGTGAGTCAGGGACAGGTTGGGATTTTGTGTACTCAAGTAAATGCCTCACTTAAAAATTAAGAGATCATGAGGAAAAAACAGTATTAATGGTCTGCAGGTTAAAGGCCAAATCTCACTATCTACAGACTCCCATTGACTTGCCAATCACAGGTCAAAATATGTGTTTTCTTTGGTTTTCCTTATTCATAATGAAGCACCTGTATGACTTCAAAACAGTCTGGAGTAAACATTAACAGGAAATAAAATGAGTAAACTTAGTTAAAAGAACCTTTAAAGTACATGCAGTTCTACTGCTTTGCTGTGACCCAAATTACTCATTCAACCAGTGCTGGCCTTGGATCCCTCCCCTCCATGATGCACAAAACACTCACCCGACACTTGTGAACCTCGCTGATTGCTGCACACTCCCAGGCCCTTGGTGATCTGGATGCTGCTTAAATGCAAAATGGTTAAATATGTGTGCTAGGACAACCTTTGGAAGGGAAGTTTTGCTTCAAGATCATTAGTCTCATAATCTTAGGGAGGTTGTGTGATAAATGTTCTTTACAGTTTGGGCAGGAGACTCTTAAGAGATGCTTTCAGTTGGCTTCATCTTGTGCCAGAATAATAGACCCCACATCTTTACCACGGAGTTTACCACGGAGTTCACAAGAACATCAGTATTTTATATTCCCTTTTGCTTCGGTATTCAAGCTTAATATCAGATACAACAGAGAATTTGCAATCTAAACATATTCTAACGACTTTAGCACTTAAGGCAGTCTCTGAAAATCTCTGAAATATTTATATTAAATATTTCTTCCAACAAATAGCATCTCTAATTCAATTTCATTGAAAGAAGAATCACACAGTGATGATTTTAGGATAGCTGTTACTTAAAGAAGTGTGAAAGTACTGCTGACAGGCAATATATCTGGTCCAGCTGAAATAATACACATAGGACTCATGGCAATACTGAACAAAAAAAAAATTTACAATAGGAAATAAAGGAAGTTGAAAAAAATGTGGTATCTGGTTAATGAAACACATTCCTAAAAGACAATCCATGCAAAATGATATGGGAAAACAAACAAACAAACAAAACAAACAAATAAACAGTTTAAAATAGTTTAAGACTCAGACCCATATTCTGATACTCGTTTTATGCAAAATTTCCCATTTCTCAATATTACAACTAGTAGGCCAAGACCTACTGTTTAAGCTAAAGCCAATAGTTTTATGCCATCATTAAAAAACAATAAAAATAATAAATATCTTTACCTTTCTTTAAACAAAACCATCAACCCAATTCCAAGCTTTGTCACTTTTATTCACCTTATGAGATAGGCATCCTTAGTTAATCCTCTAATCTATAAAGGAAACTTTTGGCAGCTTAATTTCTGTTATCATACATATTTCTGTAAGAGTAGTTGAGGAGCTATGAATTATGAATTCATACTCATGTTGGATTACTGCAGTAAGAACCTGGTTAACCTGAAGTTTAACCCTGCTACACTCTCTTGTGAAAGTCTTATTCAAAGCAATATGAGCACTTTGATGAGATGAAGACCCAGATTAGGGTTTACGTGATTTGGCCCTTAACACCAAAAAAACCAAAATCTGAGGAAAAATATTTTTTTCTTCTCCTCTCACAAGTTTATCCAAGCATGAAAGTCACTTTTCAACACAGGAAACATGCCAACCCATCATTTTTTAAACCATATCATTAGTGTTTTGTAAAAATTAATTACAATTAACTACGAAATGAATTAGTTTATACGATGTGTCTATTATACCAATGACATTTATGATTTAAAAATCAGAACTGAATTGACCTTGAGCAGCATACGTATTCAAAACGTATAATTAAAAAGAATATTAATCATTTAATTTTATAAAATGAACAGCTGTTCTAGCTGATTGGAAACAGCTAAAAGTGTAAAATGTATTTTGCAAATGCAAAATTAAAAGTTAATTTTATTATAGAGTGCAATTTGCCAACTAGAAATAAATCCTTGAAATGTAAGCAATATATTTTTGTAACACTTACCCATACATCAGAAAGGTCACATGTATTTTTAAATGGCATATTACTATAAAAGTTTCATGATTTCAATTGAAAAGCTATCATATGATTTAGCTATTTAGAGATTAATCTGAAACAGCTATGATGGATATGTCCTCTTTTTTCAGTGAGCTATTTAAAAGCTTGAAAGAGAAATAATACTTCATTTAAAAATATTCTGAATTGTTGCTTTTGCTTACCTCGCATTCCTAATTTCCTGTTTGGTTTTTTTCTTCATTTCCTTTGAGGGATTTTAGCTGGAGGTGTCAAAATACGTGCTCTTCTCATATATAAAAATTCTCATTAGCATTTGACATCATCACAGTTTTTCACTTAAACGTATATCTCTGTCTCTCATTTCAATTGTACATTTTTTTAACGTTTCCATAGTTTAAAAAAGTCAGACATGATATTTCAGCAACAACACACCATTATTGTTATTATTATCATTATTATTATTATTTATTTATTTTTAATCAGAACCCCCACACCTTTGGCATGGGGCTAACATTGCCTGGGCAATGCTCTTTTGCTTAAATTCTCAAGTGTGATCCTGCAAGTAATTAAGTCAATGGCAAAACTTTCGGTATTTCAGTGTAAGTTCGGTCACGAGGAATGAACACAAACAAAATAGTCTGGCTAGACAATATAGAGGCTGGGTAGACTCAGTTTGTCATTCAATTGCAGATAGGTCTTTCTGCAGTAGCCTAGCTTAGTGATCATCACATTGACGATCACCAAGATATTTTACACTAGTTATATCTCCAGTAAAAGGGTGAAGTCACTTTAGAGAGCGCCACGACCAATTCAGTTCCCCAGTTCCTACTCAGACTACATGTGTGCCAAGATAAGCCAATATAAATCTTGCTTCACCTCTCATTAATACTTCATCTTGATCTTGGCACTTACTTAGCAGCGAAAAGTCGTTATCTGCAGCAGCATCTAGTCCATTATTCTAAGTGGATCTTTCGTATTACAGGATACTGTTGTTTCCTCTCTACTGCTATCAACAAAAGCACTTTCCATAACTGTCCAGTATAGTAGGTCTGACCTTTATATAGAACTGGAAGGCTATTTAGTGCAGCAAATTATTTTTTAAAGCAGTCTGGAATTCAGAGAGGCTTTCTACATATTGGCCAGTCATTCCTCCTGTTACATACTCATGTAACTTCCTTTCAAAGAAAGCAAGAAGGAGCACTGTATACAAGACAATACTTTAAAAGCCAGAAACACTATGTTATTCCTGCTGACATATTTAAATGTCAGTATAAAACGAGGGGTGACCTTGTCTCAAGATTTCTGGACAGGGTCCATCTGTTATTTCCTCCATTGTCCGCATTCATTTTGTGACACTAAAGGTATTTTCTACTTACATTCCTCAGCATCATGCTCCTAAGTTTTGGTACAAGGATTCTAACCAATCAAACCAAAGGTATTTCTCGTAAGGCATTCTGTAGTATGGCATGGTTTTATAGAAGAATCTTTAATAGCAGAGAATGTAACAGTGTGGTTATTATTTAGGTCAGCTGACCCTGAGGATATATGGTGTCATCAATTAATTCAGGATCATTAACATTAAAATATTGTTGAAAAGCTGTACCATGCCAATGGTACATTAACTGCTCGTTGCTTCAGACGCTGAGGTTCTGGTAGTATTGTTGCATCTCATTATTTCCAGACAGAATATATTCCTTCCAGAATTTGACACATATATAAATACATCAGTTTTACATATATCATTACAAACATTTCCACAGCTGCTACTTTTCTTGATTCAAAGTTTTATGGCCAAGAGTATCTCTGTAATTATAGCTGTACCAAAGCGTGTTTTACAGCCCCCTCCAGAGGAACCCATATGAGGCTGCCTGGTTCCCAATTAGCCTGCGTGGTTTCAGACAGCATTTTTTATTTGATTGTCTCATTATATAACCAGCGAAGAAAGCTGACTTGGTAAAAATATAAAGAACCAATAATATATTCTCTATGTTAACAAGTAAAATTTAGCAAATGATTAATCATGCTCCTCATATGTTTTCTTTATACATTTCTTCTATTAACAAACAAAAAAAAAGGTTAAAAAATAGGGAACTTGCTACAGTAAATCCAGCCATTATCCTCAAGTAAGTTTCCCAAAAGTAATATGACTACATTTATATTGCATGATGCCCAACAATAAAGGCTATAACAGCACACTGAATATTTTAAAATTATTTTGCGTCAAATACCTTCACATATGCAGAACATCTACCGTTTGGGCATTATGTAAGGAAAGATAACAAGTTCCTTCTCTTTTCTTCTTTTTCTTTTTTTTTCTTTTTATCTTGTCTCTAAGATTGTCAGGTTGACAGAAAACCCAACATACCTAAAGTATGTTTTGGTTGAAGTATACCAGACAACACAGGGCAGCAAAGGACTGGCAGCAGCAGGAGCCCCTGCACCGCAGAGGGCTCCTAACCTGCACTATTGCCGAATTCAGACGGATTCAAATTCAGAACCAAATTTGCGGAAAACGAGCTGCAAAGTGACGCCTAGTACTTGCCTCATGTGTTCCTCTTTTACGCTTATGGCTTCACGCGCAGAACAGGAAAATAAGATCCCAGGTCAACACCAGTCCTAGAGAGCCAACAACCTCAAACGTGTTTCACCCAGGGCGGCTCCGCGAGAGGCGGCGGCGCCCAACGGCCGCGCCTCAGCGCCCAACGGCCGCGCGGGAAAGGGCGGGAAGGCGCCGCGCGCCGCTCCCGCCTCGCGGCCACCGCCGCGGAGCAAACGCGTCCGCCGCTCGCCCCTCTGCCGGGGCGCTGGGCAGACAGAGCCTCCAGCGAAGGAGAAAGGATCAAAGGAGACCGACTCAGCGGGACCCTCTCGACGTGGCCCCAGGGTTAACGTATTTATTGTCGCGCTGCAGTTGCAGGTCGCTTTACAGAGACACCTCATGCTGGAGCCCCCGCACGGCGCCGGGGCAAGGAGAAGGAAACACGCGTATTCGAACGGAACTATTAAATAAGCTGTACACCGAAGTCCAGTCTTTCCCCCTGAAGGCGGCGGGACGCGGCCCCCGCCGCCAGCGCGAGGGGGCGGGCGGCGCCTGTCCCGGTCCCAGGCACGTCCAGGGCCGGGCCGCGCCGCGGCGGTCACGGGTCGCGCGCGTCCTCCCGCTTGACGCCGTCCGCCTTGAGCTTCTTGTTCTGGTGCGTCTTGACGTGCTTGGCCAGGTGGTCGCTGCGCATGAAGCGTTTGCCGCACTCGGGGCACACGAAGCGCTTCTCGCCCGTGTGAGTCCGCAGGTGCCGCTGCAGCTCGTCGGAGCGGGTGAAGCTCTTTCCGCAGAAGAGCCAGTTGCACACGAAGGGCCGCTCGCCCGTGTGCCAGCGCAGGTGCGCCTTCAGGTGCGACGTCTTGCCGTACACCTTGCCGCAGCCGGGGACGTGGCAGACGTGCTGCTTCTTGCGGCCCGGCTCCGCCTCCGCGGCGCCGCCCGCCGCCGACTGGCAGTTGGGGCAGCGGCAGCGGCGGCACCTCCTGGCCGTGGCCGCCAGGGGAGACTTGCTCTGCAGCAGGGCGGCGATCTGCGTCTGGTACTGCGCCAGGTCCGAGCGGCCCAGCACCAGCCCGCGCTGCAGCGCGCCGGGGAAGCGGTGGCCGCAACCGGCGGCGGCGCCCGCCTGCGGGATGCTCCACCAGGGCAGCTCGTCGGGCGGCGGGTTGGGCGAGAGCTGCCGGCAGGGCTGCGCCGGCGGCGGCAGCAGGTTGGAGTAGCCGGGCGGCAGCGCGGCCTGCGCCGCGTAGGGCACGTAGGCGGGCGGGCAGCTGGGCGGCAGCGCCGCCATGGAGGAGGGCAGCACCTTGACGGGCGAGAACTCGTAGGGGTAGGACGGGTCGGCGGGCGGCGTGAGCGGCAGCTCGTGCGCCCCCCCGAAGGAGGGCGGCAGGTGGCTCTTGGGCGGCGTGAGCGCCAGGCCGGCGTGCGGCGGCGGCAGCGCACCCGGCGAGTGCGCGGGCATCTCGCCGCCCCACGGGTGAAAGAGGCGCGACGGCGATCCCAGCGCCGCGTCGTACGAGACCTGCAGGAAGTCGGCGGGCGCCGCGCCGGGCTGTCCGATGCGGCTGCAGGTGGCGGCCAGCAGCGCCAGCGGCGAGTGCGCGGCCACGTCCGGGGAGGCGCTGGGCGTGCGGTCCTGCGCGGGAGGCACAGCCGGTTACCCACGCGCCAACTTCCCGCCGCAAGCGGCCGCGCGGCGCCGCACGTCGAGG
>VWPW01024793.1:0-145000 GCA_013389825.1 Crypturellus undulatus | reverse complement strand
CTGCGAGGCACCCCGGAGCACTCCTCGCCCGCACCTCTCGGTAAATGCGGGTATTGGGGAATCCAACCTGCTTCCCTCGCGCCGCCGGCCGGAACATTCCCCGCCGTGGGCACGGCTGGGGCGCAGCCCCGCACAGCGCCCCCCGCGGAGCTCCGCACCCCCCCGCGGCCCCGCACCTCCCCCCCCCCCCGCTTGTCCATCTGCTCCGCGCCCCAGCGTGGGGGGGCCCAGCGCGGGACGTCCCGGGGAGCCCCGCGGGCCCGTGCAGCCGCCTGCCCAGGTAACTCGATGCTCGCAGCAGTCGCCGGGTTCAATTGTATTCGCACCGCCAGCGGAGCCCTTTTAAACGCCAGCACACAGAGATCCTTATCTGCCTTCCTGGGGAAACAATCGCTGTCCTCTCAAAGACTTCCAAGAGTTGTAGCGCTTGAATTAGATCGGGTTCTTTGAAGGGATTAACGTGCCAAGTCCTCTCCCACGGCTCCGCACGGGCTCCCGGGGAGAAGTCACCGCCCGGCCGCGGGTGCCACCGACCCCGCGCGCGGCTCGTCCCCGCGCCAGGGCCCCCCGCGGAGCCTGTCCCCTGCTCTACGACTCCCCCCCACTTGGGTAATTCGTTTCACAAAATAAACAACTGCCCCGAGAATGACCCTAGCAGCAGAGGCCAACGCAGAGACAGTCGATACCCAGTCGTGGCGCATCCCGCACGTTATTGCCCCAGAGAGCTCGAGAACCGATGGGATTTGTCATGTTGCAACACAGCTAGTGGAAAGCTGGGCGAGTTTCTGTACAGATGTGATGGGACAGATGCCATAAATCTGCATCGGAGAAAGCACATTACTTAAAATCGAGAATAATTTCTCCTTTCTGGAAGAAACCAAAGAGATGAATAATGAAAAGTTGCAGTCATAGTCATAGCACAAATAATTAGTGCTCAAACTTGGAGCACTTCAATCTCCTGAAATTTATTCTTAATGAAGTGATGTTCAGCGCTGTCATTAAAAATGCAGGACTGGAAGATCAAAGTACAGTATTTACTTTAGAAATTTGTTTCAGTTATCAGGAGATGCAGGTATCAAGGCCAAATGTCAATCCCGTTACATACGGCTCCATTTCCAAGAGAAACAGGCTCCGCTACATCCTTGTGCGAAGCCAGGAGACATGAGGGAGAAGGAACAAGCCAGGACCAGTCCCAGCAGGGCCGGGCTCCATGCGGCTTGTGGGGACAGAGGGGCTGATTCCTGGATCAGCCGGGACAGCAGATGCTGTTCTGCTTGAGTTTTCAACCATTATTATTATTATTATTATTATTATTATTATTATTATTATTATTATTATTATTTCTTGCAAAAAAGATCCAAAGCCTGAAGACTGAGGGCAGTGGAACCTGCACACAGGCACAGTCTCCGCGCTGGCGCTGCGGTTGGGCACTGCCTGTGGAGGGTGGCAGGGGACCCTGCTGCCTCCATCCCTGAAGCAGCCAGGAGGCTGGAGCGGGTCAGGCTGTGCTGGGCTAGATGTGAATGGCCTACTTAAAGGCAGTGGGCATAAAACATGAGTCACCATCTCCAAAGACAGAAGTTCTCAAAATCAGGATTTTTCAAATTCAGGTGTCCTAGAGTGACTGTCTTACATGAATGAAGTGGGCAAGAAAGAAATGTTTGTGCCTAACAGCTGTTTAGGTGCCTCAGGCACCCTACGCCTGCCTGAGGGGCTGGTGCTACCCCAGAGCACTTCCCTGCCCCAGCACTGGCTACAGCCCCCTTGAGCCCCCAGTGCTGACGCACGGGCCCGCAGGGAGGGTCCGGCCGTGAGCCCGGGCGTCACTGAGGGCTCCGGCTACCTGTGCGCGCAGGGGCCTGGGCCTGCCCACGCGCAGCGCCCTTCTCTTAGCACCATCACGATTTACTTATGCATACCCACACTCTGACACCAGGCAACACCACTGACACAAATGTCACAGGAAGATCCCAGTTCGCATTTCCTGCATGCTAGTTTATATGGCTTGTTTACCGGCCATCACGTTGCCGAAAGCTTTGATACAATTATACCTTCAAAATTTTAACAAAGTTTAACCTGAACCAAACCTTAGCAGGAAGTGAAAATGAAAAGAAAGATTAAAACTTTCTATGAAGTCCTCTGTGTATGCAAAGGAAAAACACAAAGACATAGGCAAGGTAGGCACATGCAAAGGCATATTTAGGATTTAAAGGCTTGTCTCAACATTTCCCAGCCTAGGTTTGGATTTCAGGAACATTAATACAGGATTTCCCAAACTTCTGAAAGCTGAGCTGCCTTTCAAGAAAAGTAAAACAAATTTTATGCCTCACTACAGTTTTACTGCTTGTTGTTAAAAGGTTTAAATATCTTAATGTATTCATCCTTGCTCCAGCCTCAGCTGGCCCTCTGTGACTCCTCCTCCTGCCTTGGGGAGCCCTGGTGAACATTTTTGGATGTATTTCCTCTCCTTGCTTCCATACCTTAAAAAGCAGTCAGAGTCCTGACTACATCAATATTGAAAGTGTTATTACTGGCACCCCCTGGAACATCTGGCACACCTCTCTGTTCAAAACGGTTGCTTCAAACTCTCAGGAAACTCCTTCCCACCTCTGGCATACGCTGCTGCATTTTCTTTACAGCTCTCACAGCTAGAAATGGACTCAGACAGAATGGAAAGCGAGCCAAGATCTGGAGAGCAGCTGACAAGAATCTGCTGCGTTCATCCTGCTTGTCGTCTTGCTTTGGGAAGCACTCGGTAAAAAAAGCTTGTGTATATTTGGTCAAATATATTTGTTTGGGGAATGCTGAATGGGCTCATTTTTTTAATGAATATACATATACACACTATTTTCTTACAGTGTAATTACTATGTAATAGAAAGGTAGTTAAACTGTTAGTTGCATCTTTTTAACTACAGAATGTGATATCTAAACACTGCTTCTCATGGTAATTAATTTTAGTTATTTAGTACATTAATTGACAAATTAAACAGCTGTCTGTGTCTATACTGTGTTAAAACTGCAAACAGCACAAAGTTTTAAACTGAAAGAGCCTTGTTCTGCCTGCACTTTCGTATGGGCTGATTATACGGCTGTCACGTTGTGGTTAATTTGACTGAACTGATTAATCCAAAGCTGTAAAAATACACCTGGTACTTAATGAACTTCTGTTGTAATTTTAGAATATTTTGAAACAAAAAATATTAAATATTTTTCTAATAGCAATATTTGTCAACAGAACCACTGTTAAAATAAGCTGTTCTTCAAGGACTACTGAATAAGAGCATGTAACAAATCCATAAACCTTCCAAAGCACAAGTGCTCTATACAAATCTTCAGCAACTTCACTAGTTGCTGGGAAAGAAAAAAAATCACAGGAAAATGCCCAATAATGGCAATGTCCAGAGGGTCCAGACAGAGACAGATATGGGACCTGGCTGTGCAACTGGCACTTTTGGAAAACAGGAACTGCCTGCACACTGAGTAGGCACCTCTGTACAACCTGTCTATAGCCCCTCTCTATGTAGGGTTTTTGAGGTAGCTTATGCCAGCTTTGCATATGTAAATACAAACTTATTATATTAGATATACTAACAGACAACTAAGACAACC
Organism: Crypturellus undulatus; assembly: GCA_013389825.1. Lineage (NCBI taxonomy): Eukaryota > Metazoa > Chordata > Aves > Tinamiformes > Tinamidae > Crypturellus > Crypturellus undulatus. The sequence continues at coordinate 141,389 of VWPW01024793.1, read as the reverse complement.
AGGTAGGTGTTGCCCACCACTGGAAGAGTTTTTGAAAGGGACATAGAAAAGCCAAATTCTTCAAGCAGTCTCCTCACCGCTGAAGCGCAGGCGCTCCAGAACTGCAGCAGCCCCGGGCCCTGCACAGCGGCCAGGCCGAGGAGCTAGTGGCCACCTGAGGACCCGCAGTGCTGCTGGCGCCGGCTGGGCCCAGCACATGGAGCCGCAGCCTCAGGTGGCCTCCAGGTGGGTAGCACAACCCGCCTGCAACACCAGGGCAAAGGCAGCTGCAATCATTTAGCTAGCCAGTAAGGAAAAAATTCCCCCAAACCAACAGCCCTCTTGCAACCACCATAGGTCCGGGCTAGGGAAAGCTTTAAAATTAGGGAAGAGCCTCTGTTTTAATTTTGAAATGACTTCACTACATATCTTGACAAAAGAACTTAAAAACTGCCAGACTGGCAGACTGGCTGAAAAGCCCTGTCAGAAGCACCACACATGGTATCTTCTGTGCCACATCATCCCCTGATGCTGTAGTCTTGCAGGATAACACAGAGATAGATACATCAATGATGTAAACTATTCAAATACAAATTTGGTGAAATAATAACTCTGAAAATAAATATACCAGAAATAAAATAATTTCAGTTGTATACTGTGCTTATATTACGCTTCCCTCCTTACAGTCTGTACAAAATCAAAGTAGTTCTGACCATCAGCAGCAGAGGCAGCTCCCTACCCTTGCTCCACGTGGAGAACAGTTGTGGTCACACACACAACTGTTTCCGCCTTGGGAAGAACAGCTCCCTGCCTCGTAGTCCTGCTCACGGGTTACCAGGCTTCTCCTCATCGACCGCTCCCAAAGCTCCCCCAGCCTCGCTCAAAAACCCGAGCTCCCAAACGAGGCAGCAACACGCAGGGAGCGCCAGCCAAGGTGAGCAGCTCCTGCCAAGCCAAAGCAAGTGATTCTAGTGTGGGATTGCTTCGCTCTTCAACCAGGTCCTATCACTCAGAACCTTGACCAGTGTGACCAGATGTTAGAGCCCAGGAGAATAGGAGGGAAAAACAGGCTCTTCTCAAAGACATAGGGTTGGTGTGTTCATGGCAACTGCTCCAGTTTAAATGGCTAAAATCATTTTTCTCACTCCAGCAGGGCCTCTGAAATGGAGGTCAGGAAGAAATGACCTTCAAACGGGTACCCCTTTGGCTTCCATCCTTTGGTAAATCTCAAATCCATATTTTTCCTTCTACATGCAGGAAGTCCCCATAAGCGACTAGCACTGAGCAGAGAAAAACACATATTTATATGAAAGGAAGAAGTGTCTTAGGAGAAGAACAGAGGATGCAATACAACAAAAATGTATTCTCAGTCTAAGTTATTTGTTCCTTATTCTGGGAAATGAGAGGGATACTGTGATGTTGCACTCCAGTGTCCAAATGGTGCATATCTGTCTGATGAGCCACTCTGAAACCCACGTAAAAGGAACAAGGAGAAATCTGTGAATGACAAGCACTAACTGCTTCTCAGGAGGTCACAGAAAAGCATAAGGAGCCATTTCCCACCTTTTTTTTTTATCTTCAAGAAAGTTTACAGTGAAAAAAAAACATGCTTTTTTATTTCATTGCCATTGGAGTAGCTTTATAAAATTCTGTGATTCTTATCAGCACATTAGAGCACACAGCTGAACAACTATGTTCTTTTAGTCCAAATTCTTACTGAAGTCAGTGGAATAGCTGCCTATAAAAACATAGCAGGGCTGAAGAATTGCTACTTTTTCACTACCACTGCTACACATGCTAAGTGTACTTGGCACATTGAGTGATTCAGGAAGAAGCTATTCTATAGTGCCAATGATCCTCTTTAATGAGATATTCATAAATCAACTGATAACTGTATCTCCTACCTGTTCTCATTTACTTAGCTCTAAATTAAGGGTAAGATCATTTGCATTCTAGAAGTAAAACAATGTTCAGAAGAGAACAGAGTAATCAAAATCCTCCTTAAATCAAGATTAAGAAATGCACAATGACAGGTGAGAAGTAGTTCTTCCCAAATTCCCTTAACAGGAAAAAAACACAGTTCTGGAAAATTATAGCCTCATCCATTAAACTCTACAACAAGACTCAAGAGAAAGTTACATTTCCAGTTTTATCTGGTTTTCCATATAAGTAACATTACCTAAGGAATTTAATGTGGGAAAATACAAAAGGAATTTTTTGCCTCAGCTTTCTGATATCCTGATGACCTCCTCCTGGGAGATCCTATGCTCTCTGTTAATTTAGATACCATATGTCTCACTGGTCATCAAATCAGTTCCTGCTCTGTATTTTATAGCCCTTGCAGGGATTTTGATCACAGCGACTATAAAACTAACCACTTCCTCTGTTTACAACAGCTCTGTCAGTCACATAAGCCACAGCTGATCGGTATTTTCTCATCCATACCTAGAAATGTGACCATGTCACTAGCTGTGTTCATCCATTTGGTCCTTTGACCAGCAGAAATTTCTCTCTGCTGACTTTTCTTGCAGTGCCTTGGTTGACCAACATCTCAGCTCCTGCTTGTGTGTATTACAGTGCAAGTTTAATCTCCTTTCTTTGTGCAAGTCAGGACTCTGGGAGGCAAAAGGTTAACCCTTTAGGTGGTGAGCCAGCACCAGGTAACCTCAGAAGAGGCACCACGCTGGTGCTGAGAGTGGCCAGAGAAGCTCAGAGCAAGCAAGGACTCACATACACTGAAGCTGTGGTCGCTGGTAATGAGAATACCAAGATGAATGGAGCAGCTCATTCTGCTCTCAGTGATTGATTGAAGCTGTTTTCATCTCTGTGGGGTGTTCTTATTCAACTGAAATAGCATCTCACTCCGAAGTCTCCTATACAGGCACATACAGCCTCTTCTGACGCTCAATCCATATAAATATATATGTTCAACATAGATAAGGGGTAGAAAATTTACATCTCCAATTTCCTGGTCTTTCCCCGTTTCCAGCCATTAGCACAAATATTTTTCATCTTAAATATACTTAAATAATATATCTTTCTCCCTCTCTTTGTAAATCTGCCAAACTTATCAGGTACAGGGTATATAAAAAAAGGAGAACGGCACCTGGCAATGTGGGTACCTCAGTGAAGTGGCTTTGAGGGGCTGTCTAAGTAATGGGCATCAATCAGACTTTTTTTTTAAGAACATAAGTGAAATGGGGAAATTTTGAAATTGGATCAATGAGGAGAATCTTGGAACAGCCTTGAGAAGAAAGTCAAACTGTGGAGGGGGATTACTGGGAGGAGCTTTAGTCACCGTCTCTGTGTTCCTACAACTGCAGTGCTGAGCACATCATCTCTGAAGCATTTATCTTACAACTTGTCTATGAAGAAGTAGTAGGTTAGTATTTCATTTTTACCAATGGAAACACAGCATGAACACATACCTTGTCCCATGCTGCATACCAACCCTACTGAAGCGCAAAGGGTCACAGGTTATGGGATCATATCGTAGTATGTCCCACCTCATTCCCTCCAAGCTATCAATACTGAGATCACCTGCACAGGCAGGCAGTGAGAAGGGCTGATTTTCCTCCAAGCGAAGTAGACTCCCTCACTCCTAAAACTTTTTTTTTTTCCACCTTAATCAGAGCTCTGTTGGACATTTCTAGTGAAGCTTTCTACCACCACATACCTGACTGAACACAGTGAATGCGGCTGTATGTGATGAACTCCAGTGCCTACAGCTGCTACCAGAGCTACTGTAGCACTGTGTGCAACACGATTTTTGTTTAAAAAAAATGAATGCCTTTGTGACCATCACTCTTTGCTGACAGCCAGGAGGCTGCCAGGAATCTGATGCTCAGTGCAGCACACTACCAGATAACCTTAAATCTGTATTAGGCAAGTTTTGGGACTCTTTCTTTTTCTCTTACCAACTACTACTTGATCCATGCTTGGCTGGTTTCCTCAAACCAGGGATTGAGGCATTGCAGGGATTATTTACAGCATGTGACATGCTACCATCATGCTGGATATCTGACGAGTTCAAAACAACAGTATACATATTCATATATTTGAGTGAAGCTTGGATTTTTACAGGATTGAGCAAGAAAATTCTAAGTGATATAATTTAATATCTTGATATCCGATATCTCTTCAACAGTATAATCTGAGGGTGAAAAAATAAACACGTTAGAGATATGTAGAGAGATCCATCTCTGGGTAATTTGTTCAAAAAAGGAAACCATTTGTTGTAACATAATGAAATCCAGTCAAACCAGGGGAAAGAAAGTTTTTAATTTTTAGAAAGATTTTTTTTTTTTACATAGAAGAAAACATGCCTCAGAGAAGGCTCACAGCTATGTTTGTTCACATATACTCAAAAATATGAAGGATACATCCATTAGATGGATATTCTATCCAATAACATATCTATGACAGTAATAATCTGAGTTCGGAAAAGGATTTTCTAATTAAATATACTATTTCTCACCTACCTACGATTTTTATCACCTACCCCACAGGCTATCTCTAAGACTCCAGCTTCTAAATTTCTAGCATACTGAACAATTACTATTTTAAAAATTATGTAATTACAGAATTGTTTCTTCTTATTCTTTCAGAGTTTGTATTTTTTGCAAACTCAAACTGATGGGAAATGTTCTTTCTTAGGGTTACAGTAAATTTTTAAAAGATAATAATAGCTATGATTTTAATGTTTTTAAAATGTTTTTAAGATGTTTTAAAATGTTTTAATGTTTTTAAAGCCTGAATCCGTGCAGTACTGTAGGCCCGGGAAAAAAAAATACTTCAAACCATCAAAAGGAAAGATTTTCTATGATTTTTGAAAGGGGAGCCAGATCCCCAAATATTGCATTTTAATATCACAGCAATTTTCTGTTGCAGAAAAGCCATTACCTATGAGTTTTTCATTTTAAAAATTGTATTTTCTTTGGTTTTGGAATTTCAGTTATTAGTCCATTCATAGTTTGTAATCTAAAAACATTTAGTTGGAATCAGAGTAACTGTACCATTTGCCTCTTCCATCTCAGGGAGACTTTCTAACATCTTACAGGCTATGCATGATGATTTAAGCACATGATGAGGGTTATTTTTAAAACTTAAGGCTGTTTCCTTCAGGAAGCTTGTTTATTTCTCTTATTCTCTCAAGTAGCTTCCTTTCCTTTCTTTCCACGTCACAGTTTTATACTCCGTTGTTCCTGAATTCATTAATTTTTCCCTCCATCAAAGATAATCACTACTTCTCTGTTCATGTTTATCTTTTAAAATTCCTCCTCCAGGCAACACCTCAGAAACTGGATCCAACAGAGCGAGCACCGTAGGAAGCTGTGGGGCAAGTGTGAGGGGTTTGCCTCACAGAAAGGACAAATTCTGTGCTCCCTGGTTGGTTCGGCGGAGCAGTTGGAAGCAGCAGTGAAGCTGGCACCTTCTCACTTCACAGGGGCAGTGACCAAGTATCCACCTCTAATTCTTTGTGACACAAAGGAAGCCAAGAGAGAGAAAAGCCACAGCCACTTGGGTCATCGGTTCCCCCTTGCAGCGAGGGTACCATGGCAGTGTGGCTCCCAGCACATCGTGGCTGACCAGAGCGCAGGACAACAGCACAGGGAGATCTGCAGTGCTGCACATTCCCCAAAGAATACCTGATAGCCTTCACAGTGTCAGTCTACAGCTCAAAAACACTTAAAAATAAAGTAGCCTTTAACCTAGTCAGATAAATACCTGTCATAAACACTACATTGCCTTTAAACATGTGTATCACCATACTTCGAGCTTGTCAGCAACATTTTAAGTACTCAGTGTATTTCTCCTATTATCAAAGCAAAGAAATATTTATATCCTCAAGACTTCCATTTGCAAATGAAAATTAACCATTTTCAGAACAAAAACTATAAATGAATCAGCAACTGTAATTTCTTTCTGAAAACACTATATTAAGCTACTAACAAGTTTCTAGTAGAGACAGCTCTTTCAAGCTGCCTCTACCCGGTACCTTTATGATGGGGGCATCACTGCCTGAAACTTTACTGTCACAAAGGGAGCCCCAAACCTCTGTCCCTTTTGCATTTTAGCATTTTGCATTTAACAGAGCAGATATACTCTAAACACCATCAGGAATTTCCAGTTAAATTGAAAAGCACAAAGAAGAATGAAGTTCAACGAAGGTACCAGTTTTTAACAATCTCTGGCAAACACAAACACTACAACTGACAGCTGTATGAGGCCTCAAATAGGGCTCAACAATTTTGTTTAAGATCACAAATTCCCAACACTTGAGCCATAAAATAATGTCCATTAGCTGCTATAAAAGCAGGTAGGACTTTGTGATTCAGCAGAGGGCCAGAAAGCCACACACAGACTGACACAGCAGTACCCGAAGTATAGAATAAATTCTTTAATTTAAATAACTCCCAATCTTCTTTCTTCCTCTCACTAATATGAAATAATGTTTCATTTAAATTAAAAAAAATTTTTTTCTGCTCTACATATAATCATGCTCATCTTTCTTTCAAGTTTTTCTCCAGCTGTACTGGATACATAGCATCCAGTATGATTTTATATTGAGAAAAAAAATCTGTAGCGAGAGTTTTGTCTCACTGTTGTTCTCTCTAATCTTTTGTGCAACGTATGGCAAGATACTAACTTTTCTGGTCTATCTTAACCACAGAGATCTGGGAGTAAAGCAAATGGGATATAGTGGATATGCTTCTGTTATCATTATTAAACTTCATATGCTTTGCTGTGTGGGCAATGCGTTTTATTTCTCTTAACTTGAAAGAGATTTCTGTCTTATTGTTGCAATTTATTAAGGGCAAACAATCTAGGGCTTATAATAGGCCTGTAGGCAGAACAAAGCCCTTGTCAAATGGAAGGGTTGGCTGCTCAGCTGGGTAGCATGTAAATGTGCAAAAAGAACTGTTCTGTTCAAAGACACTAGACATGCTTTTTAAATAAAACATCTCATATAATTGAGAGTTGCCATTTAAGTGTTGTGCTGGAAATGTTCATTTAAAAATAAATTAATTTAACTGAAGAAGCAGGGTTGTAAGGTAATCTTGTAAATTCTCATGTTATAATAAGAAAAAAAAGTCCTCATTTTGCTGAGGTTTTTATTAAAACCTGAATACTGCTTATTCCCTAAAACGGCAGTTTATCATCATTTTATATCACTGTGTCATGCAAGTTAACCTAAGTTCATTGACTGCTGTATTCATCTGGGCAGACAGTGTAAACTTTTCTTATCGCAGACATAGCCTTCTTTTTGCTTTTAATACAAGAGGTCATTTTGCCTGTTGCTTTGACATATTATCATGTCTCAAAAACTATGACAATTTCTCACTCTGCAGCTCATTTAAAATTTCTCATTATGTGCCTCCTTTGCAAGAGCTGAAATTAAAATGACAGATAAGATAACAACATAATCGGCATTTTTCATGCGCTGGCCCACTTGGGCACAGTCAGTTCTTTTTTCCCCTCTTTGGTTGAAATGGATAATCAGGACAATATCATCAATTAGATTTTTCACTTTAACTTTTTGTAATGTTTCCAGACTTGACTATCTGGCAAAGACAATTGGGACAGATTTCTTTATTTTTTCCTCTGGCCTAAAACTCAAAACCCCCCACTTCCCAAACTGTTACCACCGAAGAGTTTATTAAATGGCTGAAAAAGACAGCTGGTCCCACCATCTGTTAAAAATTTTCAGGGGCCAAATGAAACAGGTTACACCTTTAGCCATGCCAAGTCTTCCAATACCCCCTCCCTCTCACAGCCTGTGGAGGGCTAATCTGAATTTCACGCTCTGATTTTGCTATTGCTAATGTCTGAGCTTCTTATGTGCACTTCTCCTAGTTGCTTATATTACTTCTGCCACAGTAACAAAAGCGACCCTTTCCTTTCAGCAAGCTCATTTGCAATCAACGGAATCCTGCTTCTATAGGCTCCTTTACAATAAGATACTGTACCTTGAAGGAAACCCACAGAGAACCTAATATCTGACTTTCTGAAGCAACAGAGAAAACCAGGGGTACATTTCTGTTGTTTTGCAGCCACTTTTCTATAAATGCTAATGGAAGTAATTCAGATGTGCCAACAAAGAGAGAATCTGCAACACACTGCAGGTGTGAGGGGGCTGAAACAAAAGGGATGCTAACCCTAATGGTATTTCTTGTCATTAACAATTCTTTGATGTTCATACTCGAGGTTCTCTTTTATCTTGTAGTTTTTCAGCCATCTTTGCTAACATGCAGTGCAACTAAATCTTTTTTTTCCCTAACCTTTAAAGACATCTGCAAAATGTTTATGCTAAGTTAGTTTCCCTAGCATCTTTCTGTAACACACAGTGAAATAAAATGAGATAAAGCTTGCAAGGTTATTATTAAAACATCAGTAAGTTCCTATCATTAAGTGAAAGGAGCAGATCAATAAAGAGAGGCTCTTAATGTTACTTTAATAAGGATGAGTTTCTGGGAGCAGGACTGTGGATTAACTTCAGTGTAATAGATGTGGTGTTCGTAAGATAGCCATTCTGCAGATAAGAAACAGTTTGTTTCACTTGCTCTCATTAAAAAAAAAAGAAGTACAAATACTTCCACTGTAAAAGATAGTTCAGTTCCTATACTAGAAAGCTTCTCACAATATCATGTATTTAAGGACACTTTAATTTTCCAGAAGGGATTTCTCTACCACTAAGCGGGCAATGGCATTCAGTCAAGGCACTGTAGGTGGAGTTGCTCCATATCCATCTGTCTTTCTGCAGATGGAAAAATGTTGCGTCTTTTAAAATGTTCAGCTCAGTAGGATGACAGTGAAATCAAATGAACAATCAAGGCACAGAAGATGCCAGCCCGAACTACTGCACAGCACACCCAGCATTTCGCTCTCATCCCATCAGTCGTGTCCTGTTAGATCACATCCCTTTTTAGCACAGGTTGTTGCATTATTGTTGCAGCATGCTGGAATGTAAAACGAGTAACATCATCAATTAACAGCAAGCCCCAAGTGCAGTTCAACTGTAAATCTGCACTGAGTTCAAAATGCTGGGGATGATGGTAGTACAAGTTATTAAAATATGTGAGTTTTTGAAATTTCTCATTTTGTCTTTCTTTCAAAACTTTATTTCTAACAGATCAATTTAATCAAATGAATTAATTCTCTGTCTGCTTTTAGTATATCACATATCTTTGGATTCAGAGGTACATTTCCATCACACTAATCCCAAATATCAACAATATAAAGAACGGTGGCTACATTCATGTTTTTTCTTTTCTCTTACAGCTTATTTTTATCTTGAGGCACAAAGGCAAACTAAAATAGTGTTGTTAGTATAGTCTTGCCCAAGTTTCATCTATATGGGGTGATAGACTGAACTGCCTCTCATTTCATCTACAGCTTTCAGGAGTCTCAGGAATTAGGGATTTTATATAATCAGCAATTTTCTCAAATTAATTTTTTTTTTTATTGTTTGCCCTATGGTAGCACTGAGAACCGCTCATTCCCGGAGTCATAGAAATCACAAATTGGTTGTTTCCGTTTCAGAGAAGTTGCAGAGAGGCCGAGAAGTCAGAGAGAGGCCGTCACAGAACGCTCTGTATAACTAACCCATGCAATAAGTGGGCACGGACTGTGTGCGGTGGCTGCTCCTGACAGGGAGCAGCAGCACCAACGAAAGGTGCCGGATAAAGTGGGTGACAGGGTACGGCGAAAGCGGCACTTCCCGCTGCTCTAGCCAGCCCCAGGCCTCCAGCGCGGCCCTCGCACACAGCCCGGCCCTGCCCTGAACCCGAGTGGATCCCAGTGCCCTGCGCTGCCACAGGCCGACCTACTTTCCATTTGCCAACTGCCCTGTAATATATACTATTTAAACTGTACAAAAATAATCTCTCTCTGTAGCTTAGTTAAAAAATAATCTTGTCCAGAAGAATAAAGTAATTAAATATATTGTTGGTTTGATCAATAATATGTAATCTTGCTTCTGGAAACATAACTCCAAGATGTTTCTCCCACCTGCCTGATCCTACAGCCTTCACCATTACAAAGCATGACTGCTACAATGAGCTTTCCCCTGATAACACAGACTACGTATAGATTTACTGTTCTAACACACATAATAGAAGGTTCTCCAGTAATTCTCACGAAATCCGTTCAGGTGAGCCATGTCAGCAGCCCCTGCAGCGCGTCGCCGGCCTCCTCCCTTGTGGTCCCCGCGGCCCGTCCCAGGAGACACAGAGCATCTCCCTGGCGTGTGCCTGGCGGGGGGACGGCTCCGGAGCCCGCGGCCGCCCCGCCAGGCTGCCCCTGCCTGCTGCTAAGAAGAGACGGTTTCTCTTAACTGAATCATCTGCTACAGCTCCTGCAGGTTGAGCAGTCGCAAAGACCAGGCACACTAACAAAACAAAAGTGCTGATGTTCCAGCACTAACAACAAAATCTGACACAACTTCTGGTATTTTGTTGTCAGAGTTAAAAGTTGGGTGGATATGTTTATTCCATGTTGTGTTTAGTATATGTGTTCATGCTAAAGTTACCTAGCTGTTCCTTAGTACTTTTGTGTCATCCAGCATTATTCTTAGCCAAGTGTACTTAATATTAAGCATTTGGCTAACCAGAGAGATTTAAAAATGCAAAGTTTGTTACCTCCTCGAATTTTCTTCCACTTGTGAGAAAAAAAATAGCAGTGAGAAAGAAGAATGCATGTGCTGATGTGTAGACCTTACTACCACAAAAGAGAAGTTAGGAACTTGGTGGGATTGAGACCCAATGAAACATTTGCTTGGAAGCACAAACAATTAAGCAAAACATACTAAATATAGTATATATTAATAAATGTATTAAAATCATATAAGTAAGTATATGCTTATATAAGCATTATGTTTGGTTTAGCAACTATGGTAAATGACACAAGATAACCAGTAGTTGCCTAGTATTGAAAATTTCAATGAAATTGAAATTTCCTAACATTAAATTTTCCTTCTAGGAAGATGATCATGGAAGTATCCAATGTGAATGCTTTTTGTATCTCCCTCTGAAAAAAATTGGTTCTGATTATTTTCATCAAAAAGAATACTGACCTTTAAGTTAATTTGTCTTAGCAAACTCTACAAATTCATATAATTTATAGTGAAATTGTTTAAGCTCCAAAATAGAAAGGACTCCTTAGACATCATGACAGGGGTCACCTAAAAGACCCCTAGTGACCCAAAGCCTTTCTACCACTCTGAAAGTGAGTGTGAGGGATGTCACAGTGGGGGAAAATTTGAGATAGCTGCAATTTACTCACACACTAAGGTCCCTTATGTTACAAGGCCAATGTAAATGTTCAAGTGAGAAGCAAGTTTAAAATTACTAAATGAAAAGGATTAATTTCCCAAAGCTCCCCACCTGATTCCCCTTGGCACAGAGGGGAGTTTTTAAGTTACCACATCTGAAAAGTAGAAATTGTCCTTAGCAGGAACATGTTTCTAGTATCACTATGGTTTATAGGACAAATCGGCTGAAGCACCTTATTCACCTTCATCCTCTTCTCTCCCATTTTCTCAAAAAGGGTTAATTTATTACACACTATCTAACAATTTTTCTTCTGGGTAGTTAGTTCAAAGCATGATTTACATGCTTCACTTTTACAAAGTGATTAAGAACAGGTTATACTATGAACTATTAAATACCTCAGTATTTCAGGATAAGTGAAAATAAATAAATCAGAACAATGCTTCAATAGTTTCAAAACCAAATCAGAAAATCTAAGCAATTCACATCAATATGTGATTCTGACTGTAATAAGTCAACTAACATGTCTCCTGTACTCCTTCTCCCTGTTTGTTATGACATGCTACCCATCTATTTTTGAAATTATCTTTTTAAAATCCATTTTATTTTTGCATCTTAACTGTTATCCATTCCACCAACTCGTTATCAGTAGCACAATGCTTTAATCAACACCAGTCAGAGGCTTTTTATCGCTTCTCACAGACAAAAGTTGCTGCTCGAGCTTTGCTCCTCAGTTGAAGACTCCCTCTGTCCTGTATGTGCGCTGTGTGGTGCAGTAAAGCTTCCAGCTCCTACTCTAAGAAGCTCCATTCCTAAATGGAGTCAGTTCTTGCCACTGGAGCAAGGAATCTTTCCTCTGTGCTAAGTAGCAGCGCTTTGGTCTCACTGAGTTCTTGCAAAGGCTTCTGAGCAGGCTGCCTCACGAAATATTCTCTTTATTGAACAACCCTTCTTTTAGAGCACAAATAGTGTCTAAGCTAAATACAATTACTGTTGGAACAGACTGCCCAGCACTGAAGGCTGAATACTCATGATGCCTCCAGGACGGCAGCTCAGCAAAAGATGGTGACATCCTTTTTTGCTGCGCTGAGTATGCCAAGATCTCAGAGACACAGCCAGCAGCTCTGGCAGATGCAGCACTTCTTAGAGAAAACCTCTCCTGAGCACTGCAGGAGTGACGCACACCCAAATTTTAAAGAAGCACTTCAAATGACAAACATCTGAGCCACCTCCCTATTCATCTCTCTATTCACTCCCTCATCAATCAACTCAACAAACACATCTTCTGAAGTGTCAACAAAAGTTCATCTCTTCAGCCAATTCTAGTGTGATCTAAAGCAAACTGATGATATGGCATTTAATAAGGAGACTGTTCTGAAATAAAGGCATCTATGTGTTCTAAAATGAGGATGAGAAAAAGGCTACCTCACAGGGGTTGTCTGGTGAGGGTCAATTGAATGGGGTCTAAAGGTGTATGAGGAAGAGGGGATAGGTTCTGAAATAACGCAGTGCACAGATTGGCTTTGTGAACAGTTCGTACCCAAGAAGTAGCAGGAATGAGAACACACAAAAAGTTTTTTAAACAGTAACTGCAGCATAAAAAATAGCGACATTAAGCTCATTAGAAAAAAGTATTACCATCTGTAGACAGTGATGCTGCATGTAACAAGAACACATACGATTAAAGAGTGCTCCAAATAAGATATGAAACCTCTTTAAAGTCCATTACTGAGATTACTGCAACCTTAACAACTGGGAAGAAGAAAAAAGTTCATAGGGAGTGTTTGTATTTTCCTTGTGCTTCACTATTTAATGCTGTGAAGTTGTTCCTGTTAACTTGGGTCTCCCTTTGCACTAAATCATGTGCTGAAATTCCATTGATTTCAGTGGGACTTAGACTTTGGCTTAAGTGTGTCACTGAATTATATATGATTTTTCACTGCACATTACTTTTAATGACCAATGCATTACTCAATGCAAGGTACTCAAACTGCATTTTGGTGCTTTTGGCTTTTGGACAGGTGACATAATACCCAACTGGAAGCCTCACTACCACCTAACAGACAAAACTGATAAACTCTAACTACATCTAATAATGATATGCTTTGCACTAACAATAACACTTTATTTTCTCAAATAGTTTTTTAAAAGGAGGAGTGGAACCACAAAGCATTCACATCATTACAGTTCCCGGAGATCTATGTCCATATAAGAACACACAAGATTATCTGATTCCTTTCAAGATAATGTTATTTTTCATTCTTGTTATCAATTGACCAGGATTATGAGAAAGAAAGAAAAGCGGCATGTTATTTTCCAAGGATGCAGTATAACAAATACTTACTCCTGTTACATTTTGATGAAATGCGAAGAGACTGATCCGCATGCATGCATCTCTATTAGTTATTAGTCTTATTTGTACTGTTTTCTAATATCATTAACTCATCCGCAGCTATTCATCAAGTCTCCCATGTTTAAGGAGCCCTTAAACTGTAAAGACTCTAAAACTCATGCCCACGTGTGCCAATGGGGAATGAACAAAAAACTCTTTCTCTTGTAGGATTGTAGTGTTTATTTTTGATCTTGTCACATATTACAGGGAAAATGAGTCAAGGGTTGTTCTTTTTGGAATAGCTGAATCCTCTTATCCTCATCTGCCTGCCTTCATTACTGTGTTTTAGGAGAAATAAAGTTTGTACTGGACTACCACTTTTTTCCATCTTCTACTTCCAAAACCCTATTCTGATTTATGGATATTCAGACTACATTTGCCCCTCATTTCCTATCCCATCTGGTTGTCCTTTGATCAAAAGAACACTGCCAGTGAACTCCTGAGAGCAAGAAATGCTGTAGCTCAAGAACAAGTGTGAACTGCATGTCCACACTAGAAGGTTTGCTAGCACAGATCTGGGTAAATCCGCTCGCGGGGAGACAAACACAGTTCTCAGGTCTATATTATACATAGTCAAATTTAATCAGTATGGTTCCTTCAAAAAGTCATTTTGAGATAATTGATAGGGTGGTGCATACATGCAAACTTGATTTCCAAAACTTTTTAGCAAGAATTTGTATTGAAAAGAATCATAGATTTGTCACATATAAAAACTGGCTCAAGAAGAGAAAGAGTATGATGAAATAGCCAATTTTCCTCATAGAAAAAGTTATCAGAAAAGCATCTCAGAATTCAACAGGAAGTTATGTATTGTTTCATTAACAATTTGGAAAATATCAAAAGTGAATAGAAAAATTTGCGGTTGACAGATTTTTCCTATTACATATAAGAGGGACATGGAAATATAGCAATCACTGGAGCATAGGGACAGAGGTTAAGAAAGAAATTAAATACTTGCATGGACAACAAGAATACCCAATTATAACAATGGTTATGCAGAGTGTAGAAACATCAAATGACATGTCTAAAATTGTTTTGCTTCTTATATTTCAAATCATTTTTTGAGTTAGCACTTTATAAGAAAAAAGTATTTATGAGGTAAATTTGGAGTCACACTTTCATCATTTGAGATTATTTTAACCTCCACATTTTTGTAGCGTTAAAAGCCATACAAAGCATAAGAAGTTATAACAGAGAATGTTTTAAATTAGTCTAATGAAATATAAAGCATTTTCACCGTGACCCCATATGATGCTTCTTTTAATTGAGATCAGTTCCTTGGTTGTATTTTCCACCCAGCTCTACCAGCAGTTGTGGCAGCACAACAGAAGGGATGGCACAGCGTGGGAACAGCAGCTGGCGGGGAGAGGGGACAAGGAGCTGGACCTGTATGAGCTAACCTTGCTGCTGAAGCGTGGCTGTGACCGGTAGCAACACATACAGATAGCGCTTACTATGGTAAGTACTATCTACAGCACTGGAACTGCTTACAGAAATTCAGCCAAACAGGACCATTTACATCTGCAGAAAACAGCCTAAATCAGTGAAAGAAAGTTAATACCTGGAATTATTTTTTTAATACATTACGTAAACACACACGCACAAAGTTAATTGGAAGATACTGCCAGTGTGAAAATACTCTTACCAGCATTAGACAATAAAATAAGTGAAGTTCAGTTCTGAGCAAAAGTCACTCCTCTTGAGGAAGGAGATGGGGAACTGAGGGAACCTTCATCTTCAAGTATAAATTCAACAGCTGACAGTGATTTGTAGTACTCATCCTCTCCATCAAGCACTTTGATTTGGCTTGAAAGAAAACAAACAATATTATTAATTTAAAAAATGCATTCCATTGGTATCTTAAGGAATAGAAATTTCTCTGCGAATGAAAAGTACTAATACAATAAAGGAAAACATCTGTTGATTAGAAAGATGCAGCTTTTATACATGTTCTTTACTTCTATTTTCTTACTGTTATAATCTGGTTCTGAGGATCTGTGAAAGGCAATACAGTCTTTGCTTTTTAGAGCAACAGAAAGA
Organism: Crypturellus undulatus; assembly: GCA_013389825.1. Taxonomy (NCBI): domain Eukaryota; kingdom Metazoa; phylum Chordata; class Aves; order Tinamiformes; family Tinamidae; genus Crypturellus; species Crypturellus undulatus. The sequence goes on along the minus strand of VWPW01024793.1, from coordinate 125,708 downwards.
TAGACCAAATATTTTTATTCAATGTCTATTTCAGCTGAGCATTGTGTTTTTTTTATCTGTGCATATTCCATACATAGGGTATGATTTAGATAGATGGGTTGTTATCAATATGAGCCAACAATCACAAAATCATACCAGTAGTTTATTGGTAAAGCCTAATAGACATCGAGGGGCCTTAATTTTTCTGTGATGCATGGTGACTACTTTAGTCCACGGTAGTGTTTTTGTTCCCTAAATGAAATATAAACTTTTGTATATGAGGAGAGGGGAATCAAATAAATCAAATTTTGTACAGTCATGCAAAATTTTGGGCTTGACTCTTGACCCAAAGACCTGCTATTCAGTACATCAATCTTCAGAAGTGAATAAAAAGGAGAAAAAGTCACATTAAAAATTCTTATATATAATTGGAACAGATGCTTTTGCAAGATCCAACACCCATCAGTTCTTTCTGGTCCGTGTCATCAAGCCGTGAAATATTTTGGAGAATGTGCAGTAACCATTTTTGTGAATTGCATTCAGTGATTTCTAACTATTCTACCTATTTTTATGTGATAACTGCTTATGTGAGAACAGGAACTGCCTGCTGGCCTCGCCAAGCACAGAGGCAGCAGCAACTGCTGCCGGGGCAGAGCAGCCCCTGTGCGAGCCCCTGGCACGAGCTCCCGAGGAGGCCCGGCGCGCGCTGCTGGCGCACAGGAGCTCCGGGCTTCTGTGCACGTTCTAGGTGACAGGCCTTCACTTTCAAATCCCTTCATCTGACACCTGTCATTAGTCTTAAATACATTTAAAAAGATAAAGAAGGCTAACTTTGTTTTTGTAGTAGTATTTTGAGGGTGCTGGGAAGCATATTTTGTCAGGATCAGTTCTAGTGTCTGCAGACAGCAGGACATACAAGTTTTATATTTGCGTCTGCAGAAAATGCCCAATGCCAATGCACAGAGATATGTTAATTGTTTATTTTTAGAAACCTCTCTAGAAAGTTTTGCATATTCTGTAATATCACAAAGGACTTCTTCTGTTTACAGTTGCTTAGAACTAAGAAGATAGATATTTACCCAAGTTTCCTTGGCTTCCTCTTGCTCCCTTGATATTCTAGAGTTCCCTGTGGAGAGGGCCAAGAACACACAGTCAAAGCAAAGCAGCAAGTCGTTAATTTTTAATTCAAAGTGATTTTGTGTTGAATGCAAGCAGATGCTGATAATATCAGAAGTCACAGCATAATTTTTTTGATCAAAGGGCTCAAGTGAGCCTGATGAAGCATGCATCTTGCTCGTCTTTGATAAACCACATCAATTATTCACCGTGAAGGCAGACATCCTGACATGAAAGCAACAGATAAAGAGCATAAGCACATGTTCAAGACGAGAGCAGAAGAACGTGGGGGTGGGGCTGGAGGGGCTGAAACAGGTATTAATAACAGAATTATTAACTGGAAACAAAGCCAGTAAAACAGCTTTATTGCCACTTTGAACTTACATTTAACTGGTTATAGTACATGTTGTCCTCAGGGCTATTCAGCATTTTGGGCTGCTGACATCGTCGACGAGGTGTTCTCAGCTTCTGTTCAAGACAGTTTTCTGAACCTATAGCAAGAAAATACAATTTAGTTTTAAGCTGTACCAGGTGCAATGAATATCTTAGTGCATTTTACTCTGTAAACAGTCCTTTCTTCTGTCCTGTTTGGTCCTGGATTTACTAGCAAATCTGTCCTATTCAAACTGAGCACACCCAAACTTGGGGATCTTTTTTTCTGTTTTGATACTTACTCCCAACCAGAGTTTTTAAAGAGAACTTCATTTCTACTTTTATAACATTCTTTTTTACTCTTCCACATACTTATATCGCACAGTTCCTCATTCCTTTCACTCTTTATCTTGGTATCTTCCATTATCTAAACAGGAAATGAGGTATATTGTGACTACCCAGGGATATATCATCCAGGAGCTGCAAATCTGTTTTTCTAGAGTTGACACTAATAAAGCCCTTTGACTGATGAGACTTAGTCTATTATAATCATTTTTATTATATAAATAAAGGCTCCTTTTTTTGACATGAGTTTCTGTTTAATCAGAGTAACTGGACCAGTATGGAATTACACCTTCTTAATATAATTTGTGATGTGCTGTAGACTAACAATTGCTTAAAGTCATCTGGATAGCAGAGTTTAAAGATGAAGGAAATATTTTTGAAGGGATGGATTCATCTTTCTGGCAAAAATAAAAATTATTTTAATGATAATAGGAAAAAAGACTGTTTGGTAGCACTGAAGAAAAAATACGTAATACACAGATTACATTTGCATCCCATATTGCACAGGAAACTTGCTCCAAAGCAAGGGCGCTGCAAAAAGTTCAAGCAGAACAGGAGTTCCTTTAAGCACTTCAAAACTAAAGTCAACACAGCATGTGCGGAAGCAGCGCTCTGATCTCCCACATCCACTTTTAAGATCTGGCCTTAAGGAGGAGGCAATATTAGAGAAGGTTTACTGTACGCTCAGCTTCACAGGCTGCAACCACGGTACTTTTCTGCAGTCACTGAGCAAGACAGAGGAGGTGGTTTCACTTGGGCCTTTTCAGTCAAATGAGCACCAGGCTAAGAGACTTTCTCTCTTATTTTTCCCCCTGCATAGCCCAGCTCGGGAGCGCTTGCGTTCCGTGTGGGACGGCAGGGCCCACGTGGGAGGTGTGCGCTCGTCCGGCGCTTGCTCTCATGCTCCCTCAGCACCTGCGAGCGACCATGCGCTAAACAGTCTCCAGGGAACTAACTGGGTCTAAAATCCAAAAATAACTTTATAGAGAAAGGAGACATTTTTTCCCAGTAAAACAAAATAACTTTCAAGTCATCTGTGCACAGTGCTTGCTAATTCTGATTTCCTAGGTTTCATTTCTCTGCTTCCCAAACTCAGGAAACCTCTGGGGCTTTTTGCTCGGCAGAGGGTGAGCACTGTGCTCACTCCTTGCTGCTCACCTATGCAATACCCAGCCTGGCAAGACATAGGCTGTTTCAGAAAACATGTCTTGAAACTCTGCGGAAAAAAAACTGGTAAGCTCAAGCAATATTGAAGTCTTTAGAAACCTTTTTTTTTGTGTGATATTTAGATAGGATATGGGTGAATTTTTTTTCCCTCTGAAACCCCCTCCTAACTACCTGCTCCTTTCTATATGCTTTCCATGAAAATTATTCAGATGGGTCCTAGAGTTCTCTGTCCAAGACAGCAGCATTGGCCATTTTTGCCAGCAATGATTTCAGTCTCAAGGTCTAGTGAGCTCCTTTTCACAGCAATGAAACCATGCAGTAACTTCCTCAAATAATTTTCTTTTTTGTTCTAGCAAAGCTCTAAGTGACATCCCACACCTCTCTGCAGCTTGCCAAAAATAAACACAAAGCACAGAAATATTTAAAGTATTATAATACGATAATATTCCTTTTTCCTTTCCCCCAAAATGCTGTTGTGGCCTTCACGTTATTTTGCAAAATATCTATATGGGTATTCTTTATTTTTAAAATGTCTTTCATTCATTAGAATTCAGAGACACTAACATTTTGCTCTGACACTTAATTATTTCTGCATATTCCATGTGTGGTCTGCAGCTTGTGTCCTCCAAAGGAAACACCCTTTCAGAGGGCCCACTTGTCTTAGTGCAGTAGCATACTACACGAACAGTACAGAATCTGGTAACATTTATCATAAACTACCATATCTGGAGAAAACTGCATTAACATGTGCTCAACACTCAGCAGTTGAATAGGAGTTTTAAATGGTGCTCTAAAATACTTTGCTTTGATGACAAACTTAAGGTCATCAATGGAGGGAAAAAAAAAAACACTTGTCATTTTAGTAACAATAGGAGCAGCACCAGTATCATGAATAGAGTATTGGTTATATTGCATGGAAATTGTGCCAAGCACCTCTGATACACCCAAACTCCTGTGTTTGCTACGAAGTTGGAGACCAGATGGGAGGGTAAGCATGTGCATGTCCTTCAGCAACCGTATCTGATGCCAGATATTTGCCTTCCTTTTGTCTGGAAAGGGGCTTAAAGGGCTTTTCCTGTGTAACACCAAGAGCAGAAATTCCTCAGGTTACAATATTTTATCAGTAAATTCCTTGCTGCAGTGCAGAAATAACATAGGATAGGCACAACACTTCCTACCAAGCGTGTGAGATCTGCTGATCTGGCAAGCGTAGAGTGAACTGAGATTGTGGCCTCTTGCTCCTTTCTGTGCTTGAACCCAGTGCGGGAACTGAGTGACGGCAGCGCTGACACACACGGTCTGCAGGCTGCCACTGAGGCTGCCCGAGGAGAACCCGACATTGATGCTGACACAGTGAAGGAGATTAAAGACTAGCAAACGGGTGGATCTGATGGACTATAAAATATTTATAAGTAAGATGGGGTTTTCAGTTACTCCTCTAGCACCACTACTGGTCATCTTTTTTATTTGTCTGGTGCTTAAGAGCTCAAGACAACTGACCAGTGCCTTGTAGTGCTCAGTCATATTGAAAAAATGCCTATTTTCAGCTAATGCAGAATCAAACTTTTGAGTTTTTCAGGACAGAAAATTATGCAATTGGAAAAACAGTGTCTCAAGGAGAGACTTGGAAAACATCATGGATGTTCTGCTGAGAATGAAGTAGACTGGGTGCAAAGCAGAGGAATACCCAACAAAAATAGTTAAAAAGTTGCTATTACAGAATGCGAAGTTATTTTAAAAAGGGTGCTGAAAACACTCTCAGAATGTTATGAGAACAAAAAATGTAAATCCTGCCTTATAGGGAAAAATTAAGGAAGATCTTCCAATCTATTTAATTTATTCAAAAGAAAGTTAAGCGATGACATAGAACAATTCTAAATCTCTGTACAGAAGGAAACTTTCTGATTGTAGGTGACTCTTCACTGTAGAAAATGAAGTTCTGAAGCGTCTTAGGGCTAGAAGTGAAGAAAAATTCAGACCAGAAATATGGCACATAATGAAAGCAATCAGTCAGAGGAAAAAAAATATTGAACAATATGATGGAAACTTAAATCAAGAAGCTCTTAGAAAATGTCTGCTTTGCCTCAAGTGAAAGTAAAAGGCTTTCATTCAAAACATGATCTAGTTCACTTCGGGCTTAGTATGAATTAATTTCTCTAGTGTGATCTTTATCAAGAATCTCAATCTGCAAAAGCCTGTAGATTGATTTCTGGGATATACTTTCAATTTTGAGTTTCTATGCATCTCTGCTTTACTATGGCTGATAGAAATATTTTTCTTATATGAACCATCACATCCAAGGTTGACACTTTACATGATATCTTTACATGATATCTTTGTTCATATGCCTTATTTAGACAATTTTTCTGGTTAAATATCTATTCTTTCAATAAAATAGCAATGGATTCTTTCAGGACTCATTGTAGTATTAAAAAATTGTGGACAGACATTGAGAACTCTTGAGGGGGGCAAAGAATCATCAGATTTTTCTCTCTGAAATTAAGCTGAGATATTCATAAACTGTTCATGGCTAAGCTCTTGCTTCAGAAACCCATTGGTGCTGATAACTTAGCAACTTAACATTGCTAACTTTCTACATGGGGATTTCTGCAGAGGAAATGGTGATGAGGCAGCTACAACTGCATTTGTAACTTGCAGCTGCCATTGGCTGAGCTGGTTTGATTTAAAGCTGGTGCAGCGCACGAGGGCCCTAGGCCCTCAACGATGACACCTTCCTCTCAGCACGAGCGCACAACAGGGCCGCAGCATGGGACAGGCTGAGTTGTTAGCTCCCTTCCTGGAGGGACTCCCTTCCATGACAACACATATCAAAGTCTTATTTTCTTTCTGAAACCCCTTATCCAAAGCAGGCTGTCAGATGGTTAACCTTTTCTCTTTCCTGTTAGAGGTGAACACAAACATGGCACTGCAAGGAAGGACACTTCTTGTCTAATCACCCAGGCTTCGGGAGAACTATGGTACATGGAGAAGGGGCAGCCTGGCAAAGGAAAGGTAATGGGGCCATTTAGAGGATCATATTTATTATTAACCAGGTAAGCAAATAAAGTAGATTTATTGGTATGACCAAGAAAAAGAATAAATATGTGGATGATTTCCAATCTATAATATCAGATGAAACATGAAAGTGCAGCCCTTAATTATAAGCAAATATTAGCACCGACTCATGGGATCTCATCATAACATCTCAAGGTCTACATTCATGAAAATTTAAGCAATGTTTAAAATCATGTTAATTTGTTCTTTGTTTGTTTCTTTTCCTGCCAGTCTAATTTATTCCAAAAGACTTTGGTTCTCATGCCTGGATATATTGATCATGCCCATGTAAAAGCATTGTTATAGCCTGGGGAGAAGATTTTTGTGGAAAAATTTGTCTTTGTTCTCCTTTGATAATTTATATGTATTCTGATGTTTTCAAATTTTCCATTTTTGAATCATTTTTTAAGGCAGCAAGTTAACTTCCCTTTTCCTCTTGAAGTCTTGGGCAAATGCAGAAATGACCTCATTGTCAATGATAATATACATCCTCCTCCTGGACTGGATGCTAAATGGATAATTATGTGCAGCATGTTGACTTCAAGGAACAGTTATATCTTCTGTGCAGTACAAGTCTATTCAAACCGAAGACTCAAGGGGCCAGTGATTCTGATCGTGCTCATATCAGTGTTAAATGGGATTGACTGAACTTCATTTATGTGGTTAAAAAAAAAAAGCTGTAAATGAATTGGGCTTTATCATTTTAATTATTCCAACTCTGTTTTAAAAAAGAGCATATATTGCTGTCAGATCATCAGTATTCATACAAACATGTTTTTTTTCCTCCCTCATTCCTGTGATTCTCCACATGTCCACAATGTTTGTGCACGCTTACCTCACACCACGAACACAAAAGGGGAGAAAATAAAAGCCTGACTGAAAAGCAGGGTCTGGCAGTTAGACCCTGCTGAGCTCCTTCTGGGCCTGCCGCACAGCCCTAGCCAAGGCTGTGAACACAGAACTATTTGCACATCTTTGTACCAAGCTGTGGGCTCCCTGACTGTAGCACAAGCACACATTAAGGGCCCATATCACTGCCTGTTAAGTGCTACCAGCTACAAGTGCATCAGAAACAAGGATAGGATAAGAGCTGTAATAAACAGAGAAAGCGCTGTAGAGCACTCTGATAGCTTCATTTGGGAAGAATGAAAGCTACCAGATCTATACTATGCACTATAAATATCAGCTATAGTACGGTCATTCTGCAAGCATGCCACAGGCTGAGGGAAAATAAAGAACCTGTCTCTGAAAGATTTTCACCTCAGTATGGGTCAAACCACACCAAGGGACAACAACATGGGGCAGCAAAGAGCAAAAAGGAAGTCCAATTGGTGATTCAGGCAGTCAGGCGTGTCTCTAGTATACTTTTCTTTTTGAGATTAATGGGAAAGGAAAGAGGAAATTACAGGGAGAGGATGAAAAGAAAAAAAAAGAGAGGAAAAACGAAACAATCAAGTAAGATGCTGAGAAACTAAAAATGGCAGAAAAAGGAATAAATCACTTTAATGATGCTGCACCAAGTCCTAAATTCTGGCATCATGGATTTGATTAATCTAGCAATATCAGTAGTCTGGAGGCAACCTGGCATGTTTAGTAGTATTAACAAGCGTAATACTCTCCAAGATACTTCACACTTACAGAGCAGTAACTTCAGAGCTCTGCAAACCTTCATTAAGGCCATCCGCTCTGTTGATTAAATCTCCATTGATAGAATATTATGAGGAACCATCCTTGCCACCAAATTCCTTCCTTCCTTTCTATAGAAGAATGTCCAAGAAGATACAGGGGCTCCTCATGATGCTAGCAACATGCAAGCATGAAAAGAACAATAAATGAGATGTTTTTTGATGAGGTGGATGACCTTGTTTACTTTCAGAGTATCTTACTGGAACTCCACAAAAAAATCTTTCTAAAGGAAAAGAACCTAATTTCTTTTGGAAAAATACTAATGCTTAGAAAGTGATTAAACAAATCCTGTAATCCCCAGGCAATCAAAGCTTTTATTGGGATTCACTAGGTAAGAAAAATCAGTTAAATTTAATTATTTTCAGTATAAAGTACTCTGCAGTCTAAGTCTGTAGCTCCAAATGTTTGGTGGCCTCACTGCAAATGCATAGAAAAAAGTCTTATAATGGAAAAAAACTTAATGAAATAATAAAACTTCATGATCACCTCAGATCCTCCACACCATTGTGGTGAACTAGAATTGTGTTTATTCAGATGGAGTGTGTTCATAGTGCCAAGAGCCATAGACTGCTAGGGAAATTAGCGTAGCCTCTTTGATGTCATGTGCATCCCAGAATCTGTAACATACTGCTAAAACTGTGAGCACAGCCTTTTGTTTATAACTCTAAACAGAACCATTTGAAAACACACTCTGAAAGAACTCATAACAGAAGCAATGCATTTTCTTCCACCCAGTGATTCACTGCTTATGGCTTCATTTTGGATACTGCCATTCTATGCAGAACCATATGCTTTAGATTATGAAGCACACCAAGTAAATCATAAGTTTTTCAAGATGGTATGTAAAGGCTGTTTTTGCATCTGTTTGTTGCCAAAGACCCAGATAATACTGTAATTAGAACAACAAATATTTTATGTGAAATCAATCATTTAGTTGTCTCTGAACCCTGAGACAATGCCTTTTAGATACACTTTGTTGGGAAACAAACTCCATAAATAGTTAGGATCTTGGCTTTTGTTATTTTTTTTCCTTCCAACACAATTCCGATCTTTCAGTATTTGTCAGTTCTTTCAGTTTCTATTGCGAATGATTTAAAGGTAGAGGGAAAAGGCAGAGATTAAACAAAACATCATGAAAAACTAAACTGTCAATGACTAACAGTGACAAGATTCAAATTTGTCAGCAAACAGCACGCTCCTGCAAGTATTGTTCTGAACACATCTTCTTATACACACAGAATATATGCCACCCTCTCATGTGCTCCACACGCAATAGCATCTATAGCATATACCAGAGGTATAACTAGTTGACTAACTAGTCAAAGCCAAATAAGTGTATAAAGCTACAACTTCAAGAATAATTTAATGTCCAACTACCCTGGACAACAAAAACAATTTCTGGACAATTAAGAAAACTTAACCGATAATTATTTTTCTTCCCATCCTTATATTTGACCCATGGCCATGTGTATATGCTGCTTCTTTGTTAATTCTTCAGATCTTTTCGGAGGAGATGGTTATTGACGAAAATCAGGCCATGACAGGTACACTGGAATTACCACATCTCACAGCATATTTTCAAGTTCTAGGAGACCCACCTGAGCAAATACCATCTGACCAGATGCAGTCCTGTTCTCATGATGCAAGTTCATCCCAAAAGCATTATGTCCTACTTAGAACTTGAGATGCTGAGATAGTTTATTTGTTCAGCAAAGATAAGAGAATATGATCAGAAAAGATCTATATTGTACTGACTATATTGTACTTCCCCCTGTTCCATAGCAAAATCACATTTCATGTTAGAGGTCTGGGAAATGTAAAAATTGAAAAATTTAAAAAAAGGGTATTAAAGAAATTCTTCACACATACAACATCAACAGTGGAATGACTATTTCTGTGCAATAAGATGATGAATATTCATTCAAAGAAGAGTTGGATTGATAATATAATCAATCTGATTGATTATATAGAATCACAGAATGGTTCAGGTTGAAAGAGACCTCTAGAGATCATCTAGTCCAACCCCCCTGCTCCAGCAGGGATAGCTCTGGGAAATTTAAAATACAAACCCTAAATATCATGACAGTATCATAAATTTCAGTAATATTACCTAGAATACATTTGGACCTACTAAAGCAGAAGTTTTAAACTGCAGACTGGATTTCTCAAGAGCTGCACATCACGTGCTAGCACGCCTCAGAAAACTCACTGGACACTTGGCACTGGTTCCTCTTGTGGATTCTAGCTAAAAAGGCAAAGCATACGGGGGGAAAAGATGAAACAAAGAAAATGTAAACACTGTGATTAACTTTTAAAAATAAAAAGTCAAAACATTCACTGCATTATAGACCAGTAACAAATCACAAATACCTTTCTAATACTGCCTTCCTACTGAGCCAGTTGCTGAAGTTGCCACAAATGCATCACACAAATGGAGTTGCTCTGTGCAATCCAAAGTAGGACAGAGACTGTAAGTTCACACTCAGTCCGCATATGGCTCTCGGCGCGCATGTGTTTCCGAGTTACTGTCCTAGTATATCACCAGGATTCTTTTAAAGGTAAACCCTCACCTTCTTCCAAACTGCAATAATAGCATTTTTATCTCACATCCTAAGAGATTAAGCCACTAGATTGACTTTGAATTCTGGACGCACTGGAAATTTGTATTAATTTAGCATAATGATGAGGCGCAATAAAAGCTCTGTGGAACCACAAGAGCACAGTCTCTAAGGTTTTGTTCGTTACAGAAACATAATTTGCATATCTAAAGGCTTGAAATGATGGGTCCATATTGCTACAACTTGTAGCTCAAATTTGAGTGTAGCAGATTCAGCATATATTTCAAAGAATAAATGGTAGAAGCCCAAGATAAAACTCTCAGTAGATTTCTTCATTAAGAAGGTTTTTTTTCCTGAATTCAAGGTAGTTGGTAGCAATAACTCTTAAAGTAAATATTCAAGAAAGCTTGGCTGAAAGCAGCAAAAATGCCACTAGTTAAGTATGTGCTTCCCAATGTTGCTACAGTGATTTGCTCTGACATGTGTAAATGTTGGAAGTATGGAGCCTTGACCAGATGAAGGAGACTAATGCTGCTGACCTATGCCTGTTAAGTGCTAGCGATCCGTTCCTTAACAGGGGGTGTTAATTGCCTCTGGGACTCCTAACATCAGACCTACAATTAGTGATGGTTCAGAACTGGCTATAAATCAAATACAGGCCAGTAAGTTCTTAGGGAATATTTTTAAAGAGAAATTGAAGAAGCACAAGCAAACTGCCCAGCCAACGAGTCAGAAAAATAAGGAGGACTGGAAAAAATCTTCAGACTTCAAAGATGAAGGTGCCTCGTGAAAGAGCACCTAGAAGTTCTTCTCTTTCCAAAACTGAACGAGAAACTACTTATTAGTAACTTATGCCCTGAATCACAGTCTGGACGTATAAAAATAAGAGGCCTTGATTTCAAGAGTTGGGAGCTGTGAGGTTAGATCATTAACTTTCATCTTTTTAAGACATAAAGGTAGATGGGAGTTTACAGTGGTAGGAAACTGTATTTAGAAAACACAGAATAGAGATTTGAAGAAAACTGAGGGAGCTCTGGAGAGAATTTGAACATTGGAATGCTCAGATCCAATAAAGTACTTTTAGAACGTGTCTGTCATGACACCTGCTCATATTAGCTGCAGTAGGAATTCAGCCAGTGCAAAGGACACAGAATATCTATACACTTTATCCAGTGCATCCCCAAAGCACCCGAAGAAAGACAAAGCGGGAGAGGGACATATATTCTCATATGTGTGCATGTACAAATAAAATGAGTTGACTTTCTGATACTACAGTGACTTGCTTATGTGACAATACTTATGCTCTGAACTTCAGTATCTTGACAGGGCACAGCTTGGCTTATCATGTCAGCTTACTGTACTGCATTCCACTTAAAGTGGCCTTTTCACATGAGACATTTTAAACTGTTAAATGCTACAAAATTAGTTGGAGTTAATTTTTTTTTTCATAAACAAATGACTTAATAAAGTGACTCTGATGACATAATGTTCCTCAGAACTTAGTTAACCCCCCCTTAGCAAACTGAGCAGCAATTTTAGGTTCAAATTGAGACATGAGAAGGGTCTGAGGCCCAGCCTTTCTGGAAAACCAGTTCCTTCTTGGGTATTTCAGTGCAGGAACACAAAATTTCCTGCCATTGCACAAAACACAGACCAACAAAAAATTATTTGGGGAATTGACTTGGACAGATTTTTCACTTCTTACCTTCCATGGATCTGTGGGTTTTTTTAGACCCTCTTTTGCAACTCTGGACCATATTCTCATTTGGAAATAACATTACATACCCCTATAGAACTAGCTTGTGACACGACTTCATCAAATTCTATCTGTGGCCATAACTCTATACTTGGGTCTGTGGGTATGGCAGAACAAGCAAAGCTGTGAATTAACACTTCATTAGTTACTGTGCACTAATTCCCAGTGGCAATTAGCTAAAAAGGACCATTAACTAGCACTTTGCAAGTGCACCCGTTGCCATGCAATGTCATGTAAAAATACCCAAGCCAGTTCCAACTTATCTGTCCTGGTAACCAGGGCAGTATTGCCATAGTGTGTGTGCGCGTGTGTGTGTATACATACATACGTGTGTGCGTGTGTGTGTGTACATATATATATTCATATATATTCACATAATTCTCTTACATAACCCGCTCGGCTTTTTAGTAGGAGTAATTAGCTTAGGCACAGCACTGCACTCATTGAGCTACACTGCCTCCAGGAGCTGATTCATATCTAGCTTGAGCACTTTTGTAAAGTAATGGCATGAGCTGAGCAGCTGTATCGTAATTTTTTTATCCTAAGTTATTCTATACTAACTTTCCCTTAGAGAAAAACACTAACAACCAGATTTACCACAGTGAATAGATTCATCAAAGTCTGCTACTGAAATAATGCCGTAATATTAATGACAATATTCTGCTCTCAGCAGTGATGCTCATATCTTAAAAATGCTAACACTGATGTGTAACTTCTCTGCCAGAATCAGCTTCTGAAGCTAGTCACAATCCTAAGCATATTAACACATGAGAAAAAACACATTGATATTAATGAGGGTTAGAAAAATATGATTAAAATGGAAATGTATAATAGAATTTTAAATTCCTCCACTTAGAGAGTACTGTCTTAATTATTTCAGTTACTAAAAGTCCCTAAAAAGTAAAAGGCTAGGGGCAGAGAAGAATAAGCATTTCTCTTCATTTGTAGAAAACATAATGAATCTAAAAAATTTCAACACCCTTTCTACCCACACAGTACTTGAACCAACTCAGGAAGCAATTTTAATTCAGAGATAACTGAGAGCCATTCACTTTCTGCAACCACACATTAACACATAGGAGTACTTGGCCTAATCTTTGATGAAAAATTCTGATGTTAGGTTCTTGAATAAAATAAGCACATGATTAATTTTTGCTTTCATGAGAAGCATCAATTCCTCATTCAGGTGCTCAGCATCATCTAACTTAAGTGAACATGCAACCTTGTGATAGACAGAAGTAAACTGAAGATAATAGGCAAAATTTATGTATATATATATATGTTTTATATATATATATATATATATATATATAAAATACAGCAAGAAGCAAAGAAATATGATTTGTGGACCTTATGGTACAGTTCATTGTTTGCTTACACAATGTAGAGTGGCAGGAAATTATCTTCCTCTCGTCATGCATTTCATTTTTGATTAGGTGATTTTGCATTATTTGGAACTTCAACAAGCCACCACAAAAATATGAGGTGCCAAAGAGTTTTTTTTTATCTGAAAATTCATTTTTCAGAATGCATTAGAGAAAAAAATGCCTACAACACCACATACTGCAAAACAAGATTTTCAGTTTTTACTGCAAACACTTACACTTGCCAGCAGTGTAGGTGACGTCAATGTGTTATGTTACTGCATAATGATGGAGCATGTGTGGACTTGTATGACTGAAGCAATCATTTAAAAATAAAATATTAAACATATAACCCTTTTTATTAATATCAACAAATTATCCATATTTGTTTGAAATAAATTACTGTTCTTTCTTACTATATTGACATCATGTTCAGAAAAAGTTATAATAAAAGCAACATTACTTAGAATCATAATTACTTAATTTTATTAATGAAATATATTTCATTATTATTAGGGATTAACTGCACACATTTTTTTTTTTGCATTCTACATGTGTCTGCTATAGTAGACCTGGAAAGTTCATGCAAAGATAAAAACACTGACAGTTTCCTTGTTTGGGAATGTGAAATCCTAGTGTATTTTGCATATATACTTTTAGAGATGACCCTAGTAACTCTTTTGAAATAAACTCTTACAGGGTAGAACACAATATGTCAGCCTGCACAGCTACTGTGTGTTCTGTGATGAAAAGATATCTGTGGCGTCAGAGAGCAAAGAACTTATGGTCTCATCACACCCATCCTTTTCACTTCCCTCATGGCTGCAGGCAGCCAGGAGTATGATATCAGTTTGAATGTACACAGAACTTGCCCCATTAGCCTTGAGAGGAATTAATTTCCCAATCATCTCTGCTAAAGTGTTAAATTCAGATGTCTAATGATGATATTTTAAACACTATCACTACCTGCTTCATTGGAGCTCAAGGCACATACGGAGAGAGACAGTCAATCGTACTAGGCAGAGCAGGGTGATTTATTGATCCTCTTACACAAGGAACACTAGCAACTTTGTGCGATTATTCAAGAAAGAGTCAAAGTCCACGCACTAGTTATGAATCTGAGCCCACAGAAAGGAGGCTGAGCCCATCAGATTTCATCCCTGCAATGAAACATATGGTAGAAGGCCAAGGAGCCAAGAGGACCAAGGAATGGAGAGAACATACCTGATCACCTTTTCTGATCTGCTTTTACTTACTTTTGGAAGTAAGTACTTCAAAACTTACTTACTTTACCGAAGCTTTTATTTCATGTAAGAACCAAAGGAACAAAACTAATAATTCTACCTGCAAATGGACTTTTTTTACCCTTTTAAAAAACTTCAGGTATTTTTGTAGTTACTAACATTTAAACAGAGACCTGTATACTAACACAGAAGGACTCAGCATGACATGTTCAGCTTTCATCAAACCACAGAACAGGTAGCAAGTGACACTGGTTCTCACCTTCCAGACAGCTTAGTAATTCTGACTCACTATGGCAACTTACTCATGGCAACCTGTGGATAAGAAATGCTCTGCTCCTGTCAGCTGTAACCAAGCTGGCAAACAGCAGTATTTCTAAAATCCCATAAAGTCAACGACTATGCCAGTATTTAGTATCCATCAAAAAAAAAATCTAAAAATTGAGATTTTGGCACTAAATAAAAAAAGTCAATGAAATCCCAATGAAGTGCACCAGCCTTTTTTTGATATATCATAAAGTCTCTTCCAAACTACTGGCTTGAATGTGAGACATGAAGAGCTCAAAGTCAATAAAATGATCTCGCTAGCCTTGCCAATGTGCATAAAGGGTTTTATCTTTAAAAATAGCCTAGGGCTTACTCGCATAAAGTCCATATGAAGTTTAATGGATGAAAGTGATTAAAGATATCTAAAAGGTGTTTCTATTTTTTAACCATTAGCACGTCACATTGGTAAAATTCAAGTCTGCTTTCAGCTCTGGGTACTCAAATCGTACCCTTCCTTATTTCTAAAAGGGAGGAATTTCCAGTTAGACCATGTCCATGAGGAAGTGTACCAATGAGAACAGCGATGCACAGACACTAACAGGGCTTCTTCAGAAAGCCTCAAGGCTCCACGACAAAAACTGCAGCCTGAGTTAGAAGCTGTCTAGGCTCCCTTTTTAGTACATTATTTCTTCACCAATAATGGAATTTTAGGGCAACAGAAACTTTTTTTTTGTGAATTCAGGTCATGTTAGCTAGTAGTTTCAGCTGAAATAACATGAAAAAAACTTCAGAGATGTTGAAACAATTCATTTTGGCATCTCAAAAACAAAACATTTTGATTTTGTCACAAGGGGACTCCTTTCCCAAAACATAGGAGGTAGTGCTGCCACCGCTGATATCCAAAATCTGAGTGATTAGGCCATGTTCTTAGGTTGTGAAAGATGTAGCTTCAAACACCTCCTTTAACTGATTTGGTAGAGGGACCTGAACTCAAACATCATGCTTCTCAGGAGAGTAACTTAACTGCTGGACTAGAAAATATTCTTAGATAGATTTCTCAGCCTCATTTGTTGAAAGTGTCCCACTTTGCATAAAGTAGTTAAATATTCATTGAAGAGAGACTGAAAGCCAGGTGCTGGCCCCCTTTTCTTTTGACTGCTCAAATTACCATGATCTCAAGTCAATCACATGTTCTCTGTTTCTGTGGCCTACTTACTATTTAATGTACATTCTACTAACAGAAGAAAGCAGAAAATGCTTTCTGCTTCTGACTTCTCTATATTCCTGGAGCATAGCCCAGGCCAGTGAAAATATGGACAGGTGAAAATGTTGAGCCTTACTTTCAGAAGGAGAGTACTGTAAGGTAGGAAAATATCATTTCTGAACATGTGGAGTGGTTAAGGTTAAAAATACAGTAGTTTAATGACAAAAAAAATAGTATTACTTAAAGGAGAAAGTTTTGACACATCTGCATCTATTTGTATCTAGCGTTTATCCCTACTGGCACAATTAATAAAGCTATGCATAAATCACATGAAGATCATTAAATCCACTGGCTCAGGCTGCTGACTAATTGGTAAATACACACTTGATAAAAATGTAATATGTATGCCAACTCCACATTTTAAAACTGTTTTTCACTTAAAATTTATCTGCTTGCCAACTGTTTTTTTCCAAGAGAGCTTCATTTTCATGGTTATTGGTCTTAGAGAAACAAAAGTGCTCAAAACAGTGCCAAAGATCCTAGGCCCTAGAGTGTGTGAAAACAAAGCACCAGCTTTACCACCCTTACAGAAACTAAAGATCTATCTATCTATCTAGGGAGATTTCCTAAGGTACCTGTGAATCTAAGGCCTGCTGAAGTCCACTGCTGAACCCACCAGTAGATTCTTGCAGGCACTTCAAGTCCTTTACAAATGTGGTCTTTAGCACTTGTTCCTGCAATGTTGTTTTAGTCTTCGAATAGTCCTATGAATGGTTTGAATGAACGTATCATTGTGTAAAGAAATTTTGACTGAGTCAGATCTGGTAGATTCAGATATAGTAAAGATCCAGGAACCACAAAGGTTGGTACTTGGAGCATACAGGCACTCTGATGCCACTGAAATTAGACACAAAGAAAAATTAATTATAAAAAATCTGATGAGCAGGAGATTGGCTGGGGCTGGAGCCGTCTACCCCAGCACATCTCTAGAGGTCACGGAGGACTCATCTCCACTCTATTTTGGGCAGTGTGAAGCCTTTGCACCCCTCAGCCCATCCATCACAGCCTCTTCTCAGAGGAGCCATGAGGAAAAGAGGCACAGACTCTGCAGACAGGGAGCTCAGCAAAGCCTTTAATACTTACAATGCCTCTTAGCAAATCCATGGAAAGCCCAAACCTACGGGCTTTTTTTGCCACCCTCACTGATGGCTCTGACTGTAGAAGGCCCCCCTACATCAAACAATCCCAGATGGAGGGGGGCCTTGGGAGCCGGCCCAGTGCTCCATCTGGGCCTGACCTCAAGTTTTCTGTATTTACATTTTTTCCAAAACATGATTTAGAACAGATGTCACTGGACACCACTGCTCTTCTCCAGGATTGGAATAGAAAATCATAGCAGAAGAGGGAGAAGCAGGGCGGCTCTATTTACCTTACATGAAGATATTAATCTGAATAGAAAAGAGAGGAGAGAATTCACTCATTTTGTTTAGTTTCCTTAGACTCACATCCAAATGTCAATGCTGGCTTCTTTCTAATAAGGCTCAGCAAAATTCCTGGTTTGCTTGTGGATAGCCTTATAACTAAGCAGAGTCTTTTGGGATAGGGATTGATTAGGACCATCTCTTCTTGTATTCTCATTCTTGCCACCGACTTTGACAGTGCCTGAACAACATATTCTAAGTATTTGCCTCAAACCACACTTATGGTGTGCATGTTTGAAACAAAGGATGAAATAATGTTGACAAAGAGTATTATGAAACTGATAGAGTTTTAATAGTGGCTTAATGAAAGGAATGAGAATATGAAACTCTCTTCTTTAGACAACACATAGTGAAATAAGCTGTCTGCAATGGAGGGAAAAAGCTCAAAAAGAAATATTTGGAAACAATACAATGACCCATATGGTCCCATATGTTAAATCTATAGTGTTTCCTTATTCCTTCAGGGTAAAAATCATCCTTATCCTGAGCAAGTTCCAAGTAGTTTGACTTTGCCTGTGAGAACTAAGGACGGAATAAAATCTCCCCTCCACATATAGCCCAGCCACAGCACTGTAAAGCAGTTTCTCTGCAAGTGCTCTTCACCTCTTGATTGGGAGCAGCACTGGTAGATTCCTAAACCATGGAATGACAACAGAATAGTTGGAGTTGCCTTAAAGATTTTGCACAAAGATGCACAGTGGTGCCCATAAGGCATCAGCCAGGGCCCCAGGACAGTTTTGTTCCACAGCACTTTCATGGGATGGCTCTACCATCCTTAGGTTTGAGAGATTACGTGTTTCCCATTCTCATAACTCCTGCTTTTGTGGAGTTTATCAGTTCCTGGATAAAGAATTGGGAGAGGAAATGGCCTATAGTATCTAGCAGCAGCTTTCCTGTTCGTACAGTGCAGGTGAGTGTGCTGAGCATAGGCAGCCAAAGACTCTTGCAGCAATGAAAGGCTGCATTCCCATTTAGAGATGGGAATCTCTAAATGCTCTGAACTCAACTGTGATGTATAACTATCAATCAGTGTAAACTTGTCACCTTTTGGATGTCTGTATCTCCCACAGAATCAGCTCATGGCATAGGTAAGTGGAAAACTTCCTAGGTTAACAAATTGCTGGAGATACCAAAACGTCCACAGCCCTGTTGACTCTTCCAGAGCTCTGGGAAGCCAGGCTGCCTTGTCCTATTGCCTCCTATAGTTCAGACACTCAGTGGCAGTTTTCAGCATTAGTCCTTATGAAGCGTGAGTTCTAGTAGAAGTCTTTTCACACAAGAAAGGGACGCTTCTCTCATAATCTTTACTCTCACAATCCTTACTGATAGGATGCTCCAAATTTAAGGTACTCTAAAAAAGACACACACTAATGTTTGCAGCTCTGCCTTGTCATTAAAGTGCAGCTCAGTGGCCATCTTACAGTTCAGCTAAGCTGTTATGTTTGAATTTGCTTCCGGTCACCATGCTGAGTCTGTTCTCAGGAACCAGTAGTTAGCTGTATTCATTGATCTAACGTCTTTGTATACGAATAGCTTTGAAATTATACATTACTGGAAAGTTACATATTTGAAAAGCATGCCCCTACCAGCCTGTCTGACAGGAACGGGTATCTTTCCATTCTGTAAAAAGATATCTTTACTAAGACCATCCTTACATATTCAGCCAACTTCAGCAGTTCATGCCATCTGCTACTGCTTCCCCTCCTTTGGTTTGAACTAGTGTTGCCCCTGCCCAGGGGACAGTAATTTGGGCAACTTACATATACTTTGAGATGAATACGCTGCAGATAGGGGTTTCAGATCTCAGATTCCCCACCTAAGGACAAGAGACATCTTTCAAACCCATAAGAAAGATTAAGTACCTGCATGAACTTCTTGACCTGAAGAACAGGGAGAAGAATTATCAAGACAAGAACTACAAGGACAAAGAAAGGGTGCAAAGAAAGCATTTGGGTCCAGAATCACAGCAAACTTTCATAATAAATTTTTGACCACTGAGTTCCTGGAAAGCACTAAGCTAATCTTACTGCTAACCCAAGCTGAGTCCTCCTACCCACTACAGTCAACCCTATATCCTAAATGTATCTACATAGGTTCCATACCCCCTGCACTACAGGAATGAAAAGACCTTCCTCATTCTGAAATCCTCCTATCTTGAGGGGGAGAGATGATTACCCCTCTTCCAAATAAATACGATCAGTCACCACTCCGACCTTCTCCGGTTCTGACAGGAGGCAATGAAGGCCCCCCATGGCTCTATCGGAAACCATTTAAAAACTAAGTCAAGAAGAGACCATGGAGGGAATACTGGAAGATATAGTAGTGCATATTTTATCTCCAAAATTACTAATTTGGCCGGTTTTTCACCTTTGCACCTTGTCTCTAAAGGTCAATATACTTAGAGAGAGATACTATCTCTGCTTGTTTGGTGCCTATGACTTTTCTGTCAGAACATAAACCACAATCAGCAGCATTTCAGCCTAGGCTGATGATGAGTGATGCCTGACTGTCCCCCATCCAGCATAACAATTTACCACTTTTTTGTTTTTCTTTCTTTCTTTTTTAAATCTGATCTTGATATTAGGTACTCTAGACTCATCAACGCTTGGAAAGAAGTCTCTTCTTGTTTAATATTTGGAAATACTTAAAGAGTTTGAGAAAATATTTTCATGGAATGTTTGATGCAGAATTGCTCTAAGGCAGATAGATTTTTTCAGTTAACATTTCAAAATTGCTTCAAGATTGGATGAAGCATTTGATGAAATGCTTCTATGTTTTAATTTTCATCTGGAAAATTAAATTCTCTTTAATATTTAATGGGTCTTTTACAAAATACACAGAACTATTAAACACTACCTGGGTTGTTCTGCAGGAAAGGAAATGGAACGTGCCTGGAATACAAGGTCCTGCAGCTACTCTGCAGTCCATGGCACAATTCTGGTGAGTGTAACCATATCCTTTTATCCCAGGGAGGCCTTTCCCAAAAGAAAACACAGAGCCAATATACTCTAGCCAGATATTTAAAAGGATGACTGAAAAAAAAAACCCCACATCTGTTCACCCAGGACAAAGCTCATCTCCTCCTAGATGAAGGGGTGGGATGTGTACTTGTGTAAAATCATCCTTACACTGGCTGTCAAGAAGGGTCACCATATGCAGCTAGTGTTTTCTGGAAGATGGCAAAAAGTAGATGGTTCTGTAGCCCCACTCATCATGTGGCTGAACAGCAAAATTGACTTTACATGCAGCTACAGAAAGCTCATCCACTTTCTCTTTCAGGTGACTGCCTTCCTTACATCAAAATTCCTCTTGCATGAAAACGACAATTCCCAGATGACTTTGCACCATATATATGTGGAAAAAAACAGTACTGGTTTGATGTGTCATTGCACCATCTGCCCTGGAATAGTAGCACTATGAAAAATGGATTGAAGATAGCAGAACAATTTTGGTTTGATTGCACCACCAAAACAATCCTGGCTAGACCCCTCTGATCTGGAAGATGCAACAGCAACACTGGAACCTTATTCAGTCTTTATATTATTCTACTGCCTGTACAACCACACCATCTGGGAAGGCAGAGCACTGCTTTTGTCAATGTGCAGGACTTGCTTTTTGGTGATCACTACTTACTGCCACAGAAAGAGACAGGAAGCAGAGACTGGCATGAGGAATTAGAGTTTGAGTAGTTCACAAGACTGTGAACAACATTTTAGACTTTCCTCTCCACCCTGGTAGGCTCCACTGTGCCTGAAGGCAGTTTTGGTGTATATGTGCCCTATCTGATACAAACAAAGGAAATTAATTCATTTAGATATTCTCAAGCCACACTTTAGCCTGCATCAGTAACCATACAATTTATTATCTCACTTTCAAGACCCTACAACACCAGCAAATCTTGTTATAAACTGTCAATTTTTTCTCATCATTCAAAGGTAACTTTTCACTGCAGGCTCACTCTTCCTCTGGTAGTAGCATACACTATCATTTAATATTTATGACAAAGACTGGGGAGAACCCAAGGTCTACAGCCTTATAGATCATGATCACCAAAGGCATCTCATACATCTTGTCAGGCTCGTGTGCTTGCACGGCTAGTTAGGCTGGCACAGCCCTGCAGTCTCTAGTTTCGGTTGGAGAGTATTTGCTACACTGCTGGTAACACACATCACAAGATATTTTTGGCTATAAATTCCAGAACAGTGAATTACAGAAATCTAGCCTAGCTCAGACAAACTCATGAATCATCATGACTACTTTTGCCCAGGTAAGAAGTTTCCTATGAAGCAGGAAGCAACATTTTTCATCCACTGTTGCAATTTGTATATGTGGGTTGATCGAAATCCATCAGGATTCCCATGAATGGGTCTGTTTTATGGCTTGGCACTGTGACATGCACCTATACTCAGGCAAGTAGTAAACCATCTGTTTTCTAGTTTCTTGGCTAATGAAAAGGAATCTTCATCTCAAAAGCCAGTGGTAAGAAGTTTTTAAACTTAGAGTGATCTGAGATATTTTGATAGAAAGTGATATTGCAGTGATACTGCAAAGTACTGAAACAAGAATGCCCTATGATATGAACTCACAGGCTCATACTTACTAAAAAAATACTTACTGTGGTTGAAAATTGTTAATTCTTAATTTCTTTTTAGAATCAGATCTTAACTTTTCAATGACTTCTTTTTCATCTGCATGCAAGATTTTAAAAATAGGACTGGTGTTTCCTTTAATTAGTATTTGATACAGTATTAATATTCCTATTTATCTTTTACATGCCATATGGATTAAATTCTCATTACTTTTGATCTTAATACTTTTAAAATATGTAAATCAGCAGACAGACACCCTCTTTAAAGCAGTGTTTGCATACCACATCCATTATTGCCTTGGGCAATAGGAAAATATCTGCATTGCTAAAATTCCAGAATTGTGAGGAAATCTTGAAAAATCAGATATTAAACTGATCAATATAGACTAATTCAGTCTATACAAATGAAAAAGAAAGTCCTTTAGATTCAGAGGTACCTAAAAAGGCATTAGAAGTATCCAAAGACAACTACAGAGCAAACATTTTAGAAGCATCAAGTTAGCTCATTTCTGGAAGGAAAAGAACATTTTCACAGATTGAGCTGATTCCAGATGCAACACCTTAGTAGAATACTATATCGCTTTGTTTTCTAAATTTGCCTCTAATCTCAAACATTAAAAGAACTGTGATTTGTTTTCATATTTATAGATGATGTTATCTTAATTCACCTTGTATTTTTCCATCATAAAAATGTCCTTCTCATGAATTGATAGACGATAGGTGATAGATCTGTATGGGCATGTATTTCAGTTTTGGGAGAGAAGAAACTTACAGGAACATAAAGAAAAGGCAAAGAAGATACATACAACTGACTGCTTTTTTTCACACTGTAAGGAATCTCTGATGACATGGGAAGAATTTGCATCTAGCATTGAAGGAACATCTCAGTTAGGTAGTGTTAATGAACACATTATTGCTAGTCTGAAAACAAAAGCCTATTCTAGTCATTCTGTGTTTATCTTCCTATAACAACATATTTGTAGCTAGGTCTGTTAAATTTCTGCCCACATGTATACTGCTTAAGCATATGCCTGAGAGTTTTCAGAAGAAATTAAGAATATACAACTGCAAAAAACAGGGTTGGCTCCTGTCACGCCAGGAGGTGAAGAGATCGTGTAACTGTGATCACATCCCATGTCCCAGAGCATGTGTGCATGTGTACAGTGTTCGCCCATGGCATCTGAATATTTTGACAAATGCCATGTAAAACTCATTTTCTTATTAAAAGAAAAAAAAGAAAAAGAAAATCTCTTCTGCATTAGAAATGCTTTTTAGGGAAATAGGGCATTGAAGTGTTCATTTAGTCTCTATTTTTATTTTTACTTTTTTTTTTTTTTTTCCCCAATCTGATTGTGGATCTTCACCACTATCTTGACTAACCTTTGAACGCAGTCTGCTATTTTCTAGTACTATGCTTTTATCCTATGAGCCTACAGGACTGAGAAATGCTGTTTATCTAACTGTTCATCTAGAGAAAAGGAAATACTCCCTTAAGCGTGATCACACCAGGCCCCGTTTGGTAGGGTTCATGCTAAATGAAAACCTGAGTGTGAGATATTGTACAAGGGTGGGGTACACACCATAACTTCCTCTGCTGCACATGAAGGAGGATATTCACAGCTGGCTTCCAGAGAAGACAATGAAAGTTTTAAGAGTAAAAGAAATGGAAATCTGGCCTTTACTCTGAATAACAATTTTGTTTAAGGCCTAGCCTGTATCAGCAAATTCTATCAGTGCACTGATAAAAGTCCTCAGCTAGAAGGAGTATTGCTATTTTTTGACCAGAACAATTAAGTCCATCTGGCAAACTGCTTTAAGAACTTTGCAGCAAGGAGGCTTCCTGGCATACATCTGCCATACAGTTGCATTTTCAAAGACTTCTAACTGCAGACACAGCCTAAATGGCCAGTTCTGTGCATGGTAGTTTCTCCAATGAGGAGAGTGCTGAGCCTGCTGAACAAAAGCAGGCTCTTTTTCAGATGCCCCCAGCCTAGCACTAGAGTAGAAACACATTTGTTTCACAGAAATCTGCAGGCTGTAATCATCTACATACACCAAAAAAGGCACACGACTACCCTCAGACTTCTAAGAATCTAATAAGCATATTACTCTGAAATTCCTATGCAATTAAACTAAAATGCTTACTCATAAAGAGTTATTTGCAAAGACATCAAGAGGAAAGCATTACTCATGTAAATAGTTAATTGTGCATCCACAGTTATATTTATAAAAACTAGGTGACAGAATGTCTTTAGCAATTTGAATTTCCTTTTTAAGAGTCTTAATGGGGCACTATAGAGGACAACACAAAAATAATCACTTATTTACTGTATCTTAAGTGCTTTGTGTACTTACGCCACAACTATTGCTCATTACTCTTTCACCAAACAGATTTTATATCATCTTTGTGAATATGTCAAATAGTTCTTCAGAAAGTCTGTTCATAGCCATGTATTTGCCTATATTGTTCTACCCAATTTATTTTTCATGTCACCTTCTTATTTTAAGCAGTCACTTGGGATCAGCATTTGCATCTTTTCTTTATTTTTTTCCCATTGAATAGTCTTATTTCAGCAATGAATGCCTTGGACTTTAAGACGACGTGTGTGAAAAAACACTAGTACAGCTTGAAGGATTGGGCCCTTCAGCATGAAACTCTGCCTCTGAGTGCTGCACTTATATTCAGTAGGAGGAGATGCTGCAAATGAGCCTGTGAAACTCTGGTTAATAAATCAAGTATCTCTTGGCTGCTGAACTCACAGCTCTGTTCTCTAGTTAGTTCACAAGTATTTCATATCAAAGAAATGCAAATGCGAAGGTTTAGAAATAAAGCAATAGCTTTTAAATATGAGGCTAAATAAAAAGCCTGACAAGCAGTACTCTTAATAGTTTGTATAAATTTTACCCAGTTTCCCTTCCTGAAACTTAAGCATAATGCTATATAGCGAGATTTGAGTTCACTTTCAGCTGTGCTTCAGGTAGAAGACTGACTTTATTCAACGATAAAGCGTCTACAGAAACTGCACTAGTATTTCACAAAAGCCACTCCATTAAATTAAAATCATGTAGCTAGTATGAGCAAAACTTTGTCTTACCTTAGATTTTTTTTTTCAACGGTGGGAACTGGAAAATCCTGCCTCCATTCCTGCAATCCCACAATGCAAGGCACATTCACATGAAAATAGTTTTTTGTCAGAAAAATCTTTGCAAGCACCTCCCAAGTGCCAGCTAAGCTCTACATGTTTTGAATGATGGCGGAGGCATGCAGAAAACTTGGGTGAGAAGGGATTTATTCTAGACTCCTGCACCTGTTCAGTTCTCCCAGTAGCTGAGAGCAGAACCCAAACACCTGCGCACCTCAGCTGAGATGTTACAAACCCACAACGAAGAAGGTAAAGGGCACTGTAGACTATGGACAGTTCCATGGGCCACACAAGAAAAAGGACAGTTCTCAAAGCATCTTGGGTTAGCATCTCCTGACCCAGTGACATAGGCCACACATACGGGTGAGAACCAGGCACAATCAGGATGACAAAATGACAGTCTATTGTTTTCAAGGAGGTTGGACTGTTTCCGATTAGCGATGACTTCTATTCCTGTGCCCTGGTAAAAAGGGGTCCTTGTTTCAGTTCTAGACCACTCCTGGCAAACTGGTTTGGAGCATGCAGAACACAATGTACCCCAGATCCCGCACGCTGCTGCCTCCCTGTTCTGAGTTTTGTCATCAGTTTACACAAAAATAGGCATAGGCCCATCTCACCAAGACTTGTTTTGCTCAGTTTGTTTTTGTTTCCAAAGGTCCTTCAAGGGAAAGAATTCAGTCAAAAATCCAGCTACATTTATTCAAATGTTTATAAAAAACACACTTGGGGCTCCAATCTGTGGGAGCAATATTTTTAAATGCTTGTATTTTTTGTTTTAGACTTGCTGTTCTTACTCAATGTTCTGATGCTGGTATGAATGAGTCAAACAAAAACCCAAGCATTAGTTCAGCTAATGTAATCCAGACCTAATGAGCTAGATTTACGGACCAGCCATGCTTATTCATGGCATAGGATGAGGATGGATGACGAAGTTAAGCATAATGGACTTAATTTACAGTTGCCCTGAGGCTGCTTTAGAGAACATCCTCAGCATGGAAGGTCTTTCTGCTGCATGCAGACTGCTCTATGTTCCTGTTCCTGGGATGAAAATCATTCTAAGGCAGGGCAGTACAAACCTCAACACAAGCCACAGGGATAAAACGCTGCAGCATGAAATAAATCTCTTCCTCAATATCCCCTCCTTTTTCCCAGATTCAGTCATCAATGTAGGAAAACTCAGTAGATATGGGAAAAACCTATGACTATTTTTTCTGGCCACAATAAGTACTGCAAATCCAAAGGCAGCTAATGACTTTCCTACTGCTGACACAGATTTCCAGGGAGAATTTTTTTTAGTTAAAAAATGCACTGCCACTGCCAAGTGCCACTGCCACTTTTTAAAAAGAACCTTACAAGGGGATGGGAAAGAAGACAAAAGTATGGTTCCTTCCCAACCTTCTCATGTTGTTTCTTCATTAGTGCAGTCACTATCCAGAGACCAATCTGGGACATACTTTGTCTTTCAGCAACAAGGGATAAAAGTGCTATACCTGCAATAGCTGAGATCTTTATGATAACTCAATAATAAAAGTTGGACCTCAAATACTGATCTTAAATAGTCTGCCAAGTGAAGGGTAAATATGGTCTCAGTTCTCTGAAGCAACTATCAATTGTGGTAGAAAGCATTTACTTTTTAAGATTCATGTTTGGAAAGCATAGCCACACTTTGTTCTGCTACTCATGAACCTGCACATTGCTGGGACTAGTGAAGAGATAACAAGAATTAACAAGGAGCTTTAGAAGCTTTAGAAGCATGTGAATTTGACTCAAAACTCTTGCTAAAAATTCAACATATTTGGAAAGCTAGATAAGATCAACTCCCAGGTAACGGGACTAGATAAGAACAGTCAATTCAGGCCTAACTCAGAACACCCCTAAATTACAAAGTGTTATGCTCTTGATTAAGTTCAACCTTGAACAAGAAGATGGATGAAAACAGAGAGACAAATTATTAGGAAATAAATCTGCAGAAAAGGATTGAAGATGTTTTCAAAAACTGCCTGAAAGCTAAGCTTGAGTCTTTTAACTCAAGCTCTCAGTGACATCTCATATAATCTATGAATAAAAATTATGGCAGGATTTGAGCCAGTATGCATTCATAATTTTAAAGTGATTTATTTAGATATTGTTGAGACCGCCAAAATTTTGAAGACCTGTAACTTCCAAAAGGTAGAAGACATTACACTTGTATGGCTGTCCTGAATGGGACTGCAGATATTGACAGTATAAAAGAACATACGTGCTAGAGGTCCAGCATGGGTAATCTCAATTTCTCACATCTCAGTTAACTTTCAGAATGTTGTTCCAAAGTTGAGCAAATTGCTTGACCGACTGTGTTTCATCTCTTCTCTTGATGTGACATTAAGTATGAACATATTTTCCTTCTTTTTTTTTTTTGTTTGGATTGCCTCCAAAATTCATAAATAAGAAATAATAAAAAAAAGGAGTAGTGAAGGAAAGGTTGTCTTCCACATGGGAATCTCTGTCTTATTTCATTTGGTCTGCTCTTTATCTTCAAAGATTTTGGACCTATTAATGCTCCAGCCTTGCAATTCCTAAGCACAGTGAATAACTGTTGAAAATAATGATATAAAATGTTGCAAAATAATGATGTATTGATATTGGCATTACTGCAAAGGAAATAATTTAGTAAGTATTATCTTCAATAAACTTTTCTCTTTCAAAACATGAAGCATACCCTTCCTACAGCAAGAGACAAACTCTTTCAAACACTCTGAAGATAGAATGAAATCTTTCTTTGAAAATTTCAGCAACTGCATAGAAAAGCAATGCTAAAGAAAATAGTAATATACTTCACTGGTAATGTACCAAGTGTTTGTCTCTTACTGAAACTAGTGACTAATTTCTCTTTTTCTTTCCATTACTTTTCATCTCGTTTTCTTTCCTCCCTCTCTGTCCTGCATTTCTAGAGGGATATTTTTTTTCCTTTGATGATATGTTTGTTCTCTGCTGTGATGATCCTAATACACTTCTGACTTGTTTTTATCTCAAGGCCATCTGTCCCTCCCCTCTCCTCTACAGGGGAACTGCTGCATGGCTTTGCCTTTCATGAACATTGTTTTCTGCCCTACTGATGTGCTTCTCCAACAGAAGCCTATTTTTTCTTTAATTACTTTTTCCAAGGTATGTAAGTCTTTTCTCTGCAAAGAAGCAGTTAGAATTACACTGGGGGATCTTGTGACTTGCCACCCTTGCAAGTCTCACCACAAACCACTACAATCCTACAAGCCAGTTAGAGGATTTAAGCCACAAAGTGACTGATACTTATTGCTCTTCTGATTTTGCGTATTTGTTTAGTGTGTTGGAAGAGGAGGATTTTTGTGTACTAAGACTGATTTTCATCATGGTAGCATGATTACTGGTAGCAAGATGTGCTGTGTTGTACAACTACGTACATATTTTTTGGATTAAAATTTTAAGGTCACATGTTCCTTATGCAGGTGAAGTAAGATAATGAAAATCTTGCTTCATTTTCAATTAATGTCTTACTTGTGAATGTTTCAAAACAGACTACAGTTCAGAAATGGAAAAATACACTGTCTTTTCATGTAAGATTTCATTTTTCTACAGGAGCTAAGCTACTTTAGTTATGAAGATGAGGAATTCCTTTTTCTTGGGCCCTAAATCAGTGATCAAAAGGCACAAACCATAAGCCTTGATACTGTAGACAGAAAATTGATACATACTACAGACTCTATGTGCTACCTGTTTTGAATACCACTGCAAGAGGTATAACCTCATAAAGAGGTTGCCTCAAACACAATATTGCTGCCAATACAGCACTTTATGAACTAAAAATTAATTGCAAACACATGGACAACAACTTATGAAAAGAACTGGTATCACTTGTCTCTAAACCTGCTGACCAGAATATGAGGTTTCAGCCCAAACTGGAATCTTGTATCTATGTCCTTTTGGGTCATTAGGGAATGTTAGATGTGGAGCTGAACTTGTTATATTATATTCACCCATCTCTGAAAACACATGAATAGCTCAGAAGTTTTTGTTACACAAATATCCCTTTTACCTATATAAACTACAGTCTAGACTGGTTATTTTGAATTTTGAAAACTACATCCACAGATGCTGTCACTCAAATGAGTTCAGAGTTTTTTTGTAGACCTGCAGCAAAATTTTCTTTTGGCAAAGCAGCCTTTCAAATACCAATAGCTTACTGCTATTCATTCGATAGTCATGCTCTTTATCGTAACTAAGAATATGCAGGAAAGAACAGCATAAAAAGAATGCAAAAAAAAGCAATTGCACTACTTTGCTGGAGGGCATTTTTGGTGTTTGCAAATTCCAGGACTACAAAAAGAGGCTGGAATAGTGCAGTATTTCTTTCCTCTTTCTGAAAGTAACTTTTAGGCATGTGCATAAGGCAAACACAAGCAGACTGGTGAGAGGGAGCCCCCAGAATAGCACTGCATTCACAAAGACATGGCCAAAGAACAAAAGTGCCCTCACATCCTTAAAGAGACAATTTTCCCGGACTACAGAGACAACAGCTAGTTGCAGATGAACACAGAGCACTGGCTTAGCTCTCCAACCTAAACACTAAGAAATCATAGGTACTCTGTATGTTTCCTTACAAAACATCCCTCTCCACAGACAGGGAAGGACATATATAACATGACTGCTTCTTCCACTGCTCTTCTTGATGCCGTTGAGCCATTTAGCTGTCTCCTCACTTTCCCCTTCATAGGTAGCCTGGCTGCTAGACCAGATTAACAGGGCAAGCAAGGGTCACTACTCACTAGTTACATGCTTGTATTTCTTGTGTCCTCGCTCACACTGGCTTTGCTTGTGCTTCTACACAAAATACTCTGATTTGTACTAGGCAGGCTAAATCTTAAAGATCTGGGCTTGGAGGAGCTGTTTTCAATATGAAAATGTTTTAAGGAAGAGAAATCTTAGAATTCATAAAATGGTTTTCACCTATATTGCGCTATGACTGAGATATGCTTATTGTGTGAATGAGCACATGTAGGAAGCTGTTTTTCCTTCCCATACTGGCAGCAAAGCAATACTGCCTGGATTCTGACAGTTATTCCCCAGTCTCCCCCTGGGGAAAGGTGTTGGAAGCAGGGAAGGTGGGAGTGTTGCCTTATTTTCCTGGTGTACTGCCAATGTCAGCCAACACAGGAGCACTACTGGTACTCAACAACCCCGTGCAGATGCATAGAAGATGCCCGAGAAAGGTTATCCTTGCCTAGGGCCAGAAGTGAGCTCTACAAGCTCATAATTACTGCTACAGGCTAGTATTTGCTATTGCTATATTCAGCTTAACTATTAAAATCAACTGGGATTAACTGAGAAAACTCTAATGTAAAACACTTTTAGTGATCAGAGAGACAAACGTAAGTAATGATGGATAGCAAAGGAGCGGTCACTGGCATGAACGCAACTGAGATACATGAATGAACAGCTGATCTAAGGCAATTTCTTTCCACTCAGATAAGTACTCAAGCCAGGTCATGATTTACTGAGTTGAATACCTATTTATCAGGTTCTAAGTTGTGGTCTCTAGATACTCACACATGGCTGCAAATATTTTGTCCTGAGTATTTACCCTTTATTTGTCAGTGGTACTAGTCTATTCACTGGTGCTGACTCACCATGTAAAACCAAATACTATGGTTGGTGTTTCTAATCAGCTGTATATGATTTTTAGCAGTTAACCACAATTATTTCAATCAAAAAAACCTACCCAGATTAGTATTCAAAAACATCTGAAAATGTGCAAAGCAATTAAGATTCTGAAATCTAAAAATTATTCAGAAACAAATTTGTTAAGTATTTCTGTCACCATCACATTAATTATGTCACTATTTTTTACCACTGTATTTTCTCTTAATAGTATCTATGGAGAATTGTAAAATGCAAATAATTCAGGAAAACACACAGCATCTTCTAGAAAGAAAGATCTGATAGCAGTCTTTTAGTATCTATGTCCTTTTGGGACACTAGGGAGCAATAACAACAAAATCATGAAGTACGTATGATTAAAAATATTTTAACTACCAATAAAGAAACAACAAAAAAGAAGTGCATAGACAAAGCTGTACTGAAGACACAAAAAGGAGGTAAACTGTGATATTATATGTAAGGGAGAGAAACTGAACTAAAATCTGTTTTTATACTGCAGCATTGTAACATGTTTGCTTTTCAGCTTCATTAAATTTAATCCTCGTTATTTCATACTATTAGTTTCCAATATTTCACTGTGAGATTTATGCATTCTCTTTTTAATGCAATGCAGCCGGTAAGAGTTGAACTCCATCATATTACAGAATGAGCAATGAGAGAGCTGTCTCTAGAGAACTTTTTGCAGTTTATATGTGCTGGTTACTTGCATCCTATTTTATGTTTCACCTTTGATGCTTATTAGCCACAATGGCAGGTAAAATCTTTTTTTGCATCAGAAGCAACCCCAATAACCAATCCACAAGTAAGCAAGCCTCACTGCCTGAGGCTACACATGGAGCTAACAAGTTCAACAAATCAAAACTTGTATTTATCACCTGTTACTGTTTGTGTCTTGGTCTATGGGAGGGGGGAAAACAATCAGGAAGCTGAGAGGTAAAATAAAAGCTTAAGAACAGCCTGACTTGTCTCTCAGATTTGTTGGCGTGTTACCTTTGGCAAATTACAGTCTGCAAATCATGCCATTGTGGAGTAGCAAAAGGTTTAATGAAAAGCACTGATGGTTCGTGAACCTGTTCAAAACAGATACACATCAGCAGTGCAAGTCACAGCTGAAACTTTATGCAAGGATAAGAGAAGTTCAGCTGACTTCTATTATGCTTTGTGGACAGATATTCTGCATCCACAATGAAACTTTGCATTAAACTTTGGAATTTTGCATTGAAGGACTGAAATACTGAAATAGAAGTTCCAGCAGCCAGGGAACCAAACAGGCTCCTGCCCAGCTGGAATCCAGAAAGATGAAGCTCAGGATTTTACTGGGCTGGGCAGGTGATGGTCCCTCCTGGACCCTCCTGCAGGTCCCACCACACTCAACGCACTGCACAGTAATGGATTCCTTGGACCGAAAAAATACAGCTGCCTAATCAGGCAGCCTCATAGCTCTGAACAGCCATTTATCATTTCCTATAATGATGGAAACAGTATGATTTTTTAAAGACAAAGTTCTGTTTTCAGCTTATTTTCTGAAGGGAAAAAAAAATCTAAAAGACAACCAAAGCATATTTCTCCTCCGGTTTCTACTCATTCATTTGTAAAGCAAATTAATGACTTGGAAGTGTGATTTCTGTTTTCTATGTCCAAAGCTCAGCATTTATGACAAGGACTGAAGAGGTCAGTAATCCTATAATAATCTTTTAAGGGGAAAGAAAAAAGAAGCCAATTTTATCCTACTTGGGCAGGATCTGGCCCCTGACTAGGACAGGATCTTTCTAAGGTAAATTCATTAGACAACATACCACAGCAACAGCTCCACTGCCTGAGGCTTCCACTGGAACAAGGCTAATAGTAGCAATTCCTCAAGCACAGTGTGGTATGTAGGACAATATAGTAGGAAAACACTATGGAGATCTCACAGGCCTCTTCTGATACAAAGCTACAGCATCCTCAGTGCTATGAAATCATACCATATTTTGCCATCTTGGCCCTTCCAGTGTGGCCTGTAATGTTCAGAGTGTCCCATAATGTTCCTATTATTTAATTTGCATTTTATTTGCAAAAGAATGACCAACCGGAACCTGACACATTCAGAAACTCCTGAACCAACAAAAAATGTCAAACCAAGCACCAGGTAGCATGCAAGGATTTTTTCATGGCAGTTTATTACAACGAAGAGACCCAATTCTGCTCACTAGTGTGATTCTACTGACTACAGTCAAGCTTTTCATGACTTAAATTCCTTTAGTCTAAAATTAGTCTCACTGGGGTGCTTAAAAATGATGAAATGAAACTCCTGATTAAACAACCAAAAGTAATTCTAAATAGACTATAAATTCTTTCCCTTAAAATCCTAAATGATAACTTTCTAAAATTAATGGCCTCCATGTGTCAGTACCATTTCATCTGCCAATGACATCTAGTCAAATGTCCAGGCAACATTTCACATCATATGATTTAACAAAGATTTTGTTTTTCATTTAGATAAGGTTTGATATAGTGGAAGCATATAGGAAGCTCAATAACACACAGAAATGGCTGAAGGCCTCTGATTGATCTCTAATTTGCAAAAAGTGAAGTGGCATCTTTGATTACAAGACATACAGATCTTGATACTACATCTTGTGTGAGATACTGCCTGTAAGAGTGCCCTTACCAAGTTACTAATGCCTGAGCTGCTGCCTTTTTCAAAACAATGCACAAACAGAAAATACATGAGATCAGAATAAAAATTATCCCATAATACTAAACTACTATACAGAATAGGACAGTTCCCCCTATTTAAGCATCCTTGACTTTCAAGCGAAAAACATGAATTCAAGACTGTACTCCAGGGCTGAGACTGAGCCAGTTGAAAGACTATTTTCAATAATAATATCTAAATAAATTTTACTCTGAAGCAAAGATTAATTTCCCAAGTATATTCTCTGTGGCCTGAGAAGGATTTTGTAATTCACTCTGAGCTCTGTACTGCCACAGCTATACAAGAAAGATGTGCATGAAGCTATAATCAGTATACCTGAGTACTAACACTGTTTTGCTGTGATTGTAAAGACTGAAGAAAAACTGCCTGAACCAAGGTTTATAAGTTAATGAACATTATTATACACAACTGCCGATACAGTTTTTAGATATGCAAATATATTGTAATTGATTGCATAATCATTTTGCTAAGTATAAATATGTTAAAATTCTTTCCATGAAAATATGTTTTCATTTATCTTTTTAAGGAATCTGCTTAGATTTAGATGGAGAATTTAACATTACCATTCTCCTCTCAGAAAGACAATATCCAAAATCAATGCAGTAAGCAATGCTAAGGTCTTTACAAATGTTTAAAGACTCATTTAATTGGTTTCTTCACATTTAAGATTTCATAGAGATTGACTCGAGAAAGCATTTACTAAGTACCTACCTTAAGCATGCAGCTAAATTCTATGAAAGGTACTGTCTGTGTTAGTAATGCCTCTTACAAGTAACTACTGAAACGCAGACAGCTACTGCAATTGCTCACATTAAGATTATGATTTTGAAGTGTGTTGTCAAGCATGAGGGAGCATATGATAGCACACAGTCAAGACAAGGACTACTTCTGTTAACCACAGCATAGACTCTACTAGTTAATCAGAAACAGCTAACACAGTTGAAATGACCATTTTTCTACCTGGAGCAGCTAACAATATGTTAGTTAAAGCTAAGTCATGTCCTAATTTAAACAATCTGGAAAAAAATCAAGATTGGGGCCTTACCTTTGAGCAGAAGCACTACAGAAGGTCTCTCTGGTTGTTTTTGCTCAAAATTATACATTTACCTTCCCATTACTCTTAATTGAACCTTTCACTTGCACTGCTGTTCTCATAGCATACACCTAAACACATGCTTCAGGAACATACCTTTAGATAGTTTACTTTTCAGATTTTTTTTACAGGTACAGCATTCAAATTCAGCAAAACCTGTTTTGGCATATAGTGGCTATAAAATGTCTTACAAAAGACCACATATAGTTTCCTTTATTTCAAACAAATTTAGGGTGACAGGATTTTTTGTGTCCCCATCTCTCGGACTCTGTTGAGGGGAGTTTGTGTGCTTTTAGAAAGGGTTTTGCAGAATCAGTAACATAATTCTATCTTCTTTTGGGAAACACATTATGCCCAACAAGCAATGATTGTATTTTCTTTCCAGTGGGTCTGTCAGCTATCAAAATAAATCAAGGTTTGTGTTTATACGCAAAGAGAAAATCAGGCATTCTCAATTTAGATGACTCATTTTAAATTAAGGGAAGTAGCAAAGGACTTTCAAAGCGGAGAAAAAAAGCAAAGCCAAAAACTTTATCTACTTTGGACACTCCTGCAACCTCCCTATCTCTTAATCTTCTTACAGGTACAATACATAGAAAAACTGTTCAGGCAAACAAGATGAAGTAGGGAGTATTTTCTCAAAAAGCTTCATGGATGAAGTTACATCAAGATTGTGGCCATGGAGGAATGAATGTTGAATTGCTATCTTTAAAACTGGACTTGAGCCTTAGCAATTAAGGAATCTATTATTTTAATTTTTACTACAAGCATTATCTGTATGCTCCTCAGTAACTTTGGGGGTATAATGTTTCAGGATGAATGTCTCCCACTCCACAATGTCCCTCACCACACTGGCTGCTGTACTGCCTGATGTGGGCAGTAGCTGCCACCTTCCCTGCTAAACAATCACTTAGCAGATTTCGTAACAGACTTGGCCGCATCAATGCAACAAACAGTGATTACCAATTTACCATAAAGGAAGAGGGGGAAAAAAAAGAGTGATGTGAAAATAAAAATATATACTACCAAAGAAAATATTCAAAATAGGCCACTGACCAGCAGGAGTCCAACCTGAAGCACATTACTGAAGCACATATAGCCTTAATTTACATTAGTTCTCAGAATATAAATGATTAAGGATCCTAAAATCAAAGGTCAAAATGCAAATTTTAACTTTCATAACCATAGCGCGACTTTCTCTACCTCAGTCTCAAAATGTGGCTTAAGACATTGAAGATTTCAGTTCACTATATCTCATAACCCTGGCACATTTTCCTCTATCTTAGTAAGTTTCAATATCATTTGAGGTGCAAAACATAAATGAAACATAATCAGAGGACATATCCTTGTTTCCTGCAAGATGATGTTCATGTCCAGCAACTCTTCCCTTATGTTCTGGCTTGTTTGAAATGTCTATGTTAGCATTAGGAGTTATCTCATTCTCTGGCCAATGGACAGGTAATATTAGTTTTCCTTTTTTAAAATATTTCCTTTTTGTCTAGGAGAATGTCAGTTACACAGACTTTCAGCCAAAGTTAAATTAGTCAATTCCTATGAGGCACTCATTAATCATATTAAACATTCGCACTATCTATTTCTCTAAGTCAATACTCCAGCTCAGCCTTTGGAGGTTATGTTTATATGATTTTGATGCTATCACTGTTACCTTGCCACTAAAATGATTCGTCTTTTGCTTTATGCTTAATACTAATTGGACTTTCTTCTCCACCCTAGTAAGAAAGGGTATGAGACAGTGTCACACAGAAAGCACTGGATGGATCTCTGGCTTTGCTACTAGCCCTTCCCTTCCACTCTGGCAGTGCCAAGGGGAAATCCTGGGCAACACAGAGCTAGTTCCTTAAAACTTTATGCTACCATAGCAGATGCATGCACTTAAGTGCAGTGCATGTAGTTTGGCCAGACCTCTCAGTCTTTTTATAACCCAGTCAAAAGTCTGTTGAAGCCTCAGAAGGAGGCTTTCATTTCTGCACTAATTACTAAGTACAGTTTGCCTGATCTTTGTGCAAAATTTCCCGCTCTATTCTTCCCTTGCCTCTCTAATAGTGTAAGCCAGCAGCCTGGGCAATTAGGTTGCTGGATGACAAGCTGTGACTAGTTTATATTATATGTAAAGCAATGTATTTTCACAAAAACGTGCAAACTCTTATGAACCATTTTCTCCACTTTGGGTTCTGATCCCCTCAACCGCACTAAACTGTAAGGCCCACCCTACCAGGACCTCAAGGCAAACAAACAGCTTATGCTCCAGTCTGGGGCACAAAGAGTGCCCCCTCCAGTAAACATCAACACTGCTTCCAAGATGGATCACAGATCAGGACAGATCCCTATCATGCTCCTTCTCCTGTGACTTCACAGCATTGCCATGAGGCTAGTAGACTAGGTCCACCTGCCATGTAATTTACGGAGAATTCAAAATGAATGCATTATGTTCCAGAGTAATGTTTAATTCCGGAAAAAAAAAATCCAAACAGTGCCTGTATTCTTTGGACCATTTAGTGGACAGCTTTTTTCCTGAATAACAGCTTATATAGCTGTAGCCTACATTACAGAAAACACGTGTTTTACCCTGTTCTTATTCCAAAGATAAGCTCTATACTTGCTATTTCACTCAGTTTTCATCACAGGAGTAACAATATTCTATACTTAAAAATATACCTTTTGCACAATGAGTAGAGATTGAGCACAGTGTGAAAGACTGATTTTTTTTTGTGCAAACTGCTCTTTTTAAAGCTCCCAAGGAAGTCATTACTCTTCAGCAGATTTATTTCCTTAATAGTTACTCACTCAAGTATAATCATATATCTGAGTATCATCAAGCTTTACTGCAAAATGTCTTACTTTTCTGTGCCTACATGCTTTTTTTAAACCTATATATTTCTTAAATAGCTTGTATCACTGCTGCATTTATCTCTTCTTTAATAGGTATTCTTCTAGCATATCATATTTTTAAAGTCTCCATGAATTATTGGTAATGGTCTGGAATTACTTGATTGTCAAGTGTGTAATTCTGCCTATTTTATTGTCTTTAAGTAGTTTACTTCAGATGTGGTGTGACTGATTTCAAGAAAACTAGTTGCAGGGTAACATATAATACCCAGTGAGAGTAAGGATGACAGATTTGGGCCCTGATTGCTTCCTCAAGAGGGTTTGTTGCAATGAAGGTATTTTAATTTGACAGGTTTATTGTATAACAAGCATTAATTTAAAAGAGTAATGTATACATCCTCAGCAGTCTCACACCATGGATTCAAAACCCATATGGACTGACATACATGGAGAGAGTACAATGGATTTCTGAACCTGTTGTGTTTTCGCACTGTTCTGTCTTTAGCAGGGAAAACACATTATGCCTGTGTAAAAGTTTGAAATCATTGGATTTGCATTATTTCCCATAACAGAAGGACCTCCTCCAACAAATACTTGTCTGCTTAATGTTACATCATAAATTGTTTAAAGGGATCCTCTGTAAAGTTTAAACAAGGAAATTGTAGGATTAGGGCTAAGTGTTCATATAAAGATTGCAGTCCTTCAAGACTAAAAATGTCCCACTAAATACATAAGCAGAAATATTAAGGTATGACACAAAGTAATAAACAACTCATTCTCTGGAATAACCTGGAAATTAGTGTATTATCTTTTATATGTTGGCTCTAGGTATAGGTATTACATTATCAGCCTACAGTGGAAGGTATTTTATAATTCAACATGGAAATTTATATTTGGGGATTTTCAAATACAGAATCATCACAATGAAGGAAAAGAATATTTTTATAGGTAATGATTTCCTGGGATATTGAAAGATAAATCAAGTAAAGTGCAAAAGAAGCAAACAACTTCACAATACTTTAGTTTTTAGGATGATAGTTCACCATGGCAAAAATAACCTACCAGCAAACAGAATTAAAAAAACATTGCAACATAGATTTCAGTATTATTGCAGACTTCCTTATTTTGCAGCCTGAGTGCAAACAAACAAGTTGTCTTTCCTTCTGCCAAAAGTTAGGGCATAAAGTTGTGACTAACTTTCACTTTTGAGGCTGGAAGGCAAAGGAAAGCTAAAATTCTTGAAAGTCAATCTGATTTCATTAAAAAGATATTTCAATATTATAAAACATGTTTTAGTAGAAAATTTACTTTAAAAATCTTTATGTCTCTAGCTCTGTATGTAGGTACTCCGGGTTTAAAATACGAGGAATAAATTTAGTTTGTGTTTCCTGCATTACAAGGGTTTTTTAAAAGAGATCATCAGTATATAAAGCAAGTTATATGCAGACAAAAAGTAGTTATAAAAAGTGAACAAAAGATCTCTGTTACTTTAATATATTTCTTACCTTCTTTTTTGTGGAATCTCAAGGGACTTGACAACTGATGGTCTGGAACTGACTGGTATTGGCTAATCGACTGTGTATCATTCATTTCCACCGAAGGTTTTAGAATAAATGGAGAAGCAGGAATCTCATCCAAATCCTTTCAGAATAAAGCATGTTGTTTTAGGAACATAAATGGTGTATTGATTACACTCTGCCACAATAATGTTTAGTTGTGATCTCACAGAGAGCAACTGCACATTTTCAACAATTCTGTGTGAAATGTCTAATGCTACATTACATGAGATTCGTGTAGCTTTCAGGAACACCGACTTGTGCCTGTGTCACAAACATTTATTTACCTTTTCCATTTAACTTATTTATCCCCATTCCTCATGCAGTTAATCGTAGTGTGCACTGTATGCTTATTTCCTCTCACAGTTAATTTGTATCTTTAGAAAAAGGCTATAGGAAGGTATTAATCTGCTTAACATTTCTAAGTACATCATCCAAGGGATTTTGTTTTTTTAATCTTACATATGCTCAGCAGAGTTACTGGCAAAAACTGTACATTTTCTCCATTTCATCCTTTCAACATCAAATGGTAAGCAGCAAAAATTGGATCAGACTTCAAAGACTATGCTGTGCTCCAAGTCACAGAGCGACTCCTCCATTTCACATATTGAATTCGAGCAGGATATCAAAGTGCTACCAAAGAACCTCAGGTCCTTACTAAAAAAGAGGCTCTAACATCTGTAGAAAGTGAAGTGCACAGACAAATCACCTCAGGGAGCAGCTAGCATTTATTCTCAGCAGCAAATTTCCAGCCTTTTGATTCTCTTATTCACTGTACCTCCCTGTCTTTCTACAGAACTAAAGTTCTTAGCAAGCAGGCTTTTGTCTCAAAGACTTCAAAACAGCACTAACGGTTTCATGTTCAGACAACTACACCAAGCAGCCACAAACACACTGCAA
Organism: Crypturellus undulatus; assembly: GCA_013389825.1. Classification (NCBI taxonomy): domain Eukaryota; kingdom Metazoa; phylum Chordata; class Aves; order Tinamiformes; family Tinamidae; genus Crypturellus; species Crypturellus undulatus. Next base: position 85,623 of record VWPW01024793.1, on the reverse strand, counting down.
AACTGTGGACTCAGGAATTTGAAGTTACAATGCAATGTTATTTTAGATTCTAAACTTATTAGTACCTTTTCTGTTTGTTTGTTGAGAAAATCAAGCACCACAGGAGCAGGCTGGTTACTGGTTTGCTGCCTAAAAGCAAAGCAAAATAAAACATGTAGTTTAAATATCGTAATTTTTTCATTCCTACAAAAGATTTACTGGCATACATATTTTCTGTGAATTTCTTTCCATTTCCCATCCCCCAATTTCTGCATATGCACATATGATCAATTCAGAGAAAACACAGACCAGTTCCATTTCCTCTTATAAGGAAGTGCATGTTATTAAACACAGTAACTGCCCACGAGCAATGAATTTGTCATTAAAAATCTGCGGATAAGTGCACATGCGTAAAATGAATTTATGAGAATTCTTCAAAATTAAAGTCATCTATTAAAATTAATTTGACAAGATTTTACATGAAGCATTTTTTACTTCAAAGTCTGTGAAAAGCTGTTTCTGCAAAACAAACAAACAAACAAACAAACAAAAAACCCACCCACATACACACAGATCTGGGCACTTAGAAAATACAGCAGAGGAGGAAGAGGGGAAACACATGGCTTTGTGTCTTCCCAAAGATGCATAGGGTTAAGCACAGAGCAAGAAAGTATGAGCTCTGTTATTCCTAGTCTGCCCTTTTGTTATTCTACCCTTGCATGTCATGCCACCACGCAAACATTACAGACCAGCTCCCACTCTCAATAAAGCTAAACAAAGTACCATAAAAACCTTCTGCCCTGATCCTTGTGGACAGGCCTTTGAAGTCAAGGGCCTTCTTCAATACTGAAGTCTGCATAAGCAGATTTTGCTCCAGTTCCTCTAGTTATGCAACCCCCCCCCAAAAGATGCTACAAACTTCATTTGACAGAAAAACAAAAAGCAACAACAAAAAGGAGACTCATAAAGAATATCTGGTAAGTCCATGGATCTGACTCTTTTGATAAACCCAAGATTTTCTGTCTGCCAGCAGATGCCTCACCCATCCTATGGTGACTTCCAACTCTCTAGCAACCTTCCCGAAACTTCAAAGGTACTTGCATTTCTACCTATCATGAAAACATCTTAAATCTAAGTTTCAGTCATACTTGTCAATTTATAGTATGTATCATAGCTTTTTCATACATGGCAAATTTCTTTTTGAGGCATTAAGTAGCTTTTTCAGTTATATAAAAGTTATTCAACGCATTATAGATACAAATGCAGTGAATGTATTTCAGCCCTTTCATTCATAGTGGGAAGTGGAAATATAAAGGACAAAAAGTGCTTTATCAATTAACAAAAAAAAAATATCACATGCTACCCTAAATTTCCTAGTCATTTCTTAGGTTTCAGTCAGCTATATTAAATAGAAATGACTCATGTAACAATAGAACAAAACACTGGACTTTAAAGAAGTCTGGTTACATGTGCATTTTACCTTTTAAAATGTATCTTTTAAAAATACTTCAAATTAAAATAACACTACTGAAGTGCTTGAAACATTTTAAACTATTATCTATTGAATCTGAAGGTTGTATGTTAGCATGCATATGTATTAGATCATACTTCTTTTTATCCTACCCCCAGAAGCTACTAAAACATTTCAAGCCTTACACTGCAAGGGGGTTTAGGCTCCTATGTCAATTAAGCTTGTAGATTGTAGGAATGTATTATCCCGTTTGAAGGAGTTGACTTCAGTTGTTTCGAACTAATCACTGCAATGATGGTATCACTGGTGTCAATAAGCTATTCCAGAGTCTGGGAACGAAATGAAGCAATAATGACAAGTTAAACTTCCTTTTTTTTTTCTGAAATGCTCCAATTTTGTGACTACTGTTTAGATTTGCTAGTTAGGTTTGGGATTTTTTTTATTATTTCTTGGCCCTGAAAGTTATAATTTTGGTCTAAGCTATAATTTCAAATTAAAAAGTTGTTTTTCTTAAAGAAAATGTAGGCATTCAGTTAAAGAAAAAGAATTCTCATTTTGTACTGGGACACTTCTCATATGGGAAAGTATAAAATACAGACTACATTCAATATTGCATTTGTGCATGTATCCCAGAATCTGTAAGTTTTCTCCTCCAATTTCTCTCACATATATATTTATTTATATAATATTTATTTAGTGGGATTATTTGGATAACTTGGCATTTGCATTCAAAATTACTCAAATATTTTTGAGATGATTCATTTCTCACTCCCTTCTTATTGCAAAAAACAAACAAACAAACCAAAAAAAAATCTAATCTGAGCTAAAAAATATGAATAGTCCTCAAATATTGCTGGGGGAGGGGGAATCGCAAAATCAAAATCTGTTGTTGGACCAGAATATTGCTAATATCCTACAGAGCCAAAATCGACTGACTCACAATCTAAATTTTAAGGGATCAGATTTTGGAGTGGTTTGGATATTCATCTAAATATTCATCTTGAACTAATCTAGTGTAAAAAATAGAAAATTCAGTATGGTTTTGCCAGGACTTTAATAGGGCTGAAGCACTGTCCAAATGTTTAAAGCACTCAGCAGTTTGCCTTCCCTACACCCCTTTGGGTTAACATAAACAACAAGTTAATATAAATTAGCTTCTGGAATTAAGATCTTGAATCTGTCAGGATCCCTCAAGGTACCGTGTCATTGGCTAGAAAAGCCTTTAGTCAGGCAGCATTTGGCACAAGAGACAGACTGCTGGAGACTCCTCCAGCAGAATGGGCTGTTGCTGCTACAAGTTTATACTTCATGATTACTGGCTTTCATTCCAAAATGCATGACAGACATTTCTGCCTGACAAATTCCAGAACACAGAACCCTGGGGCAGCCGAGGAGCACATCAGTAACGCAGAATAACAACCACAGTAACTGCCTTCCTGCATTGCTTGATGTGACCCTCCCTTTCTTTACCTATGGATAACTGCACCAGCATGCATGGCAAATTCTGTCTGCTGACAAACTCCCTGTGACTTTCACTGGGTTCAGTTAGTGCTTCAAAAACACTGGAGAGAAGGCGGCAAAATGTGGCCTCTGAAGTACTAGGCTCTTTGGATCTGCTAAAATTAACTGTAATGAAATGAAATGGGAACGTTTGCTCCAGAACATACTCAAGCAGCTCATTGTGTCCATACACTCAATAGAAAGCTTTTGTTTTCATGTCAGAAGAAGACAACCAAGAGATATTGGAGTCATTGTTTCAAGAGGAAAAATAAACAAACAAACAAACAAACAAAACTCAACTAATTAATTGAAACTGCCAATTATTCAAAATTTTATCAGCAATTGGGAATTCACTGCCATGAGCCATGAACAGATCAGGAAAAGTCCTAGGCCAGAGCTTCGGAAAGATCAGGGCCTATGTATTCTACCTTGTCCTTTCTTCAACGCTGTCATCGTGGCCCTGGCAGAGGGACTATACTCTTCCTTAAATCTGAATGGCACAGTCACATCCCTTAGTAACAGTTTTCATAAATAAATACTGAGCAATAGCTATGATTACCATAAAATATGAGATATATTCTGCAATACAGAATTTCTGGATGATACTGTCATGATCTTTGCAAAATGCAAAGCACCTTCCCTTGCACCTCAAAACTGCAATGAATCTGAGCTGCTGAAACGGGTCTAAGAAGAATCTTGAGGAAGAATCCTGAGCAGCTCTGTGCTAACTGGGAATTTAGAACTTGACAAGCAAAAAAAAGCAAGAACAACTCCTTCCATGTTTCCCCAGGAAAAAAATATCCTAAATCCAAAAAAACAAAGAGCACTGTACATGTTCTGAGCGCAAGCTAGAAAGTTTGAAAGCACTTGTAACTACTTTCCAAGGTATCCTGCAAGCAGAAGTCTTGTTAAGTTTTCCTGCTTTCAGCCTCTAAGTTCAATCAGATCAAACAATGATCTGTATTCACAGTAACCCTCTCTTCCATTATTCTAGAAATTATTAGAAGTGCCGCTAAGATTAAGGATGTTAAAGGATTAATTTTATTTAAGCATAGTATCTTAAATAACATCAAAAAAGAAGATTACAGTATCCACAAGAAAACATCCAGTGTTAAATAGCACTGTAATTCTACCAGGAACCAAATAACAACTATTGCATTTTGAGCAGAACCTATGAAACTACTTGAATTCATATATTATTTTTTTAAGAAAAGTTTGACTCTTACACACACATACAGAGAAATGACCACCTGTAAATATGTCTAGAAGAATCACCAAAGTATATATGTGGAAGAATCACAGAAACAGCACTCTATGTAAAGACTGGCCTTGTTTTAGATGTCAAACTGGGAATAAACACTACTGAAAACATGACATCAAACATAGATGATTGATAGAAATTAGGTTCTGAACTCTTCTAAAAATCTGTCACGAATTGTACTTGGCCTAAGAAAAGGAGATTGTTATTCTGACAGTAGCAACTGCAATGTAGTTAGGAAAGTAGCAAAGCAGTAGCTAGTCCCTATGAGCCAAGCAGGGATAGTGGCTAATGTTTTCGAACTTGTTATCTGATGTTTTCTGATGATTTCCAAAAATTTCTCTTTTCCACCTTAGCAAAAAAAGTAGAAAAAGCAATTTGCTGCTGAATGCTCAGCTTTTGAGCTGTAACAATTCAGTTTTCATTTGTGGACTGTCTATAAGTCACTGAGCTAGCAAGAAAAAGATAAACACTGACTTCTATGATCTGTCTGTACTTCTGTGTAATGTACAGAATCCAGGATGGCCTTAGCACCAAAAGCAATCAAACTAGCAGCATAAAACTAGTAGACTAATTTTCACTGAAAAAAAATTAAAAAAAAAGAAGCTTTGGAGTGATGTTGATTTTTAATGTTCAAATGTTTTGAACAACTCATTTTTGCAAAACTAATTTGTTTCTGAACAGAATAAACCTTTTGAGCCTTCCAGCCTGGGGAGAGGAAAAAAGTCCAAATGGAAAGTGAATAAAAAATTATAAAAAAAATTCTCCCTAAATTTTATTGCCATTTACACTTTTAAAAGTCATGAGTAACTACTTGAACATATGAAAAATATAGTAATTAGGAGCTGATATGACAGCAGAATCAGGCCCAGCATATTTCACTGCATGTCACCAAAATTGCTGACCTTTTATTTCCATCACAAGCAATAAACTTGTAGTTAGGAAAGTGAAGCAATTAAAGGAAAGTAGCATGTTTTATACCAGTGTTTGCAGTGGGAAGAAATTAAAATTCATATTCAAAGACTTCTACAAAAAAATCAGAGTGCAGTCCTGACAGACACTGAAATTATTCAAGGAGGAAACTATGCAGCAATTTGAGGAAGGCATAAGCAGTAAATCACTAGGACCTGATAGTATTTCTCTGAAGCCTCTGAAAAAAAATTAAGTCTAAAATGTGCAGATGCTACTCTTTCAAGCAGCTATCCACAGAGGACGACAGCATACAAATGTGGTGACTTCTTTTGTTTTTTTTTTTTCTTTTCCTTTTAAACAAAAGAATTTGAGGAATATTTTGTTTCTGATTGAGTGGAACATTACTTTAACAAGAGGCAAACTGCAGATCGGGTCAGAGAAAGCACAGAAGATACAAGAATTGTTATATGGAGCAGTTTAATTCACATCAAGCCAGTTTTTGAGTTGATTTGTGCTCATGGGACATGTGTATTCTCTACACTTAATGACTTATGGGACATTATGTCAATGTGCTAATCCTCCAGGGTTTTTGTGAGCGAAAACAAACTGTAGGATCTTTCGCTGGCCTCTGATGCAGGACACAGCTCTGCACCCTACCAAGACAATTCCCACCATTTCCCCTTGGGTGCTTCTCGTTTCTTGAGCTCCTGCTGACCCCTGAACTTTAACAACTTATTCCTCCTAAAGAGGGGCCTGCACCTCTGTTGCAACAGCCTGTATCACTAGTCTGTTCACATCAGCCTGGCCAGCTCTCAGGAGGTGGCATTCAGGGTGATGAGGTGTTGATAAAATTTGCCACATAACTAGCAAAGGTCTCACACTGGCAGACCCTACAGGTGTTCCCAGCTCAATGCCCTTCTGTGTCCGTGGACACTGCAACCATGGCTGCCGATCCCAACGCAACGTCTCCCCCACGTGAGGCGCAGCCCTCAGACACGGCAGCAGCGCTGCTCCCTGCGACGCTGACACCAGGATTGCTTCTCCACAGCACTTTGATAGCTCGTTATCCACACAGGCGCAGAGACAGCTGCTGGTGCTGATGTGCCGCAAAGACACTGCAGTTCAGCAGGCCACTGCACAGCTACATCCACAGGCCATGGACACAGGGCCAGCCCATGCACTGCGATACTCAGCAGCCAGCGAATGGGTCACTTTGTCCCACTCGGGCCTGCGGATGCCCCTAGGTGGCTTATGATGTCTGGAAAAGGTTTGGCAAAAGTCACACGCACAGATCAGTTTCTGGCAGGAATCTAGTCACAGCGTCAGGCCCCCATGTGTACATTTACTCCCATGACCCATTTTGAACAGAAGGGGTCAGGGGCAACTCCACCGTTCTATGGAACTAAATTAAAAAACAGTGTTTCAATGAGACAAAGCCAATTCTTTGCTAGCATTCACATTACTTTCTATACCTATTTATATTCCTAATATAGATATTTGCTAATTCTTACTATGTAAATAGATACTTGTATCTTGTATGAAGCTATTGAGCTTCATACAAGAAAAATTTCTACATTTGAGCCCAGTTAATACTTGTTTCCAAATTAGGCATACAAATGCAGGAAACACTTAATATGTAATAATAATAATAACAAATGTGTGCATTTAATTAGCATTTTATGTAATTTATTAGATTGACTTTGCTTATATTGTGCATTCACTAACTGAAGAGGGTGGACTAAGTGTAGGGATTCAATTTTCTGGAGAGAATTTATTTTTTTTAAAAAGTACCTATCCCCATGTCCATATCTTATGAATTAATGAAATTCATTAATCAGCAAAACTGAGTACTTTATGTATATTATAATACTGGATTTTTTTACATGTTTTAGAAAAAGCAGCAGGTTATCATACATTTATACGCATTAATATGTATTCCCGTGTATACAACATAAAAGGTCTCTAGGTGATTTTGTTTTCTGACCCTGAGTGCTTCTCAGGTCATTTTTCATTCTCCAAAACTGCCAGAAAGAGCAAAACAGAGCAGAAGAGAGAGTATTTTATTATTATACAAGTTAATTCAATGGTATGTGAAGTCATAGTAAGGCTGTCTTCTCTAGGGACAAATTACAAGGTACTGTGTTAAACATCTGCCCTATTATTTCTCAGCCTTCCTGTTTCCTACAAGTTCCCTGTACGACTGAACAGTTTCAAACACAGCTACATCTAGAAGGGAAGCTTGCCTTAAGGGAAGCTAATGCACTCAGATCTAAGATTCTGAGCATCACCTGTGAAATCCTGGACATTTTCAAGACTCACAGACTCACTGGAAATGGCCTCACTGGCCAGTGTTGGAAAATGTACAGGATTAGGCAAATATTCTACAATATATTTTTGTGTTAAACTAAAGAATGGCCAGCAGTAATAACAGTTTAGCAACTCCAGACAAAAAAAGAAGGTTATACATTTAATTATCTACCTTAATGTCTCCCACAATCAGGACTGTGTGCAAGAGTTGAAGAGCCAATGTATTTTACACAAGTACCTTCAGACCAGATATTTAAAAACATTTAGACACTGATTTCAAGGGAAGTTTGGTATCTGGATCTTTTATCTGTACCTTTGTGTAGAGAGCAAATTTGCCTCAACAGCTACTGATCCATAAAATGTTCATGAGCCTCATAGGATGTACAATTATGCAAACTATTCTTAATCCAGAAAAATACATTTGGAAAGCAACAAGGGATTCCAAAACAGCCTAATGCAAAAAAGAAGGAAACCATTCCTGGCTACACACCAAAACTGAATGAAATAAAAGTTTAAAAAGCTTCTGCTTCTCTAAAGAAGTCTATATGAAAGCTCTAAGAAATCAAAAGAAGGCAAATGTTTTTTTACATTGTAAATAATTACAATTTGGGATGTCAAACTGGACTCACAATAGACAGATTATTAGCTCTTGCTTTCAACAGCTGGTGCAGACTGGAGAACAGGCTACCATGCCATCATAGTTCTAAAATGATCACAATATCCCCAGTCCCCCAACCTCAACCCCCAAGTATTTAAGAAACCAGGGAAGCTGCACAAACATGGAGGGAATCCAAATGTTTTGAGAATTTACTGCCTCAGTGAGCAGTAAGGCAACCCGAAGATAGTGTCGTGACGGTGAACTGCAGTGTGCTCCTTCTTTTCTCCAAGTATTAATACAAATATGTCTACTTTTTTTTCCCTTTTTTATGTCCCTGTTCAAATCCTTTTTTTGCTGAAGCTGCACAGAAGAGATTCTGGAGCATTATTAGCCTGGAAGGATGTAGGTGGCTGCACCTGAACAAAATCCCGTAAGAATACAACAGAGTAGACATTATTCAGTCCAACTGAAGGTACCAGGGAAGTTAACATATCTGAATGTTAATTAGAGAAAGCAGAAATATCATTTTGGAGGGAAAAAAAGAAAAGTTGTTCCAAAAAAATATCTTTTTTTCAATGAAATAAATGCACCTAGTTACCATCAAACCAGCCATTGATTTTCTTAGAGAACTCAGAGATGTAATAGGACCCATATTGATATGATATATAGAAAGCATTTAAAATCACAGAAGAACTGCAAGAGGTATCGAGAAGTCTTTTTGCCCATGCCACTGAAGGAGAGATCTCATTATACTTAGTCACTTATTAGCCAAAGGAAGGAATCCATCTAGCAAACTCAGCCACCTCTGCTGGGTGAACACTTTGACAGCAACTAAAGCTGTAAAAGTTCCTTCTCAAAGGAAATGTCAGGGGGACATTCGTCTGAAGCGACTCCCTTGATAAAGGAGGCTAAAATATCTTTCCTCTACAAGGAAGTCAGTACCACTATTAAGGTTTACAATTTTTTTTTGTCAGTTACTTGTCCATCTGCTTTTTACAGTCTTTTTTTTTTCCTATCCCTATCTCTCTTTTTTTTTTTTTTTTCTCCTATTCCTATCTCTGCATGGAGCTTTACAGGCATAAAAGGATAACTTCATGTTCATAAGAATTTAGTAAAATACACTGCCGTCAATTCTGAAACACTGAGTACCTGCAATTCTGCCTGCAGTCTGGGTGCTTTTGGTGCTTCTGAGAGAACTGTATAGGAACATGACCCAGGAAAAAACAGTACAGCTCTACCTCTGTTAACTGGGAGAATACTCAGATGACTAAACCGGTGAAAAAATTGATGGTCACAGGGCTCATATTCAAAAAATGCTAAGGTTTCCAAAGAAATGGCTCAATCACAATGAAATGCCTACTCATTCCAGTGCAACCACTTCAGATTTCTTACTGTGTTGAAAATGGAATTTTAGATAATGGACCACATAGGATTCAACTCACCAACACTCTTCACAGTCAAAATCAGAAGCAGAGCAGCTGCTCATATGCTGAGGATCTCCTAAACAACCAGTCCTGTTTTTCAATCTTCTGCAGTTTTTACGAACAATGTATCCCCTGAAAGCTAAAGAAATACAGTTATAAATCAAAGTGCAATTTTCCAGAGCCCAAAACACAGACGGACAATTGGTTCTGCAGCCCAGAGTGCCTTCAGCTATGACTGGATCAGTAAAAAGAAGGACTGTAGCACTTCATGGGAGCAGGTCTAATGTTTGCCATGTTTGCAATAGTTTTTAATTACACAGAACCTTATTCTTACTCTTACAACAAGCACCAGGCCTAGACAAGGCAAGGAAAAGAGGACTTGAAATGAAAACATACCTAATTTAAATAGGAATTCACCCTAGAATGTATTAAAATACATAGTGAAAAAATGCTCCCAACACTGCTTAAGCACCACTCCCATGATTTAAGTTAGAAATTTACAAAATGCTCCATTTTACCTGCTTTTCTGTAGGGGTGGGGAAGCAGAGGGGGGAAGACTCAAGGACAATTGCAAAAAAATCAAATAGGCTTCTCCTATTTTTCAATTAACTGTAACCATAACGGAACATTCAAAATGACTCTCATATAAATAACTACCAAAAAAAAGACTGGAACACAGATTGAGATTTATACCATTCATAAAGAGAGCAGAGTGAAGTAGTCACTACAAATACTAAATGAAGCAGGAAGTGTGCAGCAAAATGAAATGATGAATAAAAAGGCAATGAATAACATTTTGAAAATACCTACCTTCTTTATTTCCATGTAATGTCTCTGGATTTGGGTAAATAACTAAGTACTTTTAGACTTTTATTTGACTGATTTGGTTTGAAATCTTGGCACTGTGAGCAGTTGGTAATAAACCCCTATACAACCCACAGATAATTATACACATTACATTTAAGAAAGACTTTAGAAAATATTGCAATGTACAAATAAAACCACAAATTTTTAAAATGTAGTTTTTCAGTGGTTTGTATCAAACATTATCCTAAGCAAAACCCTGATGAAAGCACAGAAAGGGTTGAACGGCAAAGAAGCTAGATGCGGTAGTAATACCACAGTTTAAATGTACAATGAGAAGTTGCTGAACAAGAAAGCTGACAGCAATAAAGGAGAGGAGCTGTTTGTTAGTTCAACAGGAATGTAACTCAGAGACAGTGAGGCAGTATATCCAAGAAAAATGGAGACAACATGAGGAAACATTATGACTTTGAAGAAAAAAATCACTGTCCAGAAAAAGCTTGTGTGCACGACACTCACGGAGCCCGCTGGGGGACCGCTCACGCCGAAGAACAGTAGGAGAGAGAGTCCTCTCACTCAGAACCCAGGGTTCAGTATTACGCTGACACCAGTGGGATAAAGGACCAGCACGGCAGTGTGCTTTAGGGCAACCCCACGTGGGATGTGAGCCGAGATAAAAGGTTGTAACTACTCTCTTTTCTATTTTAATTCTCATAGTGTTTAATGCCTTCTTTTCAACTAGAACCTTTGTAAAAATCTGTGTAGCTGTGCTTATCAGTGCAGTGTGCAATCAGTGCAAAAAAAAAAAAAAGAAAGACCTTTTTACCAGTCCAAGCAATGGCCATGCAATGCACTAATATAATCTAAGTCTTTCAGTACTACTACTGGTTTCTAGAGCAAGAAGCAGCAAAATTGCCTTTTAATGAGAGGTCACTTACATAATATAACCATTCACTTTACAGAAGGCACGACAGAAGTTGGGCCTGCGGAGGTGTTGTACTGAACACAGAGCGCAGGTATCAGGAGGCTGAGGAACTTTCTGCCCTCAGTAATCAGACTGGAAAAGTCTGCCTGCCTGGCAGAGCTGAGGCAAACGTTCACTTGCCTCGTGCCATCAGGCTTCCAATCCTTAACTATCCCCTACTGACCAGACAAGAAGCCTACTCGGATATTGGCAGCAAAGACAGCTGGCCAGCAGCCAGTCCTCTGCAGCTGAAACATGCTGAGGATCACTCAGACTATGCACTACTGCAAAGATAAAGAAGCACTGAAATAAATGAATTATTTGAACATCAGCTTTCTTCTTAAAAATTTCTTGCCACACATCAATGCTTTGAGTATGTGGGGAATATCTGATTCTTTTTCCCCCTTAGACAATGGCAATATGTTAATTTTTGTCTTCCCCTCAGTACATATAACCCATGATGTCTGATTTCATAAATACAGCTTTTCACACTGCCTGTTGTTTCCATCAGTAATTTCAAAATCAGCTCCACAATCTGGTTTCAAACATTCTTCTAGAACATCTTGAATATGTCAGGTAATGGTTGTATTTTTCCTACCTTGTCTTTGACTCATGGGATAACTGAAGCAGCATGATAAACAAACATGTCTCTCAAAAGCCTCATGCATCAGGTCTGCATCTTTTCAGCATTTATTAAGTGGATCTATAGTGTATCAAAAGAAATGCATATGCAGAGAATTCTACTGGGGAAGCTGGGAGGCTGGGAAGCTGCTCCATCACAGCAATTTGCATTACTGACTGGTGCTGGTTTTGACACTAAGCACTTGGCTCAAAGAGTGTGAAATTAGCAGACTCATGTTGCTAGTGCTCCGTGAACAATCACTGCATCATTGAAGAAGAATGATTACCAGCTGTCACCTCATTTTCACCTTAAGCATTCTATATTGCAAATGTTACAGTAACAGTATCTTTAATCCTGATCTTTACATAGCTAATGATGACAGGTTCTGAACTTGGGAAAAGCAAAAGAGATCTGAAGTGAAATCCAGCACTCTTATTCTTAGTTACTCAGTGCTAAATATTATATGTGCCACAATTCAGGATGTGAATCTTTACTTCTTATACTGACTGATTCTCACACAAAACAAGTTTTCCATCAGCTTCAGCAGGTAACAAACTAAGAATATATCTACTGGAAAGATTTTGAAGTGTGGTGTTTTTCAGATAAGGACCTTTAATCTAAGTTCTAACTACTAAGGTGCATACATTCCACACAAAGCTGCACAACTCCAGTTAGTAAAAGTCCAGACATCTTTCCTGTGATTCCCACAGGAACTATATGGTGGCAGAGTAAATTGTGAAGCACAGAGTAGAAAGATCAAAGCTAAACAATCACAGGTATATGTAAGTACCTAGAAAGGAGAGGAAGAAGCATTTTAAAACAGCCAAAGGATTCATTGATAGTCATAAAAGATCATGTTAAACAGAAATCTGCCATACAGACAAACATTTTAAAACTATAATACCACCTAAAATAACACATAACAACTTGGAAATGAAAGTTTGTGCTTTGTGGAAGAGAAGGTGCCATAAGAGCACGGTAGTTTGTAATTAAAAATTTCAAACCTGCTTTTCTACAAACAGCACTGGACTTTCTCAAGCCACCTAGTTAAATGAGCATTTGACAGCTTAACTATCAACCTGAGGGCCCATTTTGGATTTGGAGCCCATCAATAAGATCCTTTGCTCAATGCCAGATTTAATTCTAGTGAATGGTACAAGGGATGGAAAGTGACATCCTTCACTAGGGTCCCATGAATGTCTCCCCTCTTTCACCTGGGAAGGTGTGACATTTAATAGCAGACAAAGCAAACTGTGCCCCACTTGCTCTGGCAGAAGCATTAGGAGAAAGCAAGTCCCAGGTTCTTGCAACAGAGAGCTCTCAGGGTACCAAGCAGTGACTATTCACCACGGCTGCCATCAGGACTGCTGTCACTCATGCACATTGCTACATGCACGTGGCATTTTAATAACTCTCCACTACAGTAAAAAGTTCTGGTCTTGGGATTTGGCTACAGAACAAAAAGTGCAGAGGCATTTTTCAGGGTTGGCAAGGGAAAGGAGTAAGTTTTCCAAGGTTTCTTGTCCCTTCCTGATTTTATCAACGGCATGAAACCCAATAAGCATAGTTTCCACTGTGGATTAAAGCGGTCTCCCTTCCATCTCCTCAAAAAAGAGACAGAAAAGCAAAAGAAAATATAGATATGTTCACATGAATGTAACCTACCTAACTGAGAGATGGGGACAGAATATGGACCTTGTACTTCAAAACCATAAGAGCTTCTTACTTGTCCTAACATGTTCCCTGCAAATGAGCAGCAGGCTTTTAATAGTTAATGTTAACCAAAGCTATGCAGCCTGCACAAAAAAAAAAAAAAAAAAGTTTGATTTGACCTGAATGCTAAATCAAGATAATATAATGAGTCAGCTTGGAATTAAGATAAACATATACATCTCTTCAGTGGTTTCTATTGAAAATGTTTTTTAAAAAGAATAAAATGAACAATATAAAAAAGTAAAACCGGACTTGTTACTTACTGCTTGTTACTTCCAGAAAAATTCTAGTAAAAAAGATTTTCTCTTTTGGATATATTTATGAAGTGCTTAGAAGTTCTGGGGCCATTTTCCTCATGTAATTCATAGATCTATACAACCATATTAGCTGAATACATATGCACACATACATACATACATACTAATATAAACATACAGAAAAACATAGTTTTCAAGAAACACCTCCTTGTCTGTCATTGAAGTCAGCATTAAATCTTGAATGGGCAGAAGTTACAGTGCTTTACAAAGGGAGGCCTCCTCTGGTTTCTTCCTGAACACCCATCACTTTTTGTTAAAAGAAAGAGCCCAAATCTTGGGTTCTTGGTAAAGAATTTTCCAATACAATGTGACATATGGTGAGTGTGCGAGCACGTGTTGGAGGAGGAGATGGTGGCTCAATGGATTAGTCATTTGCCTTTCACCTCTGGAAGCAGAGTCAAACTCGGTCCTGAGCAGAGTTGCACAGTATATTCCAGATGGCTAAAGTGGACCTAATTAAAACAAACTCAGTGATGTCACCTCGGATCTAAGTAAGTGAATCGCATGCACCACTCATTTGGCACTTTGTCAGTGTGAGCTCACAAATGAAATAAACAGATTAAAGTCCTCCCTTAAGTCTTTGGGGAGAAGAGTCACTCTAGATGGAAATACATGCTATCATAACAAGAAAACGTACTTTTATAATAGCACTTATCTTAAAAAAAATCTACTTAATCCATTATCCTAATATAAAGAAATATTGCATGTGAGATAAATCAGTGTATCAACATTTCAGTCAGATGAATCAGTGGATATACCCTGATTTAAACCAGTTGTGAATCTGGCAACATAACTTGAAAAATTATTTCAACAAAATCTTTTTCTTTTATGTAGACTTTAAAAATTTGTTAAATACATATATATATATAATATATATACACAAAACCTAATTGTAAGAAAATATAGTGCAAAGTATCATTATCTCAAATATACAAAATCATTCTCCACAATGTAAGAAAAGTAAAAAATTCCTCCAAAGTAAAAAGTTATCATCTAACTTTTACTGTTTGGGAAAGTGTCTTGAAGATGTGGGTAGGATCTTGTATACCCTGAAGATTTTATCCAGGAGTCTAGTAACATCTGTGTATGTGAGAACTTGCATTGTTGATATGCTGAAGTAGGGTAGCTTTTTTTTCCCCACCTAATTTAAATTCACAAACATTTTGTTTTCTAGCAAGGGTACTTTCTCCCATCTAAAATAATGACTTATTTTGATTTATATTATACACTTAGGAAATGTATCCTCATGTATATTATGATTTTTTTTTGGAAGTTTGTTTTTTCTTCCAACATTTCATCAATGGATAGTGAACTGCTGGGCCCACAGAGATCTCCAGACCTCCAGCTCATGTATTTGAAAGGCATCTGTTTATTTTTAAAATGCAAATGCAGCTACCTCAAAGACTGACTTGCAAGAAATGAACAATCTGAACAAGTCAAGAGGTTTCCAATCAGGAGCTGTGTTCCTCCTTTATATCAGACTACGATCACTTGCTGTCAAAACCACTTAAACAATATCCTGGAATCTGAATGAAGTCCCCCCACAATTAAAATGAGCAGGATAATCCTGCAAGAATTATTCAGGCAAATCATTTTTCACACAGTTTAAAGTAATGATAAGGTCATTTACAAAAGAAATCAGCGCCTTTGAAATGCTGACTTGTAGACAGAGGACTGCCTGGAGGAGGGCCATAGATAACAGTGAAGACTGGCCTCCTAACACTACCCTTGCAGTCTTTGGAACTGATTCTGGTGAAGAGAAGGCCCAATAAGGTTAATACCCCTACTTTGATCTCTGTCAAAGCGTACCAGCAAGAATTAATTTACATTTCAGATGAAAAAGGTTGACAGCATGAAAAGGCATCTTGTTTCTGGTATGTGAATGTGCTGTAATAGATCGGGAATTCTGAAAGGAAGTTCTGAGGAAGCTAAAGGGATAAGCCGAGCGGCTGCTTTTATTGGGAAAGAGATGAAAGGAAAACAAATTTCAATATGCGCTGTTCTGTAGAAACATGTAAGCCAAATGCTTCCTAAATTTCAAGTCTTGCTTTCATTGGGGGTGGCGGGAGGAGGAGGAGAAAAAGTAGAGGGAAGTACATATATTTTAATTACATGGTTTTGCTAATGTCTGGGTGACAAACAATTAGTATCACTGCCTGTTCATTAAAAAAATAAAAAAAGGGTGATCATACTCCTTACTCCTTATTGAGGAGCTGCCTTGAACTACACACATCTTAGAAGATGTGAAGGGAGGAGAGAAATTTAGGCTTGCATTTGTCTCCCTCCTGTCACTAGACACTTGGGCACTCTAACATAAACAACAGAAAAATTGATCAGAAAGACTGATAGACTACCTTAAAACTCAGAGGTTTTATATATATATATATAAAAAGAAAATCTTGCATTTAAAAAAAAAAAAACAAAAACAAAAAAAAACAAAACACAGAATGATTAACATGTAGAAAAGAACAAATGTGCATAAAAGGATTTTCAGTTTTAAAGTCCTAAATATAAGTTTACAAAGGCTGGGGATAATACATGCTGAGGATGATGATGATTATTATTATTCCTATTTTTATAATTATTACGATTATTATTATTATATCTCGTCTAAGGCAGAGCCAAAAGGAGGTGGTGCAGTCAGCCTAATTAATACAAACAAAGGTGCCCTGGGTAACGAGCAGCGGGTGCTTGGCAGGGGGAGGCTCTCGCAGCCCCAGCAGTGGCTCCCGAGCACCCCCAGAGATGTGACTGCACTTGACGAACCGGACGCTCCCATTGCCTCCACTCGCAGTGCGCAACATGGCGTTGCGTAGAGAGCAACGTGGCTCCCAACCTCTCTCATGGGTGCAAACGTTGGAATACTTCAGGTGCTTTCTCTAAAGAGTTACTAATTGCCCAAGGGGCTAAGCGTTTCACTTCCTACTGCAAAAGTACTGTAAAAGCCTGAAATTGGAGTTCAGGTACAGCCAGTCGCAAATGTAACAAATACTGTAGAAAATAGCAGTACCTTACAGGACATTTAGGAGTCCTGTCTGAAGATCTGCAAACTGTGCCATCTTGAGAACAACAGCAGATGACACCACAAGGGAGGGGAAGAGGAGGAGAACATGTTCATGCCATCTTTAGTGCTTGTTTTAATGCTTAAAAAAGTACTTTTCTTCACAATTGTTCTCTGTTAAAAGAGTGTTATGCATTTGATCCAAGAGCTACAGTTTATGTTAGTATGCAAACAGAGTTATAAATTACTATTTTATCCTAATGATACTGTGTTCCTCTCTGTAACCAGATTGGTGGCATTCAGCTTTCTGATGAAAGTCACAGTGATGCTGGTTTTAGAGTAGCAAACTTACTTAGATAAAAGAAAAAAAAAAGGATTTACAGTAAATGGCTTAAAGACAGTATAAAGTGAAAGAATATGCAGAGTAGATCCTTTCTAACTTTATATGATATAATACAGAAAAGAGAGCGATAAAGCTCATGGAATTACAGCCTAGGCAGACAGAAGGATAATGGTGCTACCTTGGTTACTCAGTACACACATTTGTTACAACTCATTTTTAACCTGGTGCAGAAGTCTTCCACCTGAAGCCAGACAGGGAAGGTGCTGTAGGCTGAGCTGTACGTAGGCTGCTTCATACTGGCAGCATGTGAAAACCAGCATTGAGTTCATAGCACTGGTTCTTGGATTTCTGTACCATATGGCTCCCTGCTCTTTACTACAGACCAATATAACCCCAATGGGCCTGTTTGGGCCTGTTTCTCCAATCATCTCTTTAAAGTTTATTCAAATTCACATTGATAAGGATGCATAGGAGTCTCACAGAAAGTCAGAGGAATGGCCAGAGCTGGCAAACTGAGAAAGCTGTTGAAATGAAAACTTGGCAACCTCCCAAGACCAGGGCTCAACACAGAGAAATGTACATCCAGTGCCTTCCATCCATGCTTTCAGTCAAATAAATCCTCACGCCAGCTCTACACCTGGCTGGTTAAATCACATCTACCCAGAATCTTAAAGAATTCACTCAATAGCATGTAATCAGTAGGTTTTTCTTTCAGAGAGATTTTTGTAAGTAACCCAAAGTGTCTGATACCTGACACTGATGTCACCTGATCCTGAAGACCAAATGATCAGAAGTACCACTTTTGTTTGCAGTGTGTATATTTCTCTTGGCTACAAACATTGACATATGAAATCACTCATAGCAAAATAGGTGTTGGCAAATGAAATAATGTTTTAATTACCTGCTTGAATATGTATAGCAGCATCAGTTCTTCTGTTCCTTATTCCCCTGTACTTCCTGCGAGCTTCATATCCTCTCCAGGCTAAAAATACAAAACCATGTGCTCGAAATTACATTTATTTAAGGAAGTGCTACAGAGTCAGTGATGCGCTGGAACTTTCATTCCTCCTGCTGTAGCCACTCCACTCCCCCCATCACAGTACCTCTTCCTCAGCAACCCACATGTTGAACTCTGCATTTGCAACTACAGCATTCACAGTCCCACAACTTCAAATACTGCATCACTCATCCAAATTTTAATTGTCAGCATCTGCTCACTGGTGTCATAATCCAAAAGGCAAAGCTGCACGATCGCTGGACACCCATGGGCAGTACAAGAACTGCCCTCCCCACACATCTCCCCCAAATTCAATATAAGGAAGTCTGCTAAGTTACTGCTAAGTAGCCTCCCAGGCCCACCCAATGATTTACATTATCTCAAGTTCTGATACACATGAAGAAGCAGGGAGGGAGGAGAGAGAGATAGAGACATGTGCTGCTTGTGCACAGGCATTATATCTAAAATGTTAAATAAAACGTTACCAATTACTAAGTTGACACCTTAGAAGTAAATCAACAGTATTTGCATCAATTAGCTGAAAAGTACCTCCAGTTATTTTGATTT
The DNA here is from genome assembly GCA_013389825.1 of Crypturellus undulatus. NCBI lineage: Eukaryota > Metazoa > Chordata > Aves > Tinamiformes > Tinamidae > Crypturellus > Crypturellus undulatus. The sequence continues at coordinate 66,846 of VWPW01024793.1, read as the reverse complement.
CATAATAAATTATTACAAATGAATGAATAATGTACATGCAATTTTATAACTTGAAATGCCAAGATACCTGGTGAAATATGGAACGTGAATACTTACCTGACTGTATGGCAACAGCACTATTTTCTCTTTTCTCTTTGACTTTCTTGTACCTCCTTGCTCCAAGCCATCCCTTGATATAGGCCTGCATTACTACAACCCTGCCTATAACTTCTCGCAGGAACAAATTTAACTGCTCTATATGGTAATACTTTAGAAAAACCTGAAATGAAACAAGAAATTCAGTATTACATGCAGGTAATAGCAGTATACAAGAGGTTATGCTATTTGGTTAGTCTCAGGTCAACCTCTTCTATGGCATTGTTGTTGGGAAAAAATAAAAAAGTTGCGGATATTTTAGCAATTCTGTGAATCTTGATCTCAGCCTACTTGGGGAATTCATTATTCTACTGACTATAATCACCCCTTTGTAAATAAAGGCCACACATTTACCCCTATACAAAGTAAATTGGTCAGGGAGACATTTTCAGGTATCGATAATTTTATAACACAATCTATCTAGGCAGTAGGAAGATAAATCCTGTGGTGAATTTGTTGTTAGACAGAATACTCTCTAATCACATTATACTTCAGGAGGCACATCATGCTACACACTTTTTTTTCTGGACCTTTCTTCTGTCCTTACCAAAGCAGCCACATGGGGAGGGTGCTTGGGGAGGTACTGAAGGTATCCTTTCCTCTGCAGCACAAACTCATCCAGCTTGGAGGGCACCTCCATAACCTGGGAGGCCAGCTAACTAAAACAAGCTTCTTGCTCCTTTTTTTCAAGTACACAGTACTTTGCAAACCTCTATTAGACTTGTTTTGCTAAAAGGAGATACTACTCTTGAGAAGACATGAGCATGCTCTACCTTGGTTTTCCCAAGAATATAGTTGTCTAATTTAGATTTTTCCAAAATAGCAAGACAGTTTTCTCTGCTACCAAGAGGAGTCTCATGTGCCTTGAAAGCCAGGTAGTAATACCTGAAAGAACAAATGACAAAGAAAGGTTTAACCAAGGAATAATCATGCACTACCATTGCTCTTTATGTCACAGTTGCATCTCTAAAACTCCTCAGCCAAATCCTCACTGACACTCAGTCCTCTTTTCATAACTGAGGAGGACAAACCTGGAATATACACTTCAAGGGGATAAGTGCTACTGTAGTGGTGACAAGAATCTGCTGCATTCTTGCAATCTCTAGTCACTGTAATTATTTATAAACTTATTTTACAAAACTTAGAAAACACTGAAAGTTGCTCTGAATTTTTCAGAACAAGAGAATGAATGATAGGAAGAAGGAAAAGTGATACAAATATAATAATAGTAGTACAAAACACATAAACTTTTTGCATAATCTGTGTAAAATAGGTAAGTCATCTACCCAGCGCTATAACTTACCTCTGCACTCTTTTACATCACCAAAACCCTTTAAGTTCTGTTGAACCTGCAGGTTCTGCATGTATTGCCCACTATCCGGTGGATACTTACAGGTTCTCAAGTGCAAGAAAAGTCAAAGCTATTACCAAAGGAGGAAAAAGCTACCAAAAGTATCATTATCGGATGGCTACTTCTCCTACCAGAAATGCCAGGAAAAGCTATTTCATCCCTAGACTCTCAATATGTAGGTCACTAGTATTTGGTTATTTTTGGCAAAGCCATCAGTCTTATATTCGGGGGAAGACGTAAATCCACACAAGAACTCCAAGGAGCTTGTAACAAGACCACCCCCATCAGTGAATGTCAGGTGATTTGTCCATTTTCAATATGCCTAATAAAAAGATTGCAGATACTCAGTCAGTGAAAATAGAGGCCGGGGTTTGCAGTAGAGCGCTTACAGCTCTCCATCTGTATTAATGACACTGGCTGATAAGAGAAACTGAAAGGATGCCACTGAGTGAGAAGAATAAGATTAATTTACAGTAAAAATGACTCTCATATCAATCTTAGCTTATAGAGAGCAGGACACTGCAACTGCATGAATGCCCATCTGTGTTTCATATCCCCAGAGAAGATCGTACACATGCATAACTGAAATGACTGGCATTACCTATCTTATCCTAAAGCATTTTATCAGTCTGAATGATCAACAGAGCCCACTGAGTTTTTAAAGAAAAGAATAAGTGAATTACTCCTCTCCTCAATTTAACCATTTTCTTTATTCACCAGAATTTTGGTAGTTGTGATTAGGTTTGTTAGTCATTAGGCATGGTGGCTTTTTTTGTTTGTTTGATAGGGATAATTGCGAAGATTATGATGGACTTAATGGTTTAATGGATCAGGTCCATAGTAAACAACGATAACTTTTGTTTTGTCCAGGCTTCCAAGTTAACAAACGAAGAACAGCATTGAACAATTATGCGAAGTAAAACTACTGTGCAAACAGTTAATGAAAAAGGGATGCAAACATGTTTATACTGAACAGACATTCAGAATGAATGCACCAGTTCCTGCCTGCCAATTCACTGTGCGTTCACGGATGGTGGTTTTGTAGTATTTAAGTAACTCTATGCACAAGCTATCATATAAAATAAGTAACAGCAGAACATGTGCTAATTTGCTTACAAATTTAAGGTTATTTTATCATAGATATACTACTAGACTGTAGCAACTGCCACCTCAACTCTCACTTATTAACTGTTTGTCTCCTGGATTAAGTTGAACAACTCTATTTGCACTGTGTTTGAGAGGAATTGGCAGCTTCAGCAAACTGTTCTTTTAATTATTAATGTAGTGAAGAACCATCAGATATTCCTTAAAATACAAAGCGGGGAATGTGACCAGTGAGTCTCAAATATGTACTCCTCTGTAGCCACATGTGGGCAAGAAAAAATCCTACCCTGTACTAAAGAAAATATGGAAAAGCAATTACAAAGAATGAAGTAGTGCAGCACATTTTTTTTCAAATCAGAATATGATTTTCAAATATTAGCTCCAGTTAATCTCTAGAGATTAGCTCCAGTTGTCATAAGAAAGAAAAAAGAACCACTAAAATAGTCAATAAAGATCAAAGGGGAATCAAATGATGTCTGAAGGCAGAAGCACTGGAATCAGTCCTAGACCAGAGATATTCACTCAGCAGCTGAAGACATTGGCTACTCCAAATGGTGATGGAAGATAATGTATTAGAGTTAAGGTCTTAACGTAATGATTTTATCACTAATATGATACTGCAAGTTTGTTAGCCAAGTCTTCCAAAACACCAAGAGTCACGGCATTTAGCAGGTATGGAGAGGGAGTATTTAAAACAAAAATAAAGGACTTGCCTCTGCTTTGCTACTAATCGTAACAATGACAGCTTTTAGAAGACAAAAGTCATTCTGAGCTGCTCTAGTAAAACACAGATTTAAAATGTACATAACCTAAACAAATTTTTATAGCGTGTAATTTCAACATATATTTGACAGATACTTCAGGGAAGTTACACCAATAGTTTTTACATAGACTGGTGCAAAAAATAGTGGTGGGGGTTCTATTTTTGGATCTTAGAATCTTACCAATGGAGGCACATGATCAAAAAGTTGACTTCTTATTTGTGACAAAAACTTTACTACAAAGTATTTTTGAAATATGAATTCACCTATTTGACTCTGCAGTTTAGTTTATGACAAACATCAATAATTTTCAAATCTAGTATCTCCTCCCTCCTCCATGACATCTCTTTTACTATCTAATATTTATTTTCTTTTGATACTCAAGAAAAAAAATCACTAAATATCTGAAAAAATGGCAGCTTCTCATCTAATCTTATTTTACCAAATCTTGTTTTGACCAAATCTGTTATTACATTATGTACACTTTAAGTCTTATTATGTCTCATATGTTTATGTTAAAAAAAAAAAGCTTACTTAGAATGGAATTCTACTTAAAATGAATACGAAAAACTTCATTTTCTGTATATAACCCTGTTACCATGTTATCTTCCACTATTTCATAAGAACTTCCTCTAAAGTGTGTTTTTCTCAACTTCTTTGTTGACTAGACCATTGCACAGAAGATTCCTGTGACTGGTTAAATGTACTGGTGTGTCAGATTCTCTTCATCAAGTGTTCCTGCTCCTTCCCAGTTATGATGACAAATCTAAGAGCAGAAGGGACTCCACTTATCAGAAATAAGGACTGCGAGACTGGTGATTCCCTTTGGATTACTTGTGCTTCAGAACTGACTTTGGAGTTTGCATTTTGCCCAATGAACGGTCTATAAAATAATGATCCAAAATTCAAATCCTTATTTATTTATCTATTTTTAGCAAATGCTCTGTTTTCCAACTGATTCCTAAGTTGTGGAACTACAAATATACAAATAGTTTGACATGATATGTTCAGGATAACTCTATTGGAACACAAATGCCACATAGGGTCATTCAATTATTTTATTGAATTGAAAAATCTTCATATATTAGTGGAGTATATGTAGTATTTCAGAAGGCAGTAAAAACTTTCACCTTTCACTTTCATGGTGCAGTGGTAGGGCAAATATCTTGGCATGCACCCAAAACTATGGAAAATATGCAACCAGAATTCTGTTCATTTTGATTTATCAGCTTTGAAGTTTAAACCTACTCTACAGAAATCACGAGGTAACCTGCATCTGTATCATTTCACCATGAGAAGAAACAAAATCCTTACTTTTAAAAAGATAAGGTAAGAAACCCCATTCACTCCCAGGTGAGCAGGAAATTTCATAACTCTACTTTCGTTATTTCCATATTTGCATTTGCAATTCCAGCAGAAAATGCCATGATTCTGAATATTCCGGAGATTTTTTATGTTAATTTATCATTGCTTATTTGCTTTCTTTTATATTAATTTATTTATTCATGTTTATTTCAATTTAAAAAAATAAAATTTACAGTTCTTCAGGTGTCATTTCATAATCATGGAAGGTCTTAATGAAAGAACAATGAACAATTACCTTAATGAACAAAGGTAATTTCACCACAATCCACTTTGGATCTAAATCAGACATTCATGATATTATTTTTTAATGCACACAAAAAAATCATGAAGGATATATACTGCAAAAATCTCTACCTTAAAATGTTTGGAATTAGAGAAAAAAAAACCCTACATGTTTTGGAAATAAATGTAGCCTAAGTAGATAAGAACAGTCTTACTACCAGAGCAGCTTTCTCAAATGACTGCAGGTTAAAGTAAGGCTCTGCCTTCTGTATAAATAAGATACCACCTAGGTGGAATCTTAGTACTACTTTGATGCTTTCGAATGCAGCAATAACCACACGCTGTTACAAACCAACTTGTATGAGATTGCAGACAAACTTGAGAATGTAAAATGGGAGACAAAGCTGGTAGGATTTTTTTTTTCCTTTTGATGGATATTGCTACTTCTACTAACATTTCTGAGTATCTGAGTGTTAGCACTGATACTATTTTAGAAACCATACTGCATGTACATAATAATAGTCTTATTATTAATATCAATATTAAAAATATTATTAACTTTATTTAACAGTAGTTAGGCATAAAATGATGTTTTTTAAAGTTGACCTTATCACCACATCTGTAACTGCGAAGCTAGGACATGCAGAGTGTTAGAGACAATCAAGTATGCTAAGAAATGGAAAAAAATAGGATGATGCCATGCATTATGTGATTATGGTCAAGGTATTTTAGTGTTGGTAAGTTTAGATTGGATAAACTGATTGCAAACAAAGATTTCAATTCCTCTCCACTCCCATCCTTAAGTGTGAACTGTGGAACTGTTCAATAAATAGCATTTGACTGCCACTTTACCAACTGCTCTTACATAAGTTCCAGAATTAAAGGCAGTAGCAATTCCACACACCTAACTCAACCAAAGTAATGATTAACTGTTTTTCTCTTTAAAATATATGCTGAACGGGATCCTTAGGCAAATGTGTACTGTAAAATTACAGAAGGAAACCCTACCTCACCTAGGTACAAGTGTACCTCACTACAATTCAATAATATCACTGGATTTTGTCCCCAGTGTACACTCAGAATAGCATCACCAGGCTATGCAGAGAATACAGTCCATAGAAAAAAAAATGCATCCTGCCACGACTGTAGTACAAAACTACCCAACGTGGACTCGCAGAGAAGAGGTAAAAAGACAGAAAGGAAAGAGAGATAACAATCCTTTTATGACACTTGTACAAAACTTCTCAATGCATTCCTGTGTGCTCATGAGGTACTTGAATCCTGACATCATCTAGCAGCACCACACTCTCAAGGTTCTTGTCTTTCAGCACGTGACATGGTACATGGCAGATTACAGGAGAAGTCAGGGGAACTCGGAGGAGGGCCCACCTGCACCCCATGACGTGGCACATGAGGTTCTTGGGGCCTGGACACTGGCACATGGCATGAAGTGTCCCATTTGCCGGGGCTGCTGGAGCAGGTCCCCAGCAGACACACTCTGCCCTTCGCCGCTCACAGGCACCGCGTGGCGCCCGTGCTGAGCACACCTGGTTGCCAGCTCAGGTTAACAAATGGCACCCAAAACTCACGAATGCAGTCACTGAGAGAGGAGGCCACAGTGCTTCACAGCAACGTGCTACACATGCGTGTCCTTCGCAGCAACACGCTACAACGGGCACCCTGCAGCAGCGAGTGTGAGAGAGAGCCCACAACCTGACAGAGCTATGGTGTTTACTAGTGCTGAACAGCACTACTTTTTCTACTTAACACATACTCACCTACGTATGTGTACGTACATAAAGACAACATTTATAAAAAATATAAAAAACAGATGGTTGTATTCTTGGTTAAAGAAACTGTGTGTGTGAGTGAGTTACAATTAAGTCTTCTCCTGACCATCTGTTTTTTAACTAACTTCCAGGTTTGCAACACTGTGAAATAATCTCTTCTACATGAGAACAGTAGACAGTGAAGAGAAACACTGAAGAGATAGAGCTTTATCTTTTGTTTACCTCCCACCTGATAAACCCTGAATGGCTCCGTTCCCTGCCTTTGATTGTTTTGTCCTCATATTTCCTGCTAAGAGTTTACAAAACAGCATTATTGAACAGGCAGATAAGAAGCACACCTATTTGTTTAATAACATCAAGGGAGAAAAAGTGCTGGCTCATCCTTTTTGTTGTTAAGTTACTCAAAAGGATCAAAATACCAATTAACTTGCTAGCTTAGAAAATCTTTGATATCCTCAGAGTTACTGACATTTTGAAACTCTTGTTCATACTTGCCTAATGTCTTTTTGATTATGAATAAAGAAGTGCCAATCTGTTTAGCATTTGACCTGTTTTCTCAAACATTTTTATGTATTCAACTGCTTAGCGCCTAAAAACACTTGATTAGTCACAACTTCAAGCTGAAGCTAAATGTTTCCTGTTCCATACCAATTTTAAACATTGTTAATGATTTTTTTTCAACAGCAAAACAGAATAGAAGTGGTTTAAAATAAAGCCTGGAGACAGGAAAAGCAAGCCCCCCTCTCCCTCCCATTCAGGGTCTGAACTCATTCAGAAAGTCTGCTGTGCTGACGGGCAAACTGCTGAATCTCCCCCTGCCCAGTCCCTTTCTGGGTTTACTCTCTTTCCTGAAATAATTATATCAAGTTGGACTAAAAACTTGGGGAATACCTGACAAGGCATTAAACAAAACTTGCCATTATCTGCACAACAGAAAGCTACAGTCAGCACTGCTTTTACTACCATTACTTTTCAAGGTTATACTCTAATTCAGTGTACTTTAAAATGAAATAAGTTATTGATTAGGGGAGGCCTAATCTGCTCTCAATTTATACTAATTTCAATTGAGTTAATCTTAGTTCACTTATGGATAAATTGGATAAAAGTTAAGGTTAATAATTCTGACTTCGGCCTCTTCAGGATCTTGAGAAAATCTGTCAGTAATCACAAAACAAAACAAAAAAAAAATCCCTTTGTTAATCCTATTTTAGACTTTACTAAATTTAGTCATGTTATGAATGAAGGTTTAGGAGGAAAATCATGTCCAAAAATATCTGTTTGGTCTTTTTCTGGACACCAGTGGTCCAGCTGGCCTGATCCCATCTTCTTCACACCCCCTTCATCAGACATATATAAACAGTGGTAAGATCCCTCTGAGCTCTCTCTTCTCCAGGCTGAATAGAAGCTCTCTCGGCCTTTCCTCATGAAAGATGCTCCAGCCCTTTCACTACCTACTGACCCTTCCCCAGCCTTGCTCCGCTGCACTGGGGAGTCTCCTGCACTGGGGACCCAGCACTGGCGCTCAGCAGGGCTCCATCGAGGGGGAGGGTCACCTGCCTGGGCCTCCTGGCAATGCTCTTTCTGGCGGGGCCCAAGACATCGCTGGCCCTCCTGACGCTGAGGTGCATGGCCCGGCACACAGCCAGCTTGGGCCCACTAAGGACCCCCAGGTGCTTTCTGAAAAGCTGCTCTCCAGCTGGTCCGCTGGAAACACCCAGGGAGAAACGGGAGAATAATGGGAAACGGAGTAGGAACTAGGGGGAACAGGACGAGAAAAGGAGAAAGGGGAACAGAGGAGGAAGGCAAATATTTTTATATAGAGTGTCTGCATAGGGAACCATGCTGGCACAACCATACAGTTTTGAATTCATGCCTTAGATTCTACTAGTATGGCTTTTCTACACGCCAAAGTCTGTAAACAAATTAAATTTGATTTCCTATTCACAAATACATTTTGAAACCACTTTTTTTTACAAAGTGCTATGTTTGAAATCAATATTGATTTTTTTTAAGATATTAGCACTTTGTTCCCTGTTCTAATTAAAGTCCTCTGTCTTGAGACTGACGCCCTCAGAAAATCTTTTTCAAAGCTTTTGTATCATGTGCATATACTTCAGTTACCTTTTTAAGTCATTACATTACCGAAGCATGATGTATTGCCATATGTTGCCTCTATGAACATACATGACCGGGACAGAACTGCTACTGAAAACCAAGTGCTCATTGCTGGTCTCACACTGACTATTCTCCTTCAGAACATTAACGCTTATTGCGCTTACATCTGATAGTCACTACTCTCATTAGAATCAGGCCATATATGTACAAAAAAAAGTCTATAACTGTCTGTATCTAAGCATACAATATATTTTACTGAAGGAGTTTTAAAAATGAGTGCCATGTTTCAGAAGAGAACAGTCTCACCTTTTCACAAACTCTTCAAAGAGGATGCGATGAGAATACCCCTTTTGACGTATTTTGACAGTTTCTAGAATTCCTGTGTATCTTAGCTGCACTAAGACTCTCTCATGAGAAAATGTCAGTGCCTCTCGATCATCATTAGGTTTAATGCAACGGATAAAGTGAGGCTGTCCAACAACCATTTTGGATAAAAGATCCATGAGGGAATACTAGAGGACAAAAGAAAAAGATACACAGACTTGAAACATACAATACAAATATTCAAGCAGGAAAGGTGTATTTTTAAGTAGCACGTAAGTTTTGAATAGATCTCAAGGAGTTCTAAAGCTCTTAATTTTTCTAATATTTTAACTATTCGATTTTTAAGCTGTACTGACATTATACTTTTTAACTTCTGCTTAAAAAATAATCCATTAAAATTTTTCAATTGTCAAAAAAGAATGAAGTTTCCACTTTTTATTTCCTTCCCTCTCTCCCATCCCCACTCCTCATATCACTTTGTCTATTGTAAAGAAAGGCCCAAATTACAAAGTTTTAAGTCACGAATGTCCCAACTAAATATCTACTCTAAGCACATTTCGTCAAATAATATCCCCAGCAGCAAAATCAGCTTTACAGTTAATTGAATGAACACAGAAACTCACAGAGAAGAGGTTTGCAAGAAGTCATTAGTTCAATCCTCTTCCCAACGACAGCACTGGATGTATCTGTACCATTTCAGGCACATCTCTGTGTAACATGATTCTCACAATCACTGAGGATGCAGACTGCACAATCTCCATTGGCAAGCTAAGGCAGTGCAGTATTATCATGGCCATTCACAAGGTTCTCAACATCTACAGCACACCTTCCTATTGAAAAGTAGGCCCATTATTTCCTGCCCATTCTATGCCTTGACATAGAAAACAATTTCTTCCCTTCCATTGTGCTCTAAAATAAAAACAGTATGATTAGGTTTTACCTATCTGCTTCTCCTGGGACTACTCTAACTACTGATATTTCTGCTCTATCCTCCTCCTGAAGATTAGTCACTTGTTGCAAATACAGTCACCCTCAAAGTGTGACAGAATCTTTGACCCAACTGGTCAGCACAGCACTGTCCATCTCCTCCATTTTGCATTGCCAAGGATCATACCCTAAAATAGGAAGCCATAGTTTGCCGCTTCATGTTAGTTGTTTCCTCGGGGTGTCGCATCACCTCCATTGTGTCAACCTGGAAGAAAAAACGCAAACACTAGAGCTATCCCACCAAAATTAGCACCCCCCATCTCAGATCTGAAAGTTGGGTTCAGGATTCATTATGATCACTCCTTCAAGTGTGCATTCAGCAGGATCTCACCACAGGTAGGATGGCCAGAATATATGCTGGTTTCAGCGGCAGCTCTATGGGCTCTAAAAGCATGAAAAGCTGCAAAATTTCAGTATGGTCTTATTGGCAAGAAAACTTCAAATTCACTAACTTTGCCTCTCTGATTACTGATGCTGCTGACTTAGAGGATCTGAGTCTGAATTAGCTCTGTGTTGGGCTTATTTTTGTATCACACCAGCCTGGCCTGAATTTAGAGACCAAGCTGTAAGACTTTTGATCTGAATCTCTCCAGTGTTAGCAGGTTAACACTGCCAAGATTCACAAATTCTCTCAGTTTGCATTTACTAAACCAAGCTAGGACTCTTATGTCTTCTGTAGCTTTAGAAAAGACAGCAAGTACAGGAAATGCATTGCGGCCATTTCTTTGACCATTGCTAGCATCCCTTGTGTACTCTGCTTTCTGACTTAGAAGGGAACTGGCCTATTATTATATTACTAACAGACTGAGTAAAAATGAAAGAATGCCATAATAGAAAAACATTCACCAATTTATTTACAATGCATAGGTCTTCCGTATCCATCATTTACTTCTTTTCAGTGTGTAAGCAAGGATGGAACACATATGTGCACACAAAGAACCCTTCTCGTAAAAGTTTTGAAAGAAGAAAACAAAACTGATGAAATTCATTCTTTATTTCCACACTGTACACAAAGGCATTTCCTGTACCTTACACCAAGGCTCCTGAAAAGGAGAATGAAAATAGTGTGTCATCTATGGGAAACAGTCTTTCTGCCCTACTCTGCCAAATGGCTTTTCCATTGCTGACTTCCTAGCCCCTTTGGGAAACGCAGAGCACAAACTGAGCCACCCAGTCAGCAGCACTTCTTTCATTAGTGCTTACTCTCCAGTGAAAAGATGTTTGTGGGCTACAATAGAATATCGCATGGCTGTCATGGTCAGCAGTGTCTCTTTTTCATTTCTTAAAGTGTGCCAAGACAAGTGAGGTAGTAGCAATTCTACATAAAAAACCCTGCATGCCATGCCCTTTTTCAGTAAATTAATATGCTGTAATTAGTATTTCATTAAGGAAACAGTAACATTAAGTTGTTATTCTGTTTAACATTAAACATCTTCCAGCCATGCAAGAGGACATGTCTACTGTGCAACTACTGTGCGAGGTAGCTAGTGACTCAGGATATAAACACACAGGTAATTTCTAGGCTGCCACTTGGCCTTTTGAAGTTGGGCTGACATTTCTCTGACCCACGTAGCAATAGCTATGTAGCTCCGATCTCCCAACCTCCTCAAAACAAGAAATATTACTCCTTCCATATCTCCCTACCCTATTAATGTATTCATTTAAAAAATCTTCCTTGACTGGTAGGATCTTCTGATCAGCTTGGATGTGATCTCACACTTTTGTCACAAGACAGCACCAGACCAACGAAGCAGCAGTCAAGATACCCTATTTCATGAGCTGACTTCTAAAAAGCATTCCTCTTGTCACCACTACCATGAATTCCATCAGGTCTTATTTTCTGCATAAGAAGAGCTTCCATTTTTATAATGACCAGGAAGTAAATTATCAAAAAGCTGTCTGACTCTGGCAATGTATGGAAAAAAACGTCATTGTTGGATAACAAGTGACAAACAGAATACATAATATACGGCTTTCAGAGTGAAACTGAAACTCTAAATTACTCTAAATTACCATTTTGATGCTAAGTTTCAGTAGTCTCACTTTGCTCAACCGTTATAGCTTCAAACATCTCTTTCTCAGCATTTTTTTCATAGATTACAGAATTATTTTTAGAGCATATAAATGGCCAGCAACCATACTGCTCCTCATATATTTTTGTTATACTGTCAGTACAGCTATTCTTATCAAAATGAAACCAGAATTTATGAATGACTATAACCATGGTTACCAATCACAAGCAGATTTTGTTGCTGTATCACAGCTCAACAAAATTAAAGAAAATCAACTAGTATCCAGTTTGCATGGAGCATGAACAACATTTCAGCATTCACTTGCTTTGTGGCAGTTTACCATCTGCTCTGACCAGGTGGCATTTGTATAAACCAGATAATGCTGTTGTCAGCACCTGTACTACACTTCCTGGACTTTGCTTCATATGATCATTTCCAAAGCTTGCTGCCTTAAGACCACTCTTCTGAACACAATATGTAATTGCTGCAAGATTACCGTTCCCAACAAAGTAATTGGGTCTCTTACCTTCAGGAGAGATATAGGAGACTGCATGCAAAATATAAAGGAAATGAAGCACTAAGTAGTATTATATCAAGAAAAAGGATTTTCTATTGGGAAAGAAGTTAAAAGAAAAAACTTGTGAAGAAAAGATTGAACATACAGATGGTACAAAGGCAAACAGATTTCAATAAGGGTAACCATAAAAATTTCAATATGGTTTTGTAATCTGTAATGTTCTTGCCTGAAGTGGTGTACAGGCATTAGTATGCATTCAAATTAATACATGAGGATAAAAAGATACAGTTTGATTTGAGTTTTAAAGACACAGAAAATTCTGTAATATATCCCAGGAAAAAATGCTTTATCTGCACAGATAACATCAACCATCTTGAGAGCTCATATGACAGAGTAAACATCAATGACCTAATCAGAACAGCAGGGACATCCATGGGGAAGGACACAGTCATCTTTCAAAACTATCTTGGTGAGACTTTTTGACAACTGACATCTAAACCTCTGATAGAGGTCAGACAAGACTCTATCACTGAATACTGACTGTTTGAAAAGAAGTTAGGGAGACTTTGTTAATGACTGGTTTTCCTGTACAGAGGTCTGGAAACTGGAAATATATTTCAGCAGGGATCAAGGCAAATTGGATTCAGGAGCTAGGCTTCCAGAGGGCTCAGAGATGCTAATGTATGTTAGTAGGTAAACACAGTGGTTGGAGAGACACTCTATAATTCAGGAAAGGGTTTTTAAGAGGACACTACAGTGCACCTGCAAATGAGAGCACATCTGAGGTCCATAATGACTGAGGAAGGGACAACTTTAAGGTTTACTATGACCTCCCTCAGAAAGCTGAACAGCCACCATTCTAGCTGGAAAGGAAGAACCAGGATTAACCACATTGCTGGCTGAGCAAAGCCAGGGAAAAGGAGCCCCCTCTTCAGTATACCCTGTTTACACAGGCTGTATAACAGAGGTTTTCAATATATAAAGAAATGCAGCATTTAAGTGCAAATCACTGTGTAAACATCCCATCCCAGTATGAGTGGCATTTTTGCTTTATTTTGTATCTCTTAAGAAGAAAGTTTAAAAAAAAAAAGTATTTCACCCTTGAAATAAGAGCGTCAATAGTAAATGCAGAATAAGAGGTGACATTCAGTGTCAGGAGAAAGACAACTTAATCTCAAAGAACACTGAATCAAATACGAAATGAATAGAACACCATAGTGAAGCCAAACTGCTCATGAATTTGAGCTTTGAAATTGGATGCTTGGCTGTGTAAGAAAACCTAGGTTCCAAGTGATTTTTTCTTGGAGTTTCATCACTGATTACTTGTCAGGCACATCTGGAATCCCTGCTATATAGTACAGGGTGAGCTTATGCTACGGCCTTTCAGACAATACAACAGTCCTTCCTTTGCACATCTGTTTATTTTCACCAAACTTGTAGAATTTTATCATCTTTAAGCCTGTCAAACACAGTTCACTATGGCCTACTGCATTCAAAAGAGGTTTTGTATGTTTGTTTGTTTTTTTCTGAGGGGGTGGTGGGGAGAGAAGAGAGAGAGGGACACAGAGAAAGACAGATAGTAAGGCACAAACTCATAGAGGAAGATGTAGACACTCTTTCTCAGCAAACCAGGCTAAAATCAGCACCATGAGAATTCTCTTTTTATGCATGGAGTTGTGAATTTAATTGTATGTAAAAGTCGTATGAATGAATTTCAAAGTATTTTTGAATAGAAATATTTGAAATTTCTAATAAAAATGTTCTGATAAACACTGAAACTAGGGAGATTTTGCTGTATTTTTTTTACAGTTCTGCCTCTAGTTCATTTATAATGTGCATATGGAGATATGAAGTTCTATAATAGGACAATAATCACATGTACAATAGACCATTACAAGAAGCTTTTCAGAAAAAAAAATACAACATAATAAGACTATCATAATATAATCTTGTATTTTAAATTACTATTTTTAAACTAAAATGAAAGATATTTCAAATTGTATGTTGCACTTCAATGGTCAGTAACAGTAATGGATAATAACTATTTATATGATGATGACCAAAACAGAAACACAGCTTGACCTCTAAAGGACAAAATGCTTCATCACTAGAAAATCAGAATTTTGAAATAGTATGAAAAGAATGATGTATGACATCACATCATCTTATGAGGTCACTGGAAATTATTGCTTTCACATATTGAACAAATCCACTCCTTGTAGAGTCACAAATATGCCCAAGTTTTTGACTTGCAGGTTGAGTAAAACAGGAACAGATCATTTCTATAGTTTGCCTTTCATGCTGCTAAATACACTAATCAAACTTAACTTAATATCATTTTAGGCCAAAACTGTCAGAGAAAAAGTCTTGACACCACTGTAACCAAGAGGAATAGTGGTACTGAAGTTTAATCACTGCTTAATTGTTTCTTCCCTGGATTCTACAATAGGAGGTTCACTATTGTTGGAAATAACAGTGCTTCCTCAAGCTCCCATTTTCTGACGGGAAGCCAGACTTTCACTTGTGTTAAGCGGTTCACTAAACATGTACACCAGCTAAGCATCATGTCCATTGTCTCAATGTAATATTTTATGAAAAACTGTCTGTTTTCAAAGGGAACACTACTAACCTTGATACGTCCAGCACTCAATTGTGGAGGCAAAGACCTAGACGCTGCTGTCACTCTGGCTCTTGCCTGTGCCAAGTTACCTGTTTAAAGAGAAAGAAACACACACCGCAACAATTGCTTAAAAAGCGCAGCAGGGAAAAATCAGCGTGGTGGGAAAACAGCTTCTGCAACACTAGTAAAAACAGTGACACCACCAGACTCCTTCCACACCCGGCTCATTACCAATTGTGCCTGCAGGGACATTCAGCCCTGGCATGACAGAGTGCTGTGTTGATTTAAAAGGGAGGAAAAAGCCAGCAATAAGGTGGCATGTCACTGACCTTAGCTACTGATCTGATGAAAACAAGGGCATCACAAAGGCTTACAGCTCAATCAGGAGCAATCACCTTCTCTGTGACTTGCTCAGATTTAAAAGAGAAAAGGAAAAAAAAAAAGACAGCAGTAAGACTCTCATTTCTATGAAATTGTGTGGCTCCTGAAGTGTTTAGACAGCATCTTAAGTTCACAAACCAATAAAGGAGGTGAGAAAATGATAAGACTGTATCCTTTTTGACACTTAGGTCTGCTTAATCCCAGGTCCTCTTGTCCCTTGGGGTTTTTAAAGACTGACTCAATTCCTCACTGAAAAGAGAGTTTTTGTTTTCTTGAAAGGCATCATTGCCTTTTTTAATATACACTATGATGTAACCTAAACTTCTGCCTTATTTTCAGGAAGGTAAAGTCATCATAAAACAGCTTTTCAATATAAAGGCTCACAAAATGGGGAGGAAGTGATATGGGCCTGTGCATAGGCAAGACACTCTGTCTATTTCAAAGTTTTAGCAAGTCTAGCACAAGATGTCCAAATGTTTTCTCTGGCTATATCTTCAGAGGCTAAACTGTGATTAATAGCATTGAAAGAACCCTTTGAAGCAGGATTGGTGACATCAAAGCCCTAATCCATGGGTGGCAGGATTTTTATAATGAGTGGGAAGCATTTTAACACATTTCAAAGGATTTACAGCATGAATAAACAATAGGCCTCTGCAGATGTACCACACACCTTTAAGAATCAGAACACATAAATAAGTGTCCATTTTAATTTAAATGTAAATAAAGTGTTAACGCTTCTTTCAGATACTAAGTGCCTTGTTTGCATCAACTCCAGTGTTTAGCTATTTGCTTTAGAGAAAGCAAGTAACTCAGTCCTCAGAATTTTGCAGAATTATATATTGCATAACTGATAAGGAGACAGCATAGGAAAAACAAAAACTGATAATTATGTTATAAGAGAACAGAGTAAACAGGCTTCATGTAAGGCTGAAAGGAACTTTTGTTCATACTTCCCTCCTAACAAGGAAAATACCAATCTCCTGCAAACAGTCAGGGGGCTGGCACTCAGAAACAAGGTGATGATATTTTTTGGAGCAATTCAGACATTCTGTACTTCTCTATAAGCTGCTGGCATTAGGTTTGACAGAATGCTGCAAAACTAGTCCATCATTCCAAACTAGGGTATATTATGTCACAGTCCAAATCTCGGTGCAGAACACAAGGCATATCCATGTTCTTGGAGATTGCTTTAGGATATAGGGTTTAGGCTAATGAAAATCAAAAAGCTGAATTATAAATACGTAAATATTATATATACACTTATAAATATTTTATGTATATACTTATATATACTATTTTATAAATATTATTTATATATTTATATTTTGTTTGTATATATCTAGGGTCAAAATGAGTCCTTCAATGTGCATGTTGTTGGTGAATTTATTTTTTATCTGTGCCTTTTTATGGATAAAATAGGGCTGAGAACCTGGTGAGGTTGTTTTTGGCTAGCCTTCTGATTAGCAATTCAAGTCTTCTTTAGGCTTGAAAGTCTTGCATTGGAGAACTGGTAATACAATACAGAGTTAAATGGGAGTTTTAGAAAAGAAACAAGTTTGAATCAGATTATTTAAAAATGCTTAAGTTTGGCTTTTTTTTTTTCATGATAAAACACAAAACTCCAATAACCAGTAAAATTTGGAATGACAATACAGTTGCTTAACTTTCACCTTGCATTAGATTTCAAGGCTCCGTAATTAATATCCCTGAGGCCTTCCTAAGTTCTTCAAGTAAACCTAAAACTAACCATTTCTGATCTCACAAAATAAGCAAATAAATAAATACTTTTATTAATCAAAAATCTTTCTTCAAGCACCAAAGGAAGCCAAAAAGTAGTTCGTTCCTGTGAAAAGGAATTCTAGTAAGATGGCTCTTTCCATCTGAGAACAGTTTTGGATCAGCTTGTTTTTTGCTCCAAGAAAGAAGTTTTCCTCCCAAGGAATGGAGAGTCCCGATTTTCATACTGCTACTTAGAAGTACAGTCCTGGGGTCCTGATGTGAACGTAATTTTTATTGGACATTTCAACTGATATTTGCCAAAAAGACTATTATGTAAATTCAGAGCAACAGTCTGCCAGATACCTAAATGTGATGCCTATAGGAGAAGTCTAATACAAATGTTGAATCTTTTGTATGACATGTACTGCTACATGTAAATGATAACTGATTGTTTTGAAATAAACACTGTAAAGCCACCCCTTAAGCCTGCTGTCATTTGTATTTTTTAATAGGTCTGGAACTGCTGGATGTTCCTGTCCTGGGGGACTACCTGCCTTCCCCTGGGCAGGGATGCATCGTTCCACAACATCTGATCGTTATTATCCATTTATTTTCCATATATTATATATAGCATGTATCATTCTGCCTAAATACAGTATGGTCAAAGGAGAAAACTGCATAAACTAGCATGGCTGCTATTTACTGCCTAGGAAATCTAAATTACCTGAACAATGATCTGCTGTCTCTTTTACACTATTACATTATTGGCAAAAACAGATTAAACGAAGAATAAAACCACTTTTTCATTATGGATTCTTATCGGTTCCTATTTCAAACATCAAACAAACTCCTTTGTAATTGCTAACTAGCAAACTGCAGCTCCAGTCAAAAACCACAGAAAAAATATAATAGTTTTTTTTTTTTTCTCCCAGATCAAACACAAAATGATGCTTAACTATAAGTTAGTGCATTAGTTATCTTAAGGAGTTCGTTTTCAGGAAAATAACTACCTAAGTGGAACACAGCTAAGCCATTAAGACTAACAAACAGAACAAATACGCTTTGAAAATCAGTCTATATAATAAGGCATGTTTCACCTGAGTTAGCGTGGTGTTTGTTCCACAGTCCGTAGACATCCAGGGTACTCATCCCTGTATTTGATTATCATTTACAAGGTCATTTACTACTTTACATACTAAAATAATTAAATGTTATTCCAATTTGTGAAGAACATGAATATTTGAAGAACAAATATTTTTAGATAACATCATAGCCAATTAAAACTGCCAGGAGTTCCCTGAGAGGTTAAATTGGTTAAAGGTTAAAAGATCACACTAGGCCTTTCAGAATTCTACCTTCACACACATTAAACGTCAACATCTCAGATGAAACACAGGTGACACACAGAGTCACCTGTGTTAACCTGTATTAAATTCAACTCTGTAAATTGAGCAAATCAAGTGATTTAGAAAAACATCAAACTTTCTGAGGTTTCATGGCAAAGCAATTCATGCAGGAGCAGGTAGAAGCTAATGGTTAAAACAAAGACTTATCTTTCAAACACGTACATGTTTCATTTTACTCACATGCATGTCCTTTTCAGTTCACTGCTCCTCCGAAAAACTTAGGCTCCTACCTATGTGTCTGCAGGATTGGCAACTATGGTCTCTGGGAGTGATTTGTGTCAGGGGGAATCAGTCGTGCTCACCGTATGTCTTTTTCCTCTATATCTAATAAAGCTAAGAATGTTGTTAAGCTTCAGTAGATGCTCTGGGAGCTTACAACAGAAAACGTGGCATTGCAAAAGTCTGCAGGTGCTGGCTCAGCTCACTGTGCCAACGCACAGCAAACTTCCCCTGTCTTGAACCTGTGCAGAAGTGTCACACCTCTGCAAAAATATCCTTCACTGATGCCTCATTCCAGGCAAAAATGAGAAAACTACCAAATGAAAAAGGCGAGACAGAGAATACTACCTAAGTACTCTACCATGCAGAAGAAAGCAGGAAAGTATTTCAAGTATATACACAACACAGGAATAAGAAACAAGGGTGTCTTTTTTTCAGGTTGTTTTTTGGAAGTACTCTCTGCATCTCAAAAAGCACAAATCAGCATTCCTGGCTTGCTGCTTTCAGCCCTGGCACTCTTGTGTGATCTGGCTGAACTAAGGATTTGGCAGCCACCACCTTTCCACATTAATTATGGACAGTTCACACTCTGGCTGGAGATTCTGGTATTACTTAGGTTAGGGGTTCTATAAGCACTAGGAAGCACATATTAGTAATATTAACAATATATTTGTAATCGTATATTTATTACAACTGTAACAGATCACTATTCCTCCCTCGCAAAGGAAGAATACATCAGGTAAGAGCTACATTATGCTTTGATGTAAGGTTTAATTTGTGAAGTGTGACTGATTTACAGAGAAAGAGCCTAACGAGAATGTCACCTTACTATAAAAGCTGTACCAAGAATATTACTATTATACAGAGGGCACCAGCTTTTTCCTTATCCTCATATATTTCCTTAATTTCTTTCAGGTTCAAATACAGAGGGGTTACTTGAAATACCATGTAGATAATATGGTCAGGACCGTTACAGTGCATTCATATTTCATTGACACTACCTATGATTGCAGCTAAGCACTTGCATTCTAGAAGATGTAGAGCCAGACAATCTCTCTCACACACACAGATTCTTTTGTCTTTCTTTTCAGTACATTTTATCTAGCCTAAGGAAGTCGACTGCTTATCTACATATTGCATTTTCATCTTCTGCTACTGTAAGACTAGGCTCTTAGCTCGATTACAAATGAGTACATGTAATTTTTATTGGGTACTAATTTGAATCTGGTCACTGAATATCAAAACTCTATTCTTTTGAGTCACTAAATTCATTTGAGCTAATCTGGTGCAATAAAAAGTTGAGAATCCAATTTTCTCATATATTACACATTTTACATAAGTATATATTTATAAAACACTCTCTGTAGAATATAGCTATTGATCTTACACACTAGACACCGCTGTATTCAACGTTATTTTGAAAAAAAAAAAAAAGTGCTACTTCCTAGCCAGAATGAGTACAGCAAGGAAGAGATATAGTATTTCCAAAATCAGATTCATATTAGAAAACAAAATCTGATAGCGATGAAAACCTAGTAATAGTGAATCACAGAATCCCAGAATCATAGAACCGTTAAGGTTGGAAAGCACCCTAGAGATTATCTAGTTCAACCTCCCTGCACACGCAGGGCCACCCAGAGCACGTGGCACAGGACTGCGTCCAAGCGGGTCTTGAAGATCTCCAGAGGAGGAGACTCCACAACCTCTCTGGGCAGCCTGTGCCAGGGCTCTGTCACCCTCACTGTCAGGAAATTTTTCCTTAAGTTCCTGTGGAACTTCTGCTGTTTCAGTTTGTGGCTATTCCCTCCTAGTTCTGCCGGTGGCCACCAGTGAGAAGAGGCAGCCCCATCCTCCTCACTGCCTCCCTTGAGGCACTTATAGACACTGATGAGGTCCCCTCTCAGCCTTCTCTTCTCCAGGCTGAACAAGCCCAGCTCCCTCAGCCTCTCCTCATAGGGCAGATGTTCCAGACCCCTGATCATCCTGTGGCCCTGCGCTGGACTCTCTCCAGCAGCTCCACATCCCTCTTGTACTGTGGGGCCCAGAACTGGACACAGTGCTCCAGATGTGGCCTCACCAGGGCTGAGTGGAGGGGCAGGATCACCTCCCTCGACCTGCTGGAGATGCTCCTCTTAATGCACCCCAGGATGCCACTGGCCTTCTTGGCCATGAGGGCACACTACTGCCTCATGGTCAACCTGTCGTCCACCACGACACCCAGGTCCTTCTCTGCAGAGCAAGAGGCCCATCTGTGAATAATCTAATAAACCCCTAGGGAGGGAAAAGGTGCATTTTTCGGACCCAGAGTATCTGAAAAGTCCATGCCTTACTGAATAACAGCTTCTGATCCAGATTCTCAATTAAACAAAAAGTTTCTTTCATCTTAATGGTAGCAGATACAGATTATATCCACAGTTGCTGAAAACCTGACAGACTGGGAGAAAAGAACCTGAGCGTAAGCCCATTGCTGCGCACTGTGCTGTGGTGCACACGTTGCAGACCCCTCACCGGGCCCTTCCCACAGCAGCAGTGCATGCTGACAAACCCGAGCCGTGCTAGCAAGTATTATCATCGCTGGGTAAAATATCACTTTAAAAGAATGGCTAGTGGTTTCCTTGTAGAATACAAGGGAAGACACACCTGAAAGCAACTGAGATAAACTGAATGTGAAAGTCAACTGTATGCCAAGATATACAATATATAGATATAATCTCAATTTTAAAAGTCTTCATTTACTATTTAGTTACCACTAAAAAAAAAAAATTACTGCCCAACATATTTTTAAAACACAACCCTGAATGTTAACAGCTACTTTAAGCAACATGCTCAACTTTTTAGCTGCATTGCCACAGATGTGTAGCTGCCTGTCCAACTGGGAATGTGTTTACCGAAATGCAGACATCTCCTGGAATATCACAGACACATACCATAGGACCACAGGACATGCAGGCAGAGCTTGTTATGTGATTCTCAGAACATCACAGTCCCGTGGCATGAACGACACTTACGGAGAGCAGACACAATACAGATACAACAGTCCTTTTGTGCAAGTAGACACATTTCCTGGCACTGGAGAAAGAAGAGGCCCAATGGTCCTGGGACAGACAGTGGCAAAGAGGGAGTGGATTGCATGCCTGTGTGCTGGACAAACTGTTTATTTGGTTACAGAGGGACTTTTCTTTTAGCTATGGGCCATAATAACTTCCATCCACATTGATGCTGTTACATGCATCAAAACTCAAAATACACGGGGAACAGCAGACAGCACAGAATGCAGCAGCCTGCTTGGTCAGCGAAGCACCTCACCGCCAGGAAGAGACTGACTGTCGCCAAAGGAGCCTGTGCTGAGATCCTGTAACTGGGATTGGAAGGAACTATGCAAAAGCATTCTCTGTGAAGACTCACTGCTGAGGAATTCTCAGTTATATTTTCAGAATTAGCTGGAAAAAAAACCCCAGAACTTATCCAAATAACCTCTCCTCAGGACACACAGCAAGGTTATTTCTTCTTCCAGAAATATCTGGAGAAAGAAGCTGAGGATGGAATAGTGGCCAGTGAAAGGGGAAGGGATCTTGTCAGTCACTTGGCTGAGATGCAGTTGATTCTCCTAAGTTGTGCTACTCCATGTCAGAGTTTACCTTTAATGCATTTTTCTACACATCAAAAATGTTAAAAACCTTATTTAAAAAAACAAAAACAACCCCCAAAACTAAAGGTTAAGATGAGGCCAAAATAATTTTCTAAAATAACAGTGAATAAACAAGAAACTCAGAAGCAGAAATCATGATTTCTAGGTCTTTTTTTTTTTTTTTTTTTTGTATTACCAGAGCATGTTCCTGCCTTCTTCACACAACATATGTTATAACACAGTTTACGGTATATACTGCATTATTTAGGTTCTGCTGCTGAAGCTACTACATACCTTGAGCTCCCCTTGAAGCTGAGAGAACTCTAAAGTGAGTGCCACTGAAACACTACCCCTCCTACTCCCTATGGGAAATCCTAGGGCAATTAAAAAGACCACCCTTTTCAGTGTTCTGATGTATACAACTCTGTGGTTACCTGTTTCATTTCTTAAAGACCATACGGAAATGATGTAAATCATCAGTACAGCACTGGGTTATGTTAGCTTTTTCAGGCACTTTACCAAGTCACGGGTCACCTATGCACACCAATCTGCTTAGAAATTATCAGAATCCACACTTTACCTTTACTTTAAGACTTCAAACTCAGAAGAATCTCACACTGCATAGCAGTAGTCATGAAAGAAACTGTAAAAGGGTCAAAGATCTTACTGTTTTAGTCCATCTTGCAAGGCAATTAACACTAACATCTTAATGCAGTGCCTGTATAACTCTTAATGAGCAGAGACTGCACAGCAAGAATTATTAATACTTAAATTCAGAATTGGAAAAACTTCAGTATCCAAGCTAAACAAACTAAAAACACTGTAAAAACATTTCTGCTTGGGCAACCCGCTTTACTGAATGTATAAACGATAACGCTACCTTCTGAGCTGTTCTGGCCTCTGACCTGACTGCCATAGGCAATTCCAGAGATTCACTGTCACTCTTTATTTATAGGGAGTTAATCTCAACAGCCAATACTTGTTATTTGATAGATTTGATAGATGATTTTGTTTCGATGAGCTCCATTTTAAGGGCTATTTTAGGGCATGCTCTGGATCCTCCTATTAGCAAATCTCATTAGTATCTATGTACTACATTTGCTACATGACACAAAATTGTAGGATGTGAAGACCAAGAAACACTGAACTGTAAAATGCTAAACCAAAAAACTAAATAGAAAGCAATCAAACACTCGACCACTCAAAATCAGTTAGGCTACATTTAGTTTATTTTACTGATGTCCCACATCTGCAACACAATAAAGTTCACAACTGCTACATTGCACAGCTGTGGTCTGAAGTCTCTCTTTGCACATAACACACTGGCAGAAAAGCAAAAACATTTAATTTTTAAATGTTTCTAACATATGGGCCTGCTTAACATAGGAAAGCCTCTATGTTCTGTGAGAAAGTATTCAGCTTCAATTACTTGACCCAAATTCTCACAAAATGTAAATTGTGATTCATCTTTAAGTAGAGAGATTATAATTACAATGGCTTGTTTCTCATTCACTTGATACAGAACACACGCAGTTATCTCTTAGAAATTATGTAACACAAAAGTACCATTATAAAATTATTTAATTGCAGGATAAATTAGAAAAATTCAAGGTGTATTTGAGCTTTTTTCTTTATTATGATCTGTGGAATTAAAAGAAAATATCCCTTAAGTCCAAGTGGACTTAGAACATACCTTATTTCAGTGAATAAACATGATATACACAAAGCCAAGAGATGTTTTCTGCTGGTACTTATCACCAGAGAAAGTGTTTTTGATCAGTAAGAGGACAAAGTAGCTAATATGACACAAAATAATGGTTCGACTGAAAAAACAACGTGGCAAAACACCCACAGATTTCAAGTGGTCATGATATCACTCTATGCCCAGCAGTATGTGTTTGCAGGATTTAAGTGCAAGAAAATCCATTTTCTTCTCTCTGTTTCTTAGTCTTCATGAGCTATCACTTGCTATCAAGTTTACAGAAAAAATAGTATTGGGAAATTGCCAAGGATTGGTGAAAAAATCATTAAATGATTCTGCAAAAGGTCCTAGTTAATGTGTTCTTTATTATCCATAAAGAAAGCCTAGAACATTTCTTCTTCACATTCTTTCTCAGCATGTGATTAGCATGGTTTACTTTTACTTTTATTTTACTTTTTTTTAGTACAAATATCTTTTTGTTTTATTTTCTGAGAGCTGTAAGTAGGGCTGGGTACCTAAAGATGCTAGGTTAACACAAATGAAACATTAAAAATGATTGGGAAGCAATCTGTAGGTAAGCTGACTAAAATTAACTTGCTTTTTTGCTTTTTTTTAAATATTTTCCTCATACTTTGGACAAAAAATCTCTAGGTAAAATATCACCATCCTCATTCTCCAATGAAGGCAGTGAAAACTTCCACCTCAGTTCTCATTAATAGATTATGCTCAAAAATGAAGGCAACACAGACCAGGAGCATTTATCAGCAATGGGATATTATATAATTCTGCAATGGGTTATCCACTGATACCCGGTTGTTCTGAACACGTGAGCAATAGCAGCTGGTACGAATTTACTAGCCACGACACTGCTCAGCTCTGGGCTACCCTAGGCAGCCAAGCTCAGCCCAGGGCCAGCTCTCCAGAGCCTCCGAGCTTAGGTAGCCTCCCTGCTTTGGTGCTGCTGGGATCAGGAGGTTCCCTCTCCTCCCACGTGGGGAAACTCTCCCCCAACGCAGGGAAACTCTCCCGATCTCTGCAGCCAGAATCTAGCACTGAGCAGAGCGGCTTTGAGCTCTAAGGGGCTGGGAGTCTTAGAAAGGAAAAGAGTTGGTGGAGACTGTGTGGCAAAGGAACAACTGTCTGTAGAATAAGTGACAAATAGGGATGGAAGCAATTGGGAGAATCAGTAGGTTAAGCCTGAATATGTTCATTCAGTTTTGAGGTTAAAGGTCCCTAGAAAATGTCAAGATATTCTGAAATGCGCTGAATGTGCTAAGTTTCCACTGAAAGACGACACAAAATTAGTTTCAGAATGTTTGGTTTTTGTTCTAGTGTCTCATATCAGTCTTTGTGCACTCTTTTAACCATAAACTACTCTTTAAAATGTCCTGCTAATAACTTCTTGCCCTTTAAATTACCATCTGCTTCTGTGAAATAGAAACATTTGTTAAGAGGGGATAAGTACATTTGATAAACTACAGGGATTAATATGAACTTAAATTAGTAAAAGAATTTAGACTTTTTAATATTTTATTGCTGCTGCTCATTTTTGACAGTGAAAGACTATGTTATGACACTTATATAAATATACTTCAAACAGAAGATCTTCTTAGGGTGTAAAAGCCATCTTTTTGTTCTTATTGGAATTTAAGAAATGCATGTTCAGTAATTGTCAAATCCCTTTCTACTCCCAACTTCCCTCTTGCTTCTGGGATAGCACCACCTAGTGACTCTCATATGTATGGGAGAGACGCGCTTGGCAGATGACACATATGCTGCGAAATCCAGAGCTAGTTGTAAACAGATGTGAGAATGTGCTGTCACTCACCTTCAAACAACACAGCAGAGATGGCAGAAGGCTCGTTTAGAGTCAGCATTATCTGGAGAGATGCAATATGGCCTCCATGTAAATTATTAACTTTCACATCCATCAGTAATCCACAAAAAGGTGAAGAAAACTATCAAGATTATGAATTGTAACTTGTATTTTTTTCTGACTTGCTGTAGGAATTAAGCCCATGTTGAGTAAGGGAGAAGTTCTAAGAGGCAGGGAGAGAGCATGCTGGAACATTTACACAACCGCTAGGTTTTGGTGTATGCACACACCTTCCTACAAAGTGAGCAGAAGAGCATCATCTTTCTTCACCAAGCAGAGATGAAGCAGCATTGCCAGCTATGCCTTCTGTTCTCAGCCAAATCTTTCATTTATCTTGTCAGCTGCCAAAAGTAAACCTGGCAACAATCTGATTTTAGAACACAGAGGCCCAAAACAGGATATGGGTGCCAATTATATTACACAGCTGGGAAAAATAGAGCAAAAATATGAAGACTTTCTTAAAAAATAGAAATTACATATAGGTTTTATGGCTTTCTTATACATCATGCACAGGAGTATATGCATAATTCTTAACAGGATGTCCCGTACTGACTTGATAGAAAATATTGCCATGGGTGTTTCAGGAAGAGGTAAATGTTTTATACTGGGAGGCAGAACCCATCAAATCCATATAAATAGGAAACAAATAAGGAATTTAAGATCCAAGAAAAGAGTAGAAACAGACTAATACCACGATAAGAAGTATCTTCTTACTGAATCTTTTATGCATCTCAGCCAAAACACTCAGTTCACTGCTGTTGGCATCAAAAATCTCTCCAAAAAATCCAAATCAGATGAGTTTACATGGGTTTGGCTGCCTCATCAGGAAATTAAAAATAAACAGTAACTTAAAAGTGTAATCTTTATAATAATTGGGACTTATAACTGGGATAGAGCACCTAATCTGCTTCACTTTGACAATAGCTTCAAGGTATAAAATCACTGGCAGAGAGTTGGGTGAAGACAGCCTTGGACATCTGACCAGACATCAGCTTTCTCTGCTTGATCCATCCAGCATGACTAAAGAATCTTTTTTACCAGTCTAACACGGCCTCAGATGACAGAAAAAGATGCAAAGATTCTTTATTTTCCTTTCAGGCACAAAAGAATCCTACTCCAGCTTAAAGCGTATTCCCCCTCTCTGCTAGTCACGAGCGGAATGAGTAGCAGATTCCTCCTCGTCGGCTCCTCACCTCTCAGGGACCCTCCTAAAGCATAATCTGGAGGAAGACAATCCAGAGTCTTCTATTTACACGGAAAGGACAGAGACAGTAGAACAGGAATCTATTCTATGTAGAACATTAACAGAAATAATTAGCTATCAGTTACACATGTGCAGAAATGGCTCAAACTTCTGGGCTTCTCCAGATATTCTTTTTCTACATAGGAAGGGTGGAGGGTAAAGCCAGAGACTGTGACTTGGCTAACCGAGCATCCAGAGCATCCCTGTCCTCTAGACAGGGACACTGCACAGGCACAAAATCCAATCTATAATTAATATGTAAGTCTGCAAAGCGCTACCCAATGCACAGACACTTATTTCTATTCAGGACATTTTGGATAGAAATATGATGACCTCTTCTGCAAAGGCACTAGCAGCACTGATTATTCAACACAATTCAGCCTAAGGTATGTTTGTCTGACTGTAGTATTTTGAAAGATATCCTTCACACCCATTTCACCATATTTGACAGCATAACATAGATTAGCATTTGCATTTCCTGGTTAATCAGGAAATATTACTGAGATCATACAGTAAAATACAGTTGTATTTCTCTATTTAAAATGAATAGTACTATATTTTCATTGCAAAACTCCACCCACTAGCAGCTCTATAGCCACAATATAAACACTGGAATTCGCTTCACTCACAGAAATAAATGTCATATCAGACCAAAAGAAATTTGCAAGCTAATACAATCCATCCTATTGGATTGTTCCCTTGCATTACGTCTTTTTCTTATCCATTACAAACAAAAACCACATGAAGTATCAACAGACATTTTCTACGTGCACATTTGTTGGTTTCTTCGTATGTATTTCTGGAACTATCACTTACCCAGGTAATCGATACTCTGGCAGCTATCCATGGAGTGATCAAATGTCATCTTACTGTTTAGGGCACACATACATGCACTTTCATGAAAGTCAACATCAATGAGCTTTAACTCAATGGAAGCAATTAATTAAAGCAAAAGTATGCTTTTAATTTCGAAGAAACTTATTAATGTATTCCATTGATGCATCTAAAGAGATAGGTGGTACTTCAAACCAACTTTATTTAAGATACACATGATTTACGAACTCTAAGATGCATGGCACAAAAACCTATCAACTGAGAACTAATCTAAGCAAAAGACTGACAAATGGCAAAGAATCAAGCAACCCCATATTTTCATCCTTCTTTGACAGGGACTTGTCTTACTCATCAGACACCCTCCTTTTTTCTGGAACCTTGCTTCCTGGGTCTACTTGTTAAGAGCTTAGGGGATGAGACAGCTGAAAAGGATACAGTGTTAGCAAAGTTGCACAAAAAAATACCTGTTTTGGTTAGCGGGCTAGAGAACAGCTGCTGAAGAAGTTTGTTCTCTGATGTTCGCAACACCACCACTATGTCAGCAGGAAGAGTGTCTCTGTTCTTCTCCAGGAATGCACAGGCATCATATAATACCTAGTGTGGGAAACAGAATCAAACACAGTGTTGTTTAAAACCCACCATTTTCTTTAAAGCCTGAATAGTCCAGACGACTGAGTAGGCCTGTTAGTTCGGCTCTGACAAGTCAAGACTTATCCATAAAGGAGTTCAAGTTGTACAGCAATGTCTTCAGAATGCAAAATGGCTACAGACAGTATCTATATTCACAGCATGCCACTGCACATCAGATGGGTCTAAATGGCTTGAGTCATGTTGTATTATGCTCTGTCTCATGGTGTGCGTCACACAATATAGAGAAATGCACTAAAACTTAAGACAGCTTACAATAGTGCAAAATGGCTCTCCAATAGTCATCATCTATTTACTGTCTGCAGCAAATTTAGAATCTGCACCTAGAGTTGCTGGAGAAACAGGAGGAGCAGGAAGTTTTATATCTAGGCCGCATCAAGGTGCATTAAAATGATTTCTCACTGCTTCCAAAAAGACAGTACAAAAGCAAAACATTGCTCTATGGCTTCTATTTTCCTCTCTGGTAGGACACATTACTTCCGATATTTTATTCTCCAAAGCTTCAGTAGGCAAAACAGCTTTTTATATTATTATCATGTCTATTAAATATTAATATCTCTTTCTTTTAATTATAACTTTTAATTATACAAGAATCTGTTAATTTTACTTAACGTTGATTTTTATAAAACCATGGTAATTTTTACACAGGTTTTATTAAAACCAGAAATATTTCTCTCTAGTCTAATGTTATTAGTACGAATTTTACACAGAAATGGAATGCTGTCCTGCAACAGTGAACCAACCAGCAGTGTTTTTATACTTGCCCATTTGTTAAGCAAAGAATTTTACTAAGCCTGTGTGAAATTTTACAGTTACTCTTAATAAGTCAGAAAATTAGACTAAATTCACTAAACATAGCTTAAAATTCTCAAGTATTAACATGAGTCAGAGCTGAAACTTTATTGATAAATATATAAAATGGTTATTTCATTTCATTTTTGATTATAAATGTAGATTTGGACCTTGAATTACAATCAAAATTCATCTTATGTGAAATGACATGATCCTAATTCCCCCCATAAAATAGTACGTGAACTGCTGAGAACCAAAGATGTCAGGTGCTACAAGGATGGAAAATGACCTGTGCAGGCAGCTCCAGTCTTTCCAATGCTCTCTACAGGAGTTTAAGTACTACTGAAGACCCTATTATATTGCAGATATAATAGAGTCTTACCCAGTCTAAATGGATCTCTTCTGGACCCATTGAGTTGCTCCTTTGAAAAGGAAAAAGTAACAGTGGTGCTTCTGGTATCAAGTTTCTTTCAGGATAAAAGAAGCTTATTGTTTATGCAATTTATGGGGGCTGTGAGGACAGATTCTAAAATGGACTACACTGCACAGATATTTTTTATCACAAATTCTACGGTTCCATAAACCTTTTTTTTTTTTTTCTAATAAAATGTAGGAAAAAATCTTAGATCGATGACTGTGAATAGAATGATCAAACCAATGTTATTTGAATTAAAAAATATCAAATGACCTTACCTTCCCAGCATAGTGCTGAATACCAAATGACAATTCTACTCCTTTTGGTCTCCAAAAGTATTTGCATCGTAAGTTATCTTCAAATTTATCTAGACATTTGAGAGGTGACATTGATAAAAGTGAATTACGGCGATTAAGTAAAATCTGCCTCCTAATCAGAGACAGTGTATAGTAGTTCTGGCTTCTCAGAGACAGTTGATAGCAATTCTGGTTTCCTGAGCAGCAAGTTCAGATACTATCGAATTGCCCAGTAGCAGCTGCGTGCCATTTCCCCTGCTTTCTCCCAAGCTGCCTTTCAGAATGGAACAGCCCGTTCTAAAATAACCCAGTAAGACTGTCTTGCAAATTCCACTTTGCTGTTTTTGTATAGAAAATTATCAAGTAATAGGAGCTAATGAGAAGGTATGGGAACTTCTTTTACTTTTTTTATGAATTTTATGTATTATATGTATATTTATATGCATATATGTATTTAGTCTTGTGGGGTTTTTTGTTTGTTTTTCCCAAATACGTAGATTTAAGCTACGTATTTGCCCACAGCTGTTCCCACATCTGGTCTATCTAAAGGGCTGGTGCTATTTCTATTTTCCCCATCCTCATTTCTCTATTCATTTAGCCTTGCTAAGCCATGTTTTTACATCTTCTTTAGCCATGTTTTAGCATCTCTACATTGCGACCAACTCTAATTTTCCTTTGGACTTGTACAGAAAAAACTTCTTCCATCCAAAGGGCTTTTTGTTTCCTGTGACATATCACTACCGAGCTGACAGAGAAAGAAACATGGCTTGTTAAGGAAAAGGCCCTTTATATCCTGTGACATTTACATGCTCTGTAAGATTTTGTAATGAAATCTGAGCTGTTACTGTGAAAATTGCTATTTTATTTCTTTATATGAATAACCAGCTGGAGGCCTTGAGGCAGGGATCATTTGATAAAAACTTCTCTCATACAGAAGGTCAGATGAGATTATCAAAATGGTCTTTTTAATGTTAGAATCCTTTTTTTCTTTTGTCTTAATATTTTCTTTCTATTGATATTTAACCAAACTTCAGTATCCTTATATTAAAAGGAAAGAGAATTTGGCTTGGATTTTTTATTTCTAATTAATGCTTCTCTGACACACCTGAAATGAGCAAAATATCCCATTTTGCTATCATCTTGAGTGGTCTTGGTGTTCTCAAGACATCAATAACAAAACTGATCAGCACAGCAGCATGGAGACTGCCTCTGTGAAAGCGTAAGTTCAAAATTCAGTACTAGTGGATTTATAGGGCCCACAGGCAGGCACACTGCTTTAGTATGCAAATGAGGACTGGAATGAAATCATCACATTTATTTTAATCTTTGACCTAAATTCAACTTTTAACTCAATCACAAGTTGACAAGTGAAAAACCTTTTCTCTCTCTATATATATATCATATGATTTAACAGACAGCTGTTATTCCCTGCTGCACACTCTACTGAAAGAACAGGAAGTCTGTTACCTATCACGGGAAAAAAATGTAGCTCTAGTAAATAAAAACAGGACAACAATTTAAAGGATGGCATGCACTGCACATTTTAAAGTTGGAACTGAGATTTTTTTATACTAAAATATGTATGAAGGAATGGAGATATTCCACCAGATGGCACACCAGAAATAACACATACTTTCAATTTACGATGAGATAATCTGGAGCGAAGCAGTGTTTTCTAATTGAAGAAACATGGGCCAAGGAGACTGAAGATCTATATTTTACTCTCAGTACTGATGCTAACTCATAGGGTGGTCCTGGACATAAGTTTCTTCTATGTCTCAGTCTTCTCTTTAGTAAATAGAGACAAAAAAACCCCACTTGATGTACCTCGCTTACAGGGCCATCACACAGGTTATTTCCTTAAAACACTAAGGAGACAATAATACCCTAGACATCAGGTATGTGAAATAATTTTTGCTATACAAAAACAGAAAACAAGTAAAGCATAGAAGAAGGAAGAAGCATAATGAAAAATATACTTAACCACTGAGGGCAACAAATGGCAAAGCCTCAATGGTATAACTTCGCTAGTAAAACTAAAGTTGTCATTCCTCATTCTCAAAATACATTAGCCATTCCTAAGGATTTTTGTTTGTTCATACCAACTAAAGTTAAGTCTGTTGCCTGAGGAAATCGGCTTTCTTCATCCAGCAGAGAAAGGAGGCCCATGGGCTTCTGGAGGAACATATCTAGAAGTGGACGGTTGTCCTCATACTCCACTGTAGTAGCATCAATTCCCTCATTCTGGTATTCCATCTACAAAGTTACCAGCACAGTTTTAACACTGAAGCAGTCAGAGTAACATCTTTATTAGGACATTCATGACACACAGCAATACACTCTATCTGCCCCAACCATATCAGTTACAAAACTGTAACAACTGCTCTGAAAGATGTAGTCCTATCTTGCCTTATTATCACATACACATTTTATGGTTTATAATGCTTTTGAATGTGTTTTACGGGTCAGAACTGATGATTCACACAGACTCAACAGAGTTGCCTTTACCTGCTCAAGTTCAAAGATATGTTGATTGAAATAAAACTGGATCTGTTCATTAGCAATATTTATGCACAGCTGTTCAAATGAATTTCTTGCGAAGTTCTCAAATCCAAAAATGTCTAGTATCCCAACATGCATTCCATTTTCAACATTGCTGCATGGAAAATACAAACAATAATCATCACAGTGAGCATCAAGGAAAAAATTAAAATATACATAGTAACTAAGATTTTATAATCAGTTCAATATCCTGCAAAAAAAAAGAGAAAAAGTTTGTGCAAACAACTTGTGCATTTTTTCAACAGCACTTACACTTTTCCCTGCACTTTCATTCTCCAAACATGGATACACAGTGACATTCTCTGGAACTGTAGTAAAACAAGTGGTTTCAGCAACTGGCTTCCAAACCAAACACATCAGTAGTTCCTCCAGGTGGACAAATGGTGCCAAGCCCTTCTAGCATGTTTTTACTACACCCACACCGCAGAGTAACTGCCACGTCTAATGCTGTTACAGCTGCACTGCTATCAGCACTGGCTAACTCAAGTCTATTTACAGCACAGTCACCACTGGAACTACAAATTTAGTTGAGGACATGTCTAGGTGATATAGCAAAGTACAAACTCAGGATCTCCAAGCCACCTCTATGATCAGAAATAATACAGTATATTAACATGGGGACTAGGCACAGGATTACATGAGAATGCCTGCTTTGATTCCAGTACCTAAGTTCATTCACAGGTTGTCAGTCTGAAAATAATAACACATCACATGCTGTGCAGATATGCTCTGCAATGAAGAATGGTGTCCACTAAACTTCTCCTCACCTTAATTTTATCTTAAAACAGGTGGGTTGTAATTATATTCAAAAGCATCAACAGTGCCAGTTGGAGGTATGATAATTCCAAGACACCTTTAGCTATATTGGCACTGTCAAGAAGGAATGAAATAGTTCTGGTAGAATTCAGAACTGCCATCTTTAATCTATGCTGGCAGTGATTATTTCACAGGTTCTCTGTGCTACTGAGGTGATGGTCCCTCCTTGCCATCTCCAGTCTCTCAGCAGGAAGCAGGAGTCTTATGGCCAAAAGTTACTTTCCCATTACCTGAAAGACTCTATTATTTCTAGAAATATCTACAGTTGTGTGAAAATAGCAAAGCAGCCAGATCAATGCCTGGCAAAGGAAACACAAAAAGGTGCCATGAAAATATTTCTGAAATTAACAAAGATTCAAAAATGACAAAAATATCTGAAGTAGCAGAACAATAATAACCTGAGATCTATATTTATTATGAGCTTAATATTGCTAAAGTACTGGAAGGACTGTGAAAACACACTAAGGTTTT
Organism: Crypturellus undulatus; assembly: GCA_013389825.1. NCBI lineage: Eukaryota > Metazoa > Chordata > Aves > Tinamiformes > Tinamidae > Crypturellus > Crypturellus undulatus. Next base: position 32,535 of record VWPW01024793.1, on the reverse strand, counting down.
TAGTGCATTCCAATTATTTATCAGCCTTTGGTAGGATTTTAATGTTTATTACATAGAAAGCTTCTCCTTAATGAATTGTATAAGTTTTAACCACCCAATTTCCATTGACTTCAGTAGCTAAATTCCACTCTTGGAAAATGCTGAGGTTAATGTCCTGGAAACAGAATTGAGCATCACAGCATGAAAGCCATCTTGAAGCCTTAGCCAAAATAAACACAGCATCCCTCCTGCACAATCAAAAATATATAAATGGATGAACCATCAAAGACACATGCACAGTAAATATACATGACTCAGTGATGTGTAACTTGCCATATATTTTTATCTGGCTGCAGCAAGGTATTAATACGATTTACAATCCAACTAAAGAGCCGGCCATAAAGTGCTTTGGACATGGCATCTCGCACATCAGTCGCTTTGTCCACAGTGTTTGTTCGGATAATAGTCTCTCCTCGTGTTACAACGCAGTGGGAGGTCAGGGCCTCTTGAAGTTCTTCTGACCCAATGCTTAGCAGGGCAGCAGCTGAAAAACAATGGAGAAAGGATATATGGCTGGGATGATGCAGTTGAAACTGCTAACGCTGCCCACGCATTAGAGATCTCCGCAAACACAGTCAAATTGCATTTATACAGCTGACAACATTAAAGTGTATTCACCATTGTCTAAGGCTTCTGGGTTGGGAACCTCACTTTTATCTGTTTGGTGCTGTGAAGAAATGGCAGCAAACTCAATGTTTCCAGTATTTAAAATCCCACTCAGAATTCTATACACTGAATGCACTTCCTGTAAAAGATGACAAAAGGCACTTTTAAGAAACCAAATTGAATGAATTTAGTTCATGAAGGAAAAAGGGTTGGTGCTGGAAGGAGTGTTAAAGCTTGAAGATAGTTTGAGACCAAGAGACCATTAGTTCTTCTAATTCAAGTAACTGTCTACTCATACAGAAAAAGATGTGATACAGAACTGTGAACAGACTTGCCTAAGTAGAGACTGAAATCTCAGAGTGGTCCTGTCTCTTGGCTGTGTGGTTTTGCTTTCACAGATCGTTTCTGTCCTAAGAGAGGCTCTGTGGCACAGGTGCATATTCATAAAACCAAACAGCAGCCTGGGCATATGCAGCAGTGGAAGCGGTTTTTAGAAGAATAATGGAGTTGCAGTTGGATCTCTTACCTCATCAGTGAATCCTATAATTCTAAAGCAGTGCTCAATGGCTTCAAACTGTCTTCCATAGGAATCTTTAGTAATAATATCCTGCATCACTTTTCCAGTTTCATTATCAATATATCTAAATAGAGCAAGATAAATAAAGTGCCATACTAGCAGATATACCAGTACAACATCCAATGACTTCAAAACAACTATATAAGTAACTGTAATGAACATTCATTCTAGTTTCTTTTAATTAAATACTTTGGTGCTAGTTCATACAGAGTCTTTGTTTCTGTTGCATTAACTTTTGCTTCTTTGTTAATATTTGTTCAGAGTGTCACCAACATTTTGCCCTGACCACAATACAGATCAGATGCTCTCAAGGCACAAATACCAATTAAGAAAACAAAAGCCCAAAACATATTCTGGGTTCCTACTGAAGTATTACGGCATGAAAGTAAAATTAGTTATTTCTGGCATTTGCTTGAAATTACCTGAAAGTAAGATAGACTATCTAGAGTAGTAAGAAGTTTTTTTCCTGTTCTTCTTTAAATAGTTCAAGTTCTCAAACAAACACAAATAATGTAGTTCCTTATTGTCCATCCTCTTCTCTGCTTGGAAGGATTAAAAAAGATACTTAAGGGATGCAGAAGGATTAAAAGAGATTTTAAGGCATCATACTGAAAGCAAGAGCTCATCAATAGCTAATTACAAGCAGTTAAAATAAATGAGTGATAGTTACCTAGGAGGCTTCTTTTCTGGAAGTCTATATTCAGAAAGTTTCTTCTGATGATAAAGGCCAGCATAAATATAATAAAATATATGGAAATTTTTCTCCCCTCTGAGGAAAAAAAAAAGTATCACTATAAAGTACACATGTTTATTCTTGTGGTACTTTTGTACGAGGTAAAAGTAAAAGTCCTTATTGCAAGCTCACTGAAATAGGTAACAAGGCTCTCATTGACTTTAATGGTGAAGGATCAGAGCTAGTAGCAGTGAGTGGCTGAAGACAAGTATTGCATCTGTGAAACACACAAAAGAACAGCCCATCATAAGTGACAAAGGGTCCAAGATCAAGGTCACCTTCTTTTTAGGGCTCTGGAAGCTGCGGACAGTGGTGTGTGCGCTGGCATGCTTATTTTGCTCCCCCCAAGGAAGGCAGCAGCACTGGCTTCCACTCCAAAAGAATTGACTGACTATTCTGGTAGGCATAGCACTGTACAAAGGCTTTAGTAAAGACTTTCTTGAAAACACTTAAAGCAAAACATTTTGGAAAATTAAGCAAAATCCCATTATGCTACAAAATTGGAAGGACAGACGATTAATGCACCTACACAGCCTGTTTTATGACCCTCGATTTTTCAAGTAGATATTCAGAAATCTTTGCTCCCATTACAGCTCCTGTGGGTGTAAACATCATTTCCAGGTATTTTCCAAAGCGACTTGAGTTATCATTGATGGCAGTGCAGGCATTTCCAAATGCTTCAACCAGAGGATTCACCTGAAGTATTTTCTCGCGCAAAGCACGGTTATTAGCCTTGACAGAACAGACACAGATCAGAAGGACTGTTAATGTATATACTGCTTACTCACAGTTCACCTCCTGCCCTAGCTGCATAGCACCCCTGACTAGGTTCATATGGTGTTAAGATACGTTTTAACTGCAGTTAAACTACCTACTCACACAACAGCAAGGCTGTATTCTGAAAGGGACAATCTCTCACAAACATGAAAATCTGGGGCTCTTTCTTCTCTGCAACTGTTCAGTCTATCAGACTTAATATATTTTCACTAACTGCTAAAGATACCAAAAATGAAACAAGAAATTAACTAAGATCACAATCACACTAACATATCTACTTATGGTTAGTGTTATACATTTGATTCTGCCCTCATTGCACTAGTAGCATTACTTACAACATTTAGATTTGTGAATCAAAGTTTCTAAGGTGAGGCCTGTAGCAAGCTCTGACTCTCTTCCTGTACAAGTGATCAATGGGATATATCATAAACAGTGGAGAGAGCTACACATTCTGAATGCTTGGGATTTGTCAATTTTCCTTTAAAAATATCAAGTGACGTGGAGCAGCATCATATTCTAATGTTTTTACTCAGAACTTAAAATGCACAATTACTCTGTCTCCGATTTGAGTGGTGCAACTCACAGGAAGAGCTTTCAGCACAAAAGATGAGATAAAGTGGAAGACTTTGGGGATGGGGTGGGGCAGATTCATTTGTAGTTTTACATGAGTAGCTAGACCTACCTTTCCCAAGAAGGTCAAGTGCTGGACGATCAGATGGGCACTTTCTGTCTTTCCAGCACCACTTTCTCCGCTGATGATAATGCACTGACACACAAAACAAAGAAGTAAGCAGGCAGCTCACCACATGGCAGACAAATAGCTATTTTCAGCTATTACTGTTCCTAACTGTTATCTAATGTTTAGTACCAAGACTGTAAAATACCTTCAGGGTCAACTCCCTCAAATCTCTTTTGAAAGAGACATCAGCAGGGGCTCAATATAATGATGATTTTATTCCCTAGATTTCTAAAATGTGCCTCACAATGCCTGACAGTGGCGTGCAGATGTGTGAAGGAGTGACGCATAATTGAGTGACCACGTCTAAAAGCTAACACATGCCATGCAGGTATGCAGCTTGCAGTAAATGCCTGAATCCCCGAGAATCTCCATAGCGCAGTCAATAGGACATAGTTCAGCAGTGTAGCTAAGCTTCCTGCAAAAATTTTATATGAATTAACACAAAATACAGGATACGGCTGTACTTTAAATATGTTCCATAAGTCTTCTTTGGTCTTTAAAACCAACTGTAATGCTTGCTGCTGTGTAGGGAGGTTATCCTGTAGGCGATGATAATATTCAAGCTAACACAGCAACCTGGCATCTAAACATTTCAGAAGAATATGCATCTGTTCATGGAATGATTCTGGGGGAACAGACCCGGCAGTCTGCAGCACATGCTACGTCACAGGTTCCCAAGCTGCTTTCAGACTTAGGGAGTGGCTATGAGTGTTCAAATCACTTGGTATCCTCCTTTCTGCTCTTGCACTTCATAAGGAGATGGAAGGAGAAGGCTACTAGTGTGACAGCTTTTGAACACTTTAGGTCATAGTAAGTAACAATTCTAACACTATTTTTATTTTCTTGATTTTCAGGTGTTCAGTAGATCACCAGTATAAATATTAGTCTATTTAAAGTACAGTGTAAACTGACATCTACTTAAAATGTTATTGTCGAGCAGTTGCATAGATTTTTGTGCTTCTATGCAACACCTGGAAATTATTTAGACATGGTGAACATACAAAATTCTGGGCAAGAAGAAAAGGTTAACACTTAATGCAAGTTACAGAGATAAATGAAAGTTCATAAGGGGAATACTGTTATATAAAGACAACAGTAAACAATAAAAAGTACTGTTTTCTGGACAACAGACACATCATATCACTTAACCAGTAAATTTAGTATATAGAATTTTGATTTTTTTTTCCCAAGTAAGGTGACATAACTGAGCTTTGTGAAAAGATTCAAAAGAAGTAGTAGTTCTCTGGACAACATTTCTGATATCCCCAAGGATATCCCCAGGAGAGAGATTATCCATTCTTCCCTCCCCAGTCTGCAATTCCTTTAGGAATTTCAATTATTTCCATTTACCATTCCTCATTATCGACTTTACTTTCAAGAGTAACTTCTGCTCTTCCATAAACAGCAGTAGAAAAGGGGAAGAGGTAAGTTAAAATAAACACTATAAAAACATAGAATAATTACTGGGTACATCAGATATCACTGTATTTTATGCTCTACAATGAATACTTCTGTGCAACATTCTTGGACATCAGGCAACTTGCAGTGCCTGAGAGCAGGTACAGGAATTGACTCTAACATGGTATGTGCAATATGACACTACAGTTCATTTATTGGCTTCCTGTTTGGCAGTTTTATTCTTCCTGGAAGCAGATATCTAGTGATAGATACACAGGTTGTCACAGTTAATTTAGTTGTCTTTGTGCAACTGAGGATGTTTAGCAGTACAACAGTTCAAAACCAAAGAGATCCTAAGTTCCTGCAGAACTCATAATGGCCAAAATCTGACTTCAGCTTTAGCAAAAAATGTTGTGTGTGTCATCAAATTTCAGGCTTTCATAAGAAAATAAAAGAAAAGCTGAAGTACCAACATAAAATTGCCCAGTTAACAGAGATAAACATGCTATTGTTATCTTTCAGAAACATAAAAGAGCAAATTGTATATGCTAACAGGCATACCTGAATGACTGCAACTAATTAGCTGCCTCTGCACAAAGATCCCAGTGCAAATTAATTCCTAAGCAGGTATGAAGGATATATAATATTAAAAATCTACAAAATTAGGCTGAAGGGTTGATGTTAAAACTGATCTTTTTCCCCCCAGATAACAAGCTATCATGTAATTTATACTACATGAGTATTTGTTTTGTTTAATGTCTCCATCAAAGGCCATGTAAGACTTTACATAGGTACCAGCCATACCTCAGAGCAGTGTACTCCTGCAAATTAAATTGAATCCCTTTATCTTTCTTCAGATTTAACTTCTGTTTTATTAGTTGTGTTTGTATGGTATTTTCTCAGTGTGGTTTTGGTATTATTTTAATCTGCTTTTGTGATTTTAGAACACCTTTTCCATGAATCATTGCGTGGTATGTGGGGAAATATCTCAGAATTACTTTATAAATGAAATGACTATTAGCTCCCAATATCCATGCGTATATACATATAGCATATCATGTTGAGAAGAGAGCAAAATTACAATCTTAAAAATATTATAAAAAGGAATTCAGCTTCTGCAGCACTGTATTCCATTGGCATTAAAATCACTGGTATATAATTGGATATGTGCCCTCATTACTTTATATTAGAACTACCCCTAATATATTTTACCACAAAAATAAGTGATCACAAAGTCAAGGGTTCATATTTTCTCTGACTTGCAGCCGCAAGAACTGATTATCCACTGTTTGATAACACCTTCATGCAAAAGAGGGGTTGAAACTCTGTTAACTTGTAACAGTGCTGAGACTTTCTGTTCCACACCATAGTAAATGATGACAGTATCAAGCACAAGGGAGACTAGTATTAGGGCGAATAGCAGCCCCAGGCAGCTGGCCTTAACTGCCAGCACTTCATGGGCATCCATGAAATCATGCCCAGTAAAAATAGCACAGCATTTGCCCTTTTAATTTCTTTTATGTTACTCTGTCCTCTTAAAAATTTCTAAACCTGACTGGATTTTTACTAGTTTTTTCATATGTTTGGCTGAGCTTTTTTTCCCTTTTTCTCCCTTGTATAGGAATAAAAGACTTAGAGAAAAAACTTTCCCAAGTACAATGTAAAACTGAACATCAGACACACACAGTATGGTGTCTCTACGATTAATGTAAAATCTAAAAGAAGTGAATGGATTCTTACCTGATCTTTGCTGGATGTAACCATACTTTGGTAGGCAGCATCCGCAGAGGCAAATATATGCGGGGGATTGGATGAACGCTTCACACCATGATAAAGCTTGGAGAACTAAATGAGTAAAAGGAAAATAAAATGTCAGAACACCCAAGTTACATGTAAAATTAAGAACTGAGAAGAGGAACAGTACAAGGAAATAACCTCTGCCTGTGTAACAGAAGCTAGTTCACTCTTCTATCAGAGAATTCCCACTGAATCACTTGGTTGAAGACTTATAACTCTGGCACTATTTCATCTCCAAACACAAATTATGAAACCTAAAATGTACCCCAGATTTTTGTGTACAAGACTGAGAGAAGAACTATATTACAAGGAATAGGATTTCAAGCACAGAACATTCAAACAACAAAATACCTGAACTACACAACGGAAACTACAAAGATAGTAGTGAATCTAAAATCGTGTGTGTGTCTACCTGCAATGCTGAATTAATCACCCATGGAAGACTGAGACTGGCTCCACCTCCCTTCTCCCTCTCTCCCTCTATCTGTGAAGATTTGTTTCAATTCTCTTTTTTTTTTTTTTTAAGCAGCAGCTGATAGCAGAGGACATAATGAGCCAATAGTCATGGTAATTCTTCAGGAAGCAATGGCCTCAGTGCAAGGTGGCTCATGCAACTATCTGCTGTTTCCCTGGGGAAAGCCCTAAATGCCAGACAAGGAGCACAGGTGCAGCTGGGACAAATTTCATCCATCCTGTGGGGAATGAGACCAAGAAGGGAGGGAAGGAGGAAGGAATATGATTTGTCGTCACATTTGTCTGGAAGAAATAAAGGCTAAGTTTTAGTTCCTGCTCTCAGCTCCCAACATCATTTAAGGATATTAGCCAGTGGTTTTAATATAAAATGTAAGGCAAGTACTGTCCAAGTCTTACAGTCTCTCTTACCTGTGGAGAATAAATGCTCAGATTCTGGAAGGGGTTTAAGGCTATTAAAATGTCTCCGACGTAAGTATAAATTTGTAAGTCAGCATAGCGTTTCTGCAGTTGATGGATAATTGTATTCTAAGAACATGACAAAAAAAAAGCTTTAGTAGTTAGGATGGGGAGACTTTTTGTGAATAACAATTAAGAAGTAATTGTTCCAAGTCTTATTAATTATTTGTCACACAGCCATTACAAAATCAAAGAAATCTTTTCAAAATTCTTGCTAAAGCTGTTAAACTAAATTAAATGTTATATCCTATTTCCAAATTAGTATATTTTGTTATACTGACCAGAGAAGTGAGCTTCCTAAAGAGAAAATGTCCATACAGAAGCTGTAGAGGCCATCTACATTTAGATGCCATGAATTGCAGGAAAAGAAATACTTAAAGCTAGATCTTCAAGACTAAATTTCAAATTTTAAGAAACTGACAAAATAATTTAAACTGACACTACTCATAATTAAATTCTTCCACATAATAGGATTTTTTGTTACTGTTTTCATGTACTATGTAGAATATTATTGAAGCGATGATAACAGAATATGACAGTTCCTTTTCCAAGCTTCAACATGAGCTTTGCAAGAAGAAATTCTTCTTGCTGTTAAAAGAGCCTAAAAAGCAGAAATGGACAAAATGTGAGACATTAATTACCAGAAATTATTACTTAGATGGTACAGTACCTCATCTAGCACCTCTAGATTTACCAGATCATCATCAAGTGAGTACTTGTCAGCTTCATCCACATGGTAAGGTCTTCTAGTGTGCATTCGTTCATGTCTGGAAGTTAGACAACCAGCATAGAAAACAGTGTTAAAAAACCACCACAAGGAAGGCAATGGAAGAGTAAGAGGCAATGAGAAGACATTAGTGGATGTCTTTTTCATGTAGAAAATACAGATGCATTCTCTAAGATATATCTGTTTGAAATATCATTTTATAAATCTTTACGTGAACTCATTGAGTTTACTATCCCTGTTTTCTCTTTCACAATATATAACGCTTATCTATCAATGTTCAGAGATGAAAATTTACCTGCAGACTTGCTATTTCCTACAGAAAAGTATATAAAAAATCTTCCTGTTTCCCCTTCCCTTGTCAATATAAGTTAATAATGTACCACTTCATGTAATTAAATTCCCCTTACCCTTTATCATTGCCATCTATTCAGGCTACAAGAAGTAATAAGTAGTATCCCGTTACCTTGGTGCATGCCAAAGTGTTTCCTCAGATGACCCTAGATCTGGTCCAAAACAACATTTTTGAACCATGACTGCCATCAGACTCTAAACTGTATGGATGTTCAGTCAGCTTGTCCTCAGAGATTTAAACCACACAATAAGTAGCAGAGACAAACTGTCACATAACCCCTTTATAATCAGATTATACTGAAGGAATCTTTGAAAATGCTGTGTATATGTTTTTAAACAACACATCTTGTTTCAGGAAGAAACAGGGACAAATCGAAAGGGTATAATACACCTTCTACAGAGAGGGTGAAATATGAAGGCTTTAAGCACAACTACGCTTTTCTTTACAGCAAACATAATCAAAGCACAGTAGAAGGACACCCACTGAGACACAGGCTGGATCCTGCTGAGTAACATTTAGCATTGATCCTCAGTGACAGTCCCTGACAGCTTGTTCTGCACTGGCTGCCACATAGAAAGTAGGAATCACATGACCATACATGCAGAACCAATGCTAAATATTATGTCAAGCAACACCGGGATGTTACCACGACACAGTAAGAAATATTGTTATTCTACAAGGATAGGGTTAACATGAACATGTAGCAGCTCTTCTTCTTTTTTTCCCTACTCCAAACATGACTTGATATACTCATGGAAGGCTTTTTCAAAATTAAACATGGAATTCTTCATTTTTTTAACACTTTTCATGCATTCTACATTTCAACCTAACTAGATTTCATTCAGTAAGGAGAATATTTTCCTATCCACATGCAATTATATCATGTAAAGAGCAATTATCAGAAAGCCTCTAACAAAGAGGAAAGAGGAGGAGTGTCAACTATGTCTAGACTTTCATTGATAACTAAATTACATTTAGGGATTCTCATTCTTGATGTCTATTTTTATTCACTTGTTTACTTTTGGCTATGGCATGAGTTCTGGAAAACTATTCTGTAATTGCTTACTTGAATTATAATTAAACTGCAAACTGTTCTGTCAGCTAGGAAATAAAATACAGATAGCACGGAGGTTTTGCTGACAGGCCTACCCTGTCTTATACCCTGCATTCCCAAACAGAAATCTAAATTTTTAGATTTTCAGATATTTGTTTAGGTGCTTCTCTTCTCTCTCTCTCTTTTTTTTTTTTTTTTTTTTTTNACAGCAACTGTACCAGCACACGGCACTTTGCTGACAAGCCAGAATCTTAGGCAGTATAAGACTGTGGAAGTGGCGTAACGCATTACTTTTCTTCTTGTACCTGTTCCTGGTTTAAACCAGGATTCGATCTCTCAATTGCAAAGAGGAATGCTGCTGTAGATGGGAACATCCATCAGTCCACAAAGGAAGTAAATATTTTAATAGCAACAGTTTGACGTTATAACTAACATACTTATCTGCAGAAGCTATTTCTTCCTAAACCAAACCATCACAAGCCCAATATTAAATTGTCGTTGGCTGCAAGTATAGTTATATCTACCAGAGGTGCAAGGAGGAGGGGGAAGGGGACACATTTAAACCTAAGCATCTCTAATTGCAAAATGGCTTTGTAAACTAATCTGTTATCTGATTGTGTATTCAACTCCTGCTGTTTGTTCTTCTTAGGTGATAAATGAATCAATTTTGTTAGTGGAGAGTTTTTTTGACCTTGTTTAAATAAATAATTGAGGAAACTAGTCTTGGTCTGATATAAGTAAAACATAGATACCATTCTGTATATATTTTCTTGTGCTTAACTCATTTTCCTAAGTACATGATTAGGAAGAGGATATTAGGAGCATAACATCACATTAGCTTCAAATCTCCTGCTGGCCTCATCAGTTTTCTATTGACCCTATGTCCTGCAGATATGTTGATGGGTAGGAAGAATACAGATAGTAATGATTATTATTTTTTCAGTTTTACAACATACATATGCTCTTGCTTTTAAAATATTTCTCTCTATATATTTTTTTAAAGCAGAAACAAACATTCCTTACTGTGGAAATATCTATCAGTATATTTTTTTTCCATAAAAAAGTAGAATTGCCAGCCTTTAACAATTATCCTTCTCTTTGCAATAACCTATAAAAATGTCCATATTCCAGACAAAATGATAAAAGATGTGGGTTATTTGCCTATCTTGTAATGTTATGAATCATCCCCTGGAGGATGTGGTCTCTCCACTGACTAAAGAAGGGGCCTAATGGGTCAGTCAGTCAAGGTACGCAATGTTATAAAACCTAAAGAGTAATACTGGATTTATGGCAGAAGTCTGGTGATGAGCACTACCTTTTATGAAAGGTTTTGCCCTCATGATCACATTCCCTTCACCTGTTTACCTTACAGAAATACTGAGGAGGGACAAAACTTTCTTGGACTTGGGAGGAGCAGCGAGAGGGGAGCTGCATTTCTTCCCCAGAAAAAAAGAACTTAATGAAAAGGGCATCATTGATTTGTTCTATTTCCAGGGAGAAGATAGTTTGAAATGGTCTTTTTCTTTGTACTGAATGCCAGTCACAGTAACGAAGTGTACTGCCAACAGCAGTATGCACAGAACACTGGTATACATCCTCCATCCTCACTTCCACTTCTGCTCTGTATATTTTCACAGCTTTCCAGCTTGCCCTCCTCTCCATGACCCTGCTATTAAAGCTGAAGATGTTGCACTTTGTATTTACTTGACATGGAAGTTTGGTCATATCTTCCTTTTGCCACCACATTCTGCTGAGCTCCACAGGAAGTCAGTTCTGCTCAGAGGGGCAGTTCATGTCAAAATGAACACAGTGCTCTGAACCCTCATGGGAACAACAGGAGTACTTAGGAAGCCTTAGTCAACTTCTGGTGAATGAAAATCTAAATACATACACACTTCTGTACCAGAAAGTCTTCTTGCTGGGAGGTCCAACTCACGGAATAAAGCAATGCTAGCTGAGTGTTTTATGTTAACTGGGAAATCCTCCTCAGCTCTCTCCCTTTCATCCCTAACACTTCTCTAGAAGAGAACCTTTACTTTGGCTGCTTGCTGCAATTAAATGTTTGAAGTTTATTGGTTTTTGTTTTATAGTTTTATATTTCTAGGACTCACAGAGAAAAAAAAAAAAAAAAAACAGTTTCTGTACTCATTTACTCATTCTTCTTTACATTATTACTATTGTATAGGAGAAGATAGCATTGTACCCAAATTGAGATTTAGCATAACAAGAACAATTAGTGGAAAATTTGCTACTGACATATCAGAGAAGCATGGTCTCTTTCCTATGCATTGCAAATGTACAGGAGCAAAATATTCACCATTACATTTCAGTCTGGAGTAAAATTTTAAAGCAAGATCATAACAGAAACATTGACACAATCTTAATTGCAACAATATAACTGCTGCAACCATAATAAAATCTGTGTAACTGTCAGTGAGAACATGTACACTGTAACAAGACAAAGAAACAATTCTGGGGACTGCATTAGCTTTGAGAGTTTTTCAAATTTAAACCAAAGTCCCCTGATATTCACACAGAAGAATTGTACTTATCCCACATTAAATCCTGAGTGTTCAGCATTTTACAATCAGAGGACTATTTTTGTTTCTGTTACTGTTATTATCTCTGAGTCCTGAAATTACTGGCTGGATGCAATCAAGTTCCTTGCAGTTAATTGCTTCAAAACTAAATGTGTGCTGGCAAAACTGCTGCATATCTGTAAGAATTACTTCCTTGGACAGACTGCCGCTGGAATCCAGCCGACTAATGGAAGGGAAAAACTGCCAGAGCACCACAGTCTCACCCGGGTATCTGACAAGATAGTCTGAACGTACCAAGTGTTACACGACTTATTCCTCATTACAGTAACTGTCTTCTAAATAGTGACCGGCAGTGACACATTGGCCCAGAATGGTCTGGAACAGTAAACTCCTAATTTTTACTGTATTCAGTAAACTTGTTTATAAACTTGTTGACCCAAACAACAGAAGTTTTTCACACTTTTAAAAATTGAAACCAAAGGTCAGTAGAAGAGCTTTTCTTGTTTATTCCTAAGAAACTATTTATAGAGAAGAACATAAGCTACCCAGACTGCAGGAAAACCTCCAAGAGAAGAATGAGTCACGTCTGGAGATGGCTTCTTCAAAGATAACTGGGAAACAGCCACTATAACCAAAACCATTTGATATTTGATCAACGTTAACTTCCAAACACCAGCTCAGTTATGGGAATTTTAGGTGAAGAGTTAGTTATTAATCACTTGAGGGAATATGGAAGACCATGGTTTTGCTCAACTTTAGCTACAGTGATACTTGATAGACAGGTATAAAAAATAAAGGCAGATGTCAACTGATCATTATTAATATCTTTTTGCTATATTACAATTACTATAGACTTATCTACTGTATTTGACAAAGTTTACCCACATTCACTGCCCCTGGAGCAGCTTAATACCACACAGGGACATACAAATGAAATATAATTAACACCTATACTAGAATTGATATCCAAAATTTTTTCATCTTCTAGTATCAGAAAAAAATCTACAACAGATACTCTACAGTTCTCTTAAGACACTTTGTATCTGGACCTCCATGAGATATTTTTCAATCATAAGAGTATCTAAATCTTTCAATGAGGGCTTGAGAGAATGTCACCAAGGCAATGTTCTTAGACTGCATATGGTAAAGACTTTTCTCCCACATTTCTTAGCTTTTAGTGGTTTATTTTGTTTCCTGATATTCTGCTGCTCCTCCACTCCAAAGACAGAAACAGATTTGCTATTACATTTGAATTTCTCCATAGCAAACAATGCTGTAACTTTGCCTTTTTAGATTTTCTCCTGATTACTGGATACAGGGACTTCAGGTTGTTGATAAATTGATGGCTTTTTAATTGCTGAACAGTCAAATTAAAAAAAAAAAAAAGGAAAAAACACACAGAAATATTTCCATTCATTTCATTCACTTTTACTGATTGTTGATATTTTTCAAACTTTCAGTTACACATTAAAAATCATTACATTATTACATTAATCCTACTCACAAACAACTTACATAAGTTTTGTTTGTTTTTGATGAAATTTTGGATAATTCCTGCAGAAGGATGCAAGCAATTTATGCAAGGAAAGGCTAGAAGAACAGCTGGATTACCGAGGTTCCAAACTTGAGTTTCCCTTTTAAACATTTCCATTATAATCTCTATGATCTCCCTTAAACATTACCTGTGGAACTTTATATATAGTCTACCTTACGGGATTTGGGAAGTTTGGACTTTTTGTTTTTCCCCACTGCTTAAACACTGAGCCACTGCCAGCTTTGCCAGGTTTGGATTAAGTCGTGACAAGCATAAAAAGATGAGAGTATTTGACTGGGTTTATAAATAAACTCCAGGGACCATGCCTACTTGTTGCAGTATACTGCCAATGTAGTCAGCTCAGAGAGTCATTTAACATTTAGAAATATTAGGAAACAGACTAAGCCCCATATGACTTCTTCCTTCAGTAGACTGGCAATCAGCCTGGATGCCAGAATCTCTTGCACTATCAATCAAAAAAGCAACTGACCACAAAAAGAAGTTCAAGAGATCGAAAAAAAATGTTCAGAAATAAAAGAGCTCTCTTTACAATCTCCCTTAGTTAATTATACACCATACCAAAAACACTGTTTAACAAAACTATTATCTACAGAAATAAAGCAAATGCTTAATTTGCTTAAAAGTAAAATTCTTAAAAGCAAGGACAATAACCATACTACAATGCATCTTGATCCAGAGTCTTTCCAGCCTTTAGGACAGAAAGAGTGGCACAAAAAATGGCTAGAGTTTCAGACGTGATGCATTTTTCTCCTCAGTAACCAAAGGTATATTAGGTGCTTTATAGAACTGAAGCTAACTTGAACTTGCTTGGGAATCTGGCAAAGCGTCTCGGCAATACCTGCGTACTGTACTCCTTTCCACTGCACTACCTAGAACTTGTGCTCAACTGCTGGCTTAGCCCTTTATGCACATGTTATTTAAATCCCAAAAAAATAAAAACAAAGATGCTTACGTTGGTTTGTACAGCCCATTTTTCCCCAGTAGCACCCTTACATTCTTAATAAGAGAAAATTTAGTCATGAATAAATTTAAATGAATCTGAGTATACTTTCACTGAGGTAAAGCAAGACGAATTCTGTCAAAGCTGGATAAATGCCTGGAGCTTAGCTTAGACTAAGTCATACTGCTTCACATTCTGCAATCACACCTTTGCATATAGTGTGGTCAGGCCACAAAAATAACTACCATTTAAACAACCTTAATGTATCTTGTCACCCAATGGGGGCAAAGTGATTGTATATACTACCTCCTCAGAGCTTCTCTTCTAAGTAAAAGTATGGTTAGAAAAAGTGGATCACACGAAACTAACTGAGCGGTTCGGTCTCTTTTGTTGCTACTGTGTACTCCTTTCCCTGAGCTGACAAGCTCACGATGTTGGCAGACAAATAACGCAACCAGTAACCAATAATTGTTGGTACACCTGGTATCTTCCTATTTTCTTTCCACCAGCTGTGGAAGAACGGCCTGGAAAAGGAGAAACTTAAGAGGAAACCTAGGGCCTAAGAGAGGTTTTGGCATTACAGCAGCTTTCTTGGGGTGATACACAGTTGCCACTTCCAGGATGGCTGGTATGCACGGACTCTGCTCCTCCACAGTTCCTGGGCAACACAACCTGCCCTCCTTGCAGCTGCAAAGGGGAGTAACGGAGGATGGAGCGGAGTGAAGACACCGCGGCCAAACTCTGTTGCACTCCCTGTGCTGGGCCGCTGATAAGCCGCACAGCAGCTGCCCAACAGGAGATATATGGTAACATGTCCAGTGCTGAGCCAGCAAGGGTGGCAAATCACTCTTTTCGGATGAACTTTGCTTGAACTTTGCTCATTATAATGCCAACGCACACCTCCATCCCAAAAGTTACCCGCCTCTGAGGTATGACCATTCCTCACTGAGCATGCGCCCTAAATTTTCAATTGACTGTAGCTTTAAATGAAAGCGAGAAACTTTTTCACCAATCAATAACAATATTAAGTATGACTATAGTCACTCAAGCTCCACCTGAATGTAAAGAAAAGTATAAAAGGTGAACTAAGGATGAGAAGTGTGTGGGGGGGAGAAGATTCCATCCTAACTTCTGGGTCAGTCAACGGGCTGAACCCCCTTTCCTTCCTTCGGTCGGGACACTGCCTGAGGAGACTCGAGACTGAGAGCCCTCTCCCATCTTCTGGGGTAGGTGATGATTGCACATTTGTACATCAGAGCTAGCTAAAACCCCATGCTGTAGTAGAGAATTTCCTATACTGACATCCGAAACCTGCTTTGTAAATGTTGAATTTGAATAAACCATGCTGTTTGTGAACTTGGCTACTTGTTTGGGGGGCGGGCAATCGGACCTATAGTTGACAGACTGTTCGTGAATCCGATACTGCCAGAGTCGAACTTATAGTTTATCACACTAATTGGGAACTCAATTCGCTCCTAGGAAGGCGATCAGACCTACGGTCCTCAGAGTGTTCGTGAACCCGATACTGCCAGAGTCAAGCTTATAGCTGATCATACTATTTGGGAACTCGATTTGCTCCTAGGAAGGCAATTGGACCTACAGTCCACAGACTGTGAATTCGATACTGATTTGATATATCCTTCCCCGCCCTGCCACCACTACAGCTTTCAAACTGCAACATTTTCACACCAGCCTGCTTCCAGTCCCTGTTGAGCACATCACAGAGCAACAGTATGAATCACACGCAAGCACATAACATCTCTATGCCAGCAGGACTGAATTTCTATCCTGCACGCTCGCTCTCAAACACAATGATCTTAACCAAATGCCCAAAATAGACTGAAGTAGGATGATTCACAATGGTTAGAGAATCCTATAAAGAACATGCAAAGGCTGACTCTGTAAAGAACTGGAAGATGCAAATACAAAGCACTCGGGGATCACTTCATGAGTTCCTGGCTTTCTTCACAACACAAGTGCTGTTAACACTGCTATCCTGACTCTAGAGCTTTCCAGCCTGACCTCTAGGACTTCTACACCATATGGCAGTGTAAATGGGAGATGTTCCTTTACTTATCTATATCATACTCACAGACCATGACAGATCTACAGTGTTGCTATACTATTAAAAATGGCATCCACATTTTTCTGTTAACATATATCTCTGAACAGCAAGGGATTAATGCACTTTTTCTTGTACCTGTCATGTGAATAGCAATATCCAGAAAAAGAGCATGCTCATATATTCGAAAGTATGGTATAAAGGTTTTACTCAGTATGGGTTTTAAATGGCTGATTTACTTAGAATGGTGACCATGTATTCAAATGACTTCTAGAGATCACTAAAAATGAATGCCAATATTTTACAGTACCACGTTGTTCTGCATGTCAAATTCTGTACTGAAAATTATTTTATAAAAACATTAGGGAGTTTTTTATGCTCTCTTTATTAATACTACTTTTCCTACAGGGTACTTTCTCCATATTATGAAGCCAAGCTCTTTACTACTATGAGTCTATGCCTCCAGTAAAAATTATAATTACACACTCCTGGGCTGGCAAGTTGATGAGTCTGTGACTCAGATATCAGCTGAAATCAAAAGGTGAACTCAGTGGCGATAAAAAAAAAAAAAAGCATCTAGTGAGGAACACCAGGAACAGAAAAATGATTTGAAAAAAAGAACCACCTGGATTAGGACTTGCTGAAGAAAAGAAGGCTAGGGGAAGGCCAGAAGTAGAAGAACAACTGGGTCTAGGAAGAGAACAAAGCCTTATGGTTAAAGAAAATGAGCAGTGAATGGAGACTGATAGGTGAGATAAGGCACTGAGAAAAGGAACATGGTGCTAGTTGGCCATGCAGAATCACAGACAATAACAGAACTGAGGGGAGATATTACAACAGAGTCTTCTTGAAACCTGCAGGCTGCTAGTGGTATTGTACCACCCTGCAAATCACAACGGCTGGTGAAGAACAGCGAGGTGAGACAGGTTAAGGGGTGACAGGACAGACAGGTTCAGCCTCCACTAGGTAAGCACTGATTCATACTGGAGGTAGTGGGAAGCAAAATTCCTTCCCTGCACCAGTCCTGCATTAGCATGGGCACAGGAGAACCACCTGCCTAGCACGGCACTCCCCACTTGTTAAGGAAGGTGTTGAAGAAAGGAATGCAGGCTTGGTCTTGAGTCCTGCTCACCCCACATTATGGAGACTGAACCCTGAAGAGGAAGACAGTTCAGAGCTCCTCCTAGCACAAGGATCATTTCACTCTGTGTAGATTTTCTATATGGTCAACAGCTACTCGGATACCTTTCTCCCCATCCAACCCACAGCTGTATGCAACTCGATCTGTGAGGCATTATGTGGGAGAGATCTGCTTAGAAGACAAGATGCAGCAAAATCTTCCAGGGTAAGTTGGACATATTTAGTGAAGAATGCACGCGCATGCACACACACACACACACACAACAAAAAACAGAGAAATCATCTTCAACTTGAAACTGTACTTGCAGCCACTCCTATATTTAACTTTAGTATTCTACAGGGGTCTAGAGTCTTAAAGCATACAAGTATATACATGTTATGACTTTTGAATCACGACATTTAATTTTCTTCATCAATCCTAGTAGGTGTTTGTTCATAATAATGAGCCAGAGTTCATCTTGCACTAGAAAGATTTCATATCAGAGAATGATTGCTGAGCTTGGGACAGTGTGTTCATTTGTATTTAATTCTATTTTCAAAACAGTGAAATTCTGCCACCCTCTGGACAACAACCAAAATAAAACATATTTACAATCAGCCTCTAAAGTGAAAAATACCTTCTGACACTGTTGAATAATCACATCTTTTTATGCAGTTTCAAAATTAGTTTTTAGTTTGCATAAGAAATGGTAGTTCTTATTAAACTTCAGACAAGACAATTATTCTTAGTATTGCATAGCCTCTTTATATTAATACTCCACTTCATATTTATTAGATACTAGTAGCATCTAATCAATGCATCAGTATAAGCATATGAAGCAGTAAATATCTGTGCATTCCAAATTACAAACTGAGCTTCTGGGGTAAGTGTAGAAAGGGAAGGTTGAAGAATATACAGTGTACAGTACCTTGTTTTGGCTACAGAGCCCAGCTGCTGCTGTTCTTGGATGAGCTCAACCAGCTGTTTTTGCAGAGACATATCTTTACCATGTACTTGTTTAATAAATGGATGTTCCAAAAGGTGAGTGACTGAAGGACGCTTTTCAAAGTCCTTAATAAGACACCTATGACAGAGAAAGAGTGGTCTCAGAGCAATGACGTTATTCGATTACAGCATGATTTGACTTAGTTTACTGTGTGGTTGTGTCTTGTTGTTTCTTTTCCCACAAACTTGAGTTCCTCAGCACGCAAAGGAACTATAATTACTTTTCTGTTACAGTGCAATAAATCCGGCACAGGTACTTAACTAAGCATATTCACTCTACAACTATAAAGTGTACGAATTTGAGCCAGTAAACTTACTTCAATGTTTTTTAAAAACACCAACTAGTTTACTATAAAAAAGAGATCTTCTAACTGCTGCACATTTAATACACATTAAACATAGCCAGCAACCAACAAGCAGTATCTCAGTCTATTTTTCTAGTGTTTCTCCAATGAGCCTTTTGAACAAGAACTGCAGAACACTGCCTAATGAAAAACACAAGCGACATTTGTGATGCAACACTAGCCAGAAGAACATGGAACAGCTTTGTATTGTTTTAATATGTATGTTTCAGCTAGTTCTTATACACTCTAACAATAAGTGGCAATATAAGGATCACAGAAAAATCTGCAAGCCCACATAATTCAGAGTAGAATAGAAATAGTATTAATTAAATGCTGGCCAGGGTAACAAAGTTCTGTTTGTGATAGGAATGGGTGATCCAGTAATAGAGAGAGACATACTATTTATTAGGAAAAAATAAAGCATCATGCCAATTTGTAAATCAGGATTTAAAATTGTGGAGACCAAGATTAAAGTATAATTATTTTCTGTACAATAAATCAGAAATAATACATTCCAAACATAAAAGTGATTTAATGGGATAAAACCTCTTCAGAGTGTCCTCCAATTTCTCTTTATTTTGACTTATTTTATCTTATTCAAAAGAAAAACTAAAATTATTTGAGAATGTGAAAAAGGAAAGATGCAATTCAATACATTGCACCCTTTTGCACCTCAAGATAAGTTTATACGAGAATGAGAAGCATTCATAACAACATACTTCACAATTACATTTCATATTTACTAATATTAAGTGACACAGTTATTGTACATATATATGCAGGTAAAATTCTTCCTTAACATGGAACATAAATCACAAATAAAGATCTTTTACCCCAAAGTTCAGTAGAACTTCAATGTCTTTTACAGTAATGCTGACAGTATCAATAGCAATTAAGATTTTACAAACTTTAAATTATCTCTAAAGTATCATACACACTCACAGATTTCCAAAATTATCGAACACATTAGCAGCAGTTAAAGCTCAGGCTCACCTTAAACACGTCACTGAAGGCTAAACTGTTCTTAAAATGATCCTGCAATGTCTTTGGACTTAACTTTAATACGTTAGGTTCTTGAAGACCATTTTCCCAGCCTCTTTCTGTTACATCACACCCAGAAAAGACAGCAAAACATGCTGTAGGTTTTATATCTATTATAGATATTTTTGCTATCAGCTAGAACTGGTGCCTCCTGACAGAAAAACTAAACCAGCAGAACCTGCGTTATCTCCATTCCTGGTGAGCACAAGGCCATAAATACCACCCCTGCCCTCCCATGGAAAGAAATCCATCATTAGTTTTTCACAGATTCTGACCTCCCGCCTTTTTCTTTTGTTATCCATGTTTTCTAAAAGTCAATACGCCCACATGTACACTATGGTACATGTCAATCCTCCCTGTATTTATGTTTCCTAAAAAAAAAGGCAAGAAGCATGTGAAAGGAGACACACCATTAATCTGAAAGGAAAAAAAAATATACTGTGGCGTATACAGAAACATGGATTGACAGCAAGTGTCTTAAGTGGAGATTTCCTTCTGAAAAGATCGTAACTCAGGGATTTTTTTTTACCTCTTTTACAGTAATTACAAATCACATGCAGTATTATGCATGCTATATTGTTAATGTGTAACTATTCCTGTTACATTTGAATACATCTGAGAAGTGAAGATATGTCATTACAGCTACTTTTTAGATAATAAAATCACTAGGTTTTGGATGGAATCTCTAGATTACTCAGTTCTACACAGAACAGCCAGTGTTTACTTAAAGTACTAAGAACATGAAAGGTTCTTGCCTTGTGGTGCAAAGATATTGAAACAAATTCGGACGACCGGTGGACCTACAATGATGCTCTATCGACAAGATCCAGAATCACAGAAGGGTTGAGATTGGAAGGGACCTCTAGAGATCATCTAGGCCAACCCCCTGCTCCAGCAAGGACACCTAGAGCACGTGGCACAGGGTGACATCCAGGTGAGTTTGGAAGGTCTCCAGAGAAGGAGACTCCACAATCTCTCTGGGCAGCCTGTTCCAGGGTTCTGTCACCCTCACAGGAAGAGGGTGTTCTGTTCTTCCTCATATGGAGGTAGAACTTCCTGTGTGTCAGTTTGTACCCATTACTCCTTGTCCTGTCACCAGCCATCACGGAAAAGAATTTGGCCCCATTCTCCCTACATTCACCCCTCAGGTACTTGCAACAAATATATTTATACATATATATGTTGCATAGGTGAAACACACAGATGTCCAGGACCCTGAAATCATTGAGAAAGTCTGACAAGAAGGGCAAACATTCTTCTGGCTTATCCACTGCATGCTGACATGCAATCTGTTTAGAACTGTCATGTAGCACAGGTAAGTTCTACCAGGGAGAAGGCTGCCTAAGATGCCCTTCTGTTGCCAGTGCCTCCCTGTTTATTCACTTCCCATGTGGGCTACTCCTCAGCTTTACATCTCCAGAAGTTCATATATCATTTTACCCATATGCGATCTTCTTTCTTGGACAATAAGGTATTTCAGGGAAGAGACTGACAGAGGAATGCAAATGTCGCCTGAAGTTTGTTCAATTCATCCAATTAAACAGCAAGTTCCTAGCACATGACGAACGCAGTAGCAGAAAGATAACGTAGGCCACAGGGAATGAAAGTGTATATAGATTCACACACTCTTTTTTTTTTTTTGTACTGAAACAGAGCAGAAGTGTTGACCAAGCCAATCATAGAAAATACTCCTTGTTATGTCCCAAGACCAGTCAGCAGCACACAGTTTTGTCACAGCACTTGACCTCTGGGCTCAGTGCACACTTACACATTCAACACTGGTTTGGTCTGCTGAGGTTCAGTGCAGGTAGGACCACATGTTTCTCCTTATGTTTCTCCTTTTGGTACATATTCCATTTCTTCTCTATGTAGACAAGCATTCCAAGGAATACTCTGCTTCTGTACCCAGTCACTTCAACTTAACTGTGCTGCTCGTAATGGCACATTGAATGCATACTGCTGTTCTTAGCTAATATTACCTGGAAAACAACAATTCTTGGACCACCACCTATGTACAAGTGAAAAAAGGAAGTTATCAGGCCGCCGGGCTCACTTCCAATGTTTAGTGAGGTATCGGTTTCTGCACTGGTAGCAGAATTGACACTCTACCGTTCTGCAGCAAAAGTTAGTATTAATTAACATCAATGTTGAGCCCAAGCAGAGCAGCAGTAGAGTGCTGAGGAGTTTTCCTCACTTCTGAGGAAAGGAGAAAACTAAAATATCGTCAGATGCTCATCTGAACACACACTTAAGATCAACCTGGACAGTCAGACTAGGCACTGTCAAATATCAACCATGGTGTAATTATATATAAAAATAAGAAATGCAGTACAGCTGCAAATGAAACCAAATTGTTTGGTCAATGAAAAATATGTGGGAAAAAAAGTCTTAATTGTGAGAATGTCTTGCGCTGAACAAATTGACAGGTTCTACATGACATATGATGAAAATAATGGCCATATCTGGTCTGTTATTTTTTGGATATAAAATGTCAAGCCTAAGCAAGTCGAGAATGAAAATGAAACAAACATTTTACATGCTGGTCTTGAGGAAAGTCAATCCAATACCTAATTTGAAATTCTAGTATCTTCCATCATGCTTTCTTAGCTGAAAATTAATTTTCAGAATTCATTAGTGTCAGTACATTAAACATAGGTTGCAGCCATTTGCTGTAGTCTCACAGCTAAGCTTCTAAGCACCATTTCCATTCCGCCACAATTACAGGCAAAGATGAAGCATTTATTAGCGGGGAGTAAGAACAGACTTCCATACATGCCGGCCTGTCTGAGGCAGCCCCTAAAAATTCACAGGCTGCTTGCACTCGGGTGATAACATTGTTGGAATTGCTGGGTCTCAACAATGTAAACTACCATTTGCAAGCAGCAAATCAGATGACTGAGAGGGGAGCTATTTATCAGCATTCGTGAGCTAGTATTTACTAATGAATAAATGGAAAGAAATGGATTTCATAAGAACTGCAATGGTGGTCTAAATCTTCTGTGTGCTCAGAAACAAAACAATTACTAATCCAATTCATTATCGCAGGGAAACCTAAATTGAGCAGCAGCAGTATTTCTTCTAGAAATTCTCTTTCATCAGATCCATTATGATCCTTTTAGCCACAAATACTTTCTTTAAAAATAAAAGTTAGCCAATCCAGCTCTTAGAGCTTAGGTACACTGTAATTTATCTCTATCATTTTCTTTTCTTCAGTTGCTGAATTTTAAGACTGCTAGATTTCCTAACAATCTTTCATCTACTGGCAATGAACTGTTGGAATCTGTTTTGTTTCATAAACTGAACGTCCTACAATACGTCTCATCACTGTTTATCATCTGCATGCAGAGAAGGTGTCTCAGACTCAATATTAGAGTAGGAGAAACCTACAGCACCTGACCTAGACAGATTCTCTCTTCAATAAATAGTAACATAAACTGTCCTCAGCCACCCCCTCAGCCACTCCCACGCTCACCACGGTGCTCTGCTCCACCATCCCTTCCTCCTTCAGCTCTACTCTGTCTTGCTTTGCCCTTTCCATGTTTTGTCCTGAAAAGCAGAGTTTCCATACAATAACAGAAGGGCTGAGTTTGGAACGGACCTCTGGAGATCATCTAGTCCAATCCAGAGACTTGAACAGGACTTGAGATCTTCCTAAGGTGCTAGATTACTCTCCTCCCAAACCCAGTAAAACATTAAGTTATCAAGTTGCCCTGAAAGCAGAGATAACCCTCAGTGAGATATCTGGACAGATTTCCCACACGGAAAGACGAAAAGAGAGATGTCATATTTTCTTGTTCCTTTCTCTAATCTGAGACAGGGAAGATGATGGTCTCTAGATTCTGAGATATTTATTTTCTTCTCCATCTTATCAAAATCTATTTTTAGAAAACAAAATTATAATCAAAGCAGTTATTGTTTTGTGGAGGTTTCTCCAGGACAAAGGTAGCACAGTTAAATGAGAGCCCAGCTGGCAGAGGAAATGATGACATCATCACTTCTAAGGACTTCTACATGAACTAGATAGAGTCCAAGGCTCTGTCCCTGGCAGACAAAGTAAGACAGGACAAAACTATCATGACAGTGAGCAGATCCTTGACAGTTGCTGAATATTTAGGCAGCAGTCTTGCATATGGAGTGGTATCCATTACTGTTTTTTTCCCTTAAGCTCTTCAAGCATGTTTGGTTTTGCTGCCTGTTATCCATAGTTGTACTCTTAGGAAATCTGCACAGGTATGAACAGCCCTTCACTTTGTGTTCAGACAGTGATGCTTAGCCCTTGGGGACACCTGCCCCTAGTTAAGCAGATACTAAACAATGGCACATTCTGTTGACATGCAATACCTACTGCTCTGTTCTTCCCTGCCTCTGTATTACATGAAGCTGTGGCAGATACCGGTCAGTAATATGCACCACAAGGATGGATGGGAAAAGGCAGTTCTTGAATTACATTTTTAATAATGATCCAGAGATGTGCCTGCTTCCCTGGAGCTTCCCTGCTTCCCATTCCCAAGCCTGCCTATCACTGTGGCAGGTCACTACTGTTGGCATAAAAACAAAAAAACAAACAAAAAGCTGTGGTTGATTTGCCAGTAGCATTTCTATGTTCACTAATACAGCAGAATATACAGGATGTGAACAGTCTATATCATTGCCCCACTGGAAAAAGCAAAGGCTGACACTAACGGTATAAAATGGGCTAAATAGGTCTCTTGCCTCAAACCAGCATCTCATGATAAATAACATGTATTTTACTGCTCCTTCTGCTACAATCAGATACCAGGATGAAGGGCTGAATTTATGACAAAGTAGTCAATTATCATGTGCATAATATAAAATCTGATGCTCAGAACACATTTATATCCATATTGATCTGCCTTTTGGTAGTAAATGCCATAAATTACTAATCTTCCTTAACAATGAAAGAAATACTCTCATACTGAAATGTCACCAGCACCTGTTTTCTTAATAAATCTTCTTGCAGATGAACTTTAACATCAAGTATCACATAGTGTAATTTATGGCACACACTTGAAAGGTAAGATAGGTTCACTCATACTGAAATTGTAAAATTAGATACAGCAAGTAGGCTTGCCTCTTCTACAGCTTTCCCAATCGAACTTTGGCTAAACAAACAGAGCTGACTTGTTTTAGCACATAAACACGCTTTAGAAAGCAAACAACAGAAACTCCCCTCTCCTCAGCTCTGGTGAGGCCACATCTGGAGTACTGTGTCCAGTTCTGGGCCTCCCAGTACAAGAGGGATGTGGAGCTGCTGGAGAGAGTCCAGCACAGGGCCACAGGAACACCTGCCCTGTGAGGAGAGGTTGAGGGAGCTGGGCCTATTCAGCCTGGAGAAGAGAAGGCTGAGAGGGGATCTAATCAGTGTGTACAAGTACTTCAAGGGAGGCAATGAGGAGGATGAGGCCCTCCTCTTTTCAGTGGTGGCCACTGACAGAAGGAGGAGGGAATGGCCACAAACTAAAGCATCAGCATCAAAAGTTCCACAGGAACTTAAGGAAAAAATTTCCTGACAGTGAGGATGACAGAGCCCTGGAACAGGCTGCCCAGAGGGGTTGTGGAGTCTGCTTCTCTGGAGATCTTCAAGACCCGCTTGGATGCAGCCCTGTGCCACGTGCTCTAGGTGACCCTGTGTGTGCAGGGGGGTTGGACTAGATGACCTCTAGAGGTCCCTTCCAACCTTAGGCATTCTATGATTCTATGATAAGGAATGGCACCTACCACAGCTCTCGATACGGGTCGGACTTTGCTCTGTTGAAACCTATGAGAATTTTGTCATAATCAATAGAAATTCAGTCAGAAAAACTCTAGGGAGCATCTAAAAATCACCAAATATATTTTTTTACTGTACAATGAAGTCAGGGTTTGTCTGTCTTTTTACCAGGAATGCATCTGCTCTATGTCATTGGCACGTCCTTGTAAAAGTGGGAGCACAAAGAGTTTTCAGAACCTTTCAGGACTGTGCCTTCTATGACAGAAGTTATCGTTTGCATTTATATAATCTCCCTTAGGCAGCTGGGAGCAAAGTGCCTACCGTGCCTACATCCAGGAGATAGGAGGTAAGGAAAGCATACTCTGATACTGACAATATACTTCTCCTGTAATTTATGTCCTAGCTGGAAAGAAGGCTACAGAGACTCTTTTTCTCCTTTGGTGGTTAGTGGGTTCTGTCCTATATTCCAGTAAATGAGGACAGCCACTAAAAATGTCATCTTAGAGCCATCAGGATCCTACTATGCCATAATTATAGCACAGTTAGAAAAAAATACAGCAAGCCATTAAAATGACTGCCTGATACCCACTGCTGTGAGTCCCCACATCTGGCTTCACTGTGACATCTCCATATGTACTAATTCACAAACACTTGCGCAGATGAGGTGAGGTTAGTTCTGCTGGTTGGGAGCCAACAGGCAATAACAATATTATTCCCTTTACAATGTGCCAAACCATCTCTGTTCCACGACTCACAAGGGAACAGCAGATATATCTGTGCTCCACAGAGCTTTCATTCCCCACTCTGCTGTTGATCTATGGGTGACTTAAAGCGAGATGCCCCTTTCCTCAGTTTCTCCAGCTGTAGAACATTCTCCTTACAATGTTTTCTGATTTTTTCTGAATGAGAACATATGTTTTGAGAATAGAGAGTGGACACATAGCTACCCACAGCTGCACATAAATCCATGAAGACTATCTCATTCGCATTTTAGGGGAGGGAGATTTCAGAAAGAGATAGTATCATAAAGAAGCAGAAGTAAACAAAGTCCTAAGAGAATCGGCTGAAATGCATGTTCCTGTCATCTCCCTCCCTACATCTTAATGTTCCTTTCATGTTTAGTACTTCTGCTTTAACTCCTTAGTCTTTTGTCAAGATGCAGCTTTACTTAATCAAATACTATGAAAGTTAGATCCAGGAAGAAGCAAGTGGTCACTTCCTGCCTTTACATTCCCTTTGAAGGAAAGCACAGAGATGACAAACATTGGCTACTACAAAACCTTTACTTAAGAGCACCAGAAGCATCTTAGCTGTGAGATCTTCAAAAAGCATCCCACAGAAGAGCAATATACAGAGACTTTCTGAGAAACCGAAATATTGGTGTGATGACAATAAGCTCTCAGAGGGGAGTAAAGAAAGTTCGTCTCACCAGATAATTCTTTCACATTGTTATGCCTTGCTTGCCATTCCTAACATTGCTAATGCTTCCCAGATAGGCTTGTTGTCACTCCACCAGGAACACCCATCCCTCTTACCACGCTAGCCACAGTACTGTTGTCTTTACAGACAAATGGCAACAAACTCCATAAGCCAAGGGAACAGTTACTGTTTATCACTAATATTAAGGACCTCAACACTGTATTTTACTGAGTGAAAGATCCTGATACTATGAGATATTTTAAATCTAACATGATTCTTTAAAGGTCCAGGTCTTCAAATTTGGATGGCAATTTCTCACAGCTATTAGTAGCTGCAGTTTTTTATTACAACTGCTTGTTAGGAAGGTGAAGATAACTGTATCCACTATATATGCCCACTCCTGTAAAAAAACATGTACAACACTCAAAAAGTGATTAAGATCCTATCTCTGGAGTTGTTGTTTCTAGTTCATCTGTAGACAGATTCTCAATGTGTACAGCAATGAATAAAATCGGAAAAGTTACAGATTTGATGCAAACCTGTAACATCACAATCTGTATCTTTTGACATTTGCAGACCTCTTTGTCTTTGTAAGCACTGTGAAATTAATGAGTTATATAACATTCTCAGTGGTAGAAACATTAAAATGGTGTTTATGTAATAGAAACAGTGTCACAGAACAACTGCTTGGATGGTAAAAAACTGATCTGCCTTCAAAAAAGCAAAACTCAAAACATATATAATCTACGTGAAATTCAACTTGCAACTTTATGTTTAAATACGAGTACAATAATTTAAGTTTATGAAGTCTGAAAATTAAATTTGCATTGTATTTACAATCTGTCATTGCTAAAACAAAAGACACATTATGATGATAAATGACCACAAAACCTGTAATGTTGAATTCTGACTTTACTACTTCCTGAATTCCTTAATTCTTTAATTCCCTCTAGTTCACGAAAGACTAATTAATTCAGAGAACCATAACAGCTAATCATTGGTTAAATAAATTTAAAAGGAAAATGTCTTTCCCTGGAGAGACCATTGCTCATTTTAATTAAAATTAACGTAATGTAAATAAAGGTTATTGTATCCTTCTGCTCCAACAACATATTAACTTTTTAACCACATACAGAGATAATTCATAGTTTAAATTGCCAAGGAAATTATTTGCATCATACAAACTAATTTTAGTGAACTAGGCCATCCTATTCATTTTTAATGTGTAATCTGTATTATTTTATGAAGAAATTCTGAAACATTGTATGTAAAAAATTGTGTCCACTACCATCTTAAGAGACCAGGCAAATATATCTATGGTGTTGCTATCAAAGATAAGTTCAGCTGCACAAGCATTCACAACCAAAGTAGGGAGCGATTTCTTCAAATCCAGTAATTTTTTTGAACATAGAACACAGGTAAAAGAACATTTTTTAGCCGTCACTTTCCGACAACTAAAACAATTGTTGACACAGGTTTGTAAGAAAGTAAACATTATCAACATGTACATCAAAAACAAACAGAAATTTGTCTCTCATATTATTAGTATACCTACCAGGTTCTTCATGTATAGTAGTAAAGATGCATAGGCATACATGGAATTTTACTGACCTATTTAAAAATGTGTGTGTGTAGTGTATATATCAGTACACACCTACTACACATTTCTGCCAGAGGCAGTGTGGCTGAAGTTATGTTTTTACAACAAAATACCTAGTTCAGACTACCTAAGTCTTTTGGAGAACAACACATTACAGTCTTCATCTCAAAGCAAGGCCAACAGCATTGGGATTAGAGAGATAAATTCATCAAGCTAATAATTGTTTTGATCCTCTCTCCATTTGGATTTTGTAAATATGTATCTGATTTAAATACGTTGCTCCAAAACTATACCTTTTTGGACAATGAACTCGTAGGCAAAATATGAACATTACATTTGAAAAAATATGTATGGTTTTTATTTTAACAGTTTAAAGAGTTATGTAAGAAGATGCATTGAAATTTCCAACTCAGACTGGAAAATCACTATGATTAAACTGTTTTAATAAAAATGCTTAATAAGACAGTAAAAAGCATTCTGGCAATTCAACACATGAAAAAATGGGGAGGAAAAGCTGCAGCAACCAGCTTTGGAAATCCTGGCATAGATTAAATTAATGTGTCAACAGAAGCCAAGTCAACAGTGCGCTTAGCCGGCACTGCCTGCTCCTGCTTTGTGAGTACACAGGTCTGGTCCACAACTTGAACCAGATAAGCTTGTTATGCAAATGCAGTTAGCCATCAGGAAGGAGGTAGATAATGAAATTACTCGAGGGCTAACCACTCATCACAAGGGTGACAGAAACATCAGGCAAGGTCCTAACATATGGATAAAAGGCAGTATGGAATTTATACAATCACTGCTTTTAATTTATCATAACTAAGTTGTCACAAGGCAGACATCAACAAATGCATAACTAATGCATATAAATGAGTCAATTATCAGTAATGGCTAAAAGGTTTGAAGTTGTGTGATCCAGTGTTTTATTATTTCCTTTTTTCTCTCCTGGAAAATTCACTAATGTTAATTTAAACCTCCATATAAATATTTCATAACCTTAGCACCATAAATTGAGTCTCACATGCACAAGATGGAGCAATGTCACATAGAATCCTTTCGCAGCATTTTCTTACAAGTAGCTACAAAAGAGGTGAATTTATTGCAATTGTTGCATTGCTTTTCCAACCTTAGCTGCCTATAAGTATATCCTACTTACTTATCCTTACTTCATTGCATATGTAACCATAAAAAAGAAAAACAAGATTTAAGAACCTGTAGATGTTGCTGGTGAGAGGAAGTAGTTAAGTAAGAGTAATTAAAAATCAATTTGACTATAAATATATAATTGGAAGATATCAAAAACCCCAAGGACAAGATTTAAAACAAGTATAGCTACAAAATACTGGTCTGACTTCTCTTATGAACAGTGCATGCTGGACTAAAGGAACATTAAGGAATGTTAAACTTTTTTTTTGTATTGTTCTCAAGCTCAGCAAGGGCTTCTAAAAATAAAGCTACCAAGAAAAATGAATGATAATGCAGAAGCACAATATTTCTGAGAAAGGAATTTAATCTTCATGTTTACCAGCTGCTCTGACTCTCTAAAGTATGAGTGGAAGATAATCTACCAGTGATAATATTCCCCAATGCTGTTCATAAATACAAAAAAAACAAGCTTTCTATATAATGGAATGGAATTCATTCACCACTCACCAGCTTCCAGAATTAACCATTGATTCTAATATAGATTATAATGTACACTTGTACATTATATGCATTATGGAGATGCATTATGGAGAAACAGATCTTCCCTAAAAAGGACATACTTTTACTGCCTACATTTAAGTAATGAGAGTAGCTGCCTTCATCTCTAAGTTAATCAATACAGGCTGCCTTACCTTACGGCCTGCTTGAACACTACAGGAGTAAACTTCTGAAAAAAATCTGAAGATTCTATACAATCTACTGAAAAAGAATAAGATTCAAGCAGGTATACTGTACTCCCACAAAAATAACTGTAGTTATGGAACAGATTCAAAATGGACTTTTCCAGAGATTCAGACAATGTTCAAAGGCAATACTGAGAAATGGGGTTCAAAGAATTTCATAATTCAAAACATTTAAATTTCACAGGGTTTTGATCCCCTAGATTACACAGTTTAGGCCATACTAGGCCACATTAAAATCCTAATGAACGCTAAAATTCACTCATAAAATTTACTCAAGTTTTTTTTGATGTAATGCTAATAACCAATTTAATATTGTGAGAAGAGATATACTTTAATTCAATGACAGTCACATCCAATTGGTTGAATATATTGCATACTGGATATTAGCATAGTAAGATGGAAAAATATAACTATTTTTTCCTTTATTCTTCCTCTTTGAAACTGTTATTTAAAAATTCACAAGCCGTGACTTCCACTAAGGTGTTTTTCCTGTGACATGAAACTTCACTGCAAAGCCATCAAGCAAATCAGGTTATATGAATAAACCTGCCCTGGGTCCATCAGAAGTCAAGCAGCTAATCAACTAAGGAGCTCAGAGAAGCTGTGAAGCAAATTACATGAAAAGATCAAACTGTGCAGTATTGGTTTCAGAAACTGAGGAATGGTTTAGAGCTATGAAAATAAAATTGACCTTAAAATCTCCTGTATAAACAACGCCATTAAACAAATTCTGCTTTCAGTCAGTCACACACAGTACATAATAATCTGCTTTAAAGGAAAAAAAAACTCACTGTGAAATGAAATGGTTGAATCCTCTGCACCATGTTTCAGGATGTAGCAGAGTAGGAGGAGGATTTCTGAAAAAAAGAAAAGAAAAAGTTTGAGGAGTTTAAATGTTTAACATTTACTGGAATGTTCTTATAGTCAGTCAACAAACATGAAAGTGGTTGCACAGAAGAGAAAATGATGATGCAGAAAGTAATGTCCAAAGAGTTCATGTCCTTCGGAGACCTATTGTTTTTTTTTTTGCTACTGTTTTCTTAACTGACAATTCTGCTCTTCTCATGTGTTCCTCTTTTCATTCCAGTGCCTTTGAAGTTGGCAGTCAGTACAGCTCATATGGTGCTTCCCAGCACCTGTCCTGTCAACTCAGCCTGACTTGAGATCAGCTGAAATGCAGAAAACCAGCCTAGTCATTACACCCCGTTAGCTGGTGACTCTAGACCAGTGACTCTGACCATGACTTTTGTAAGTATGGATATCTTCACAATCAGAACTACCACATTGTCAAGTGGACTAAATTTACATGACTCAAATTTAAGTGGACCTATCTATAGTAAGAAATATTGATGAACTGCATATTGTATTGTTATCTTGTCGTGACTTCTTCTTCAATACAACTTTTGGTAAGTACTGAGGTCCATTTACTTTAAGAGTAAACATTTTTTTCTTTAACAGAACTTTATTGCTTTGTATTGCTTTGTATTTTTCTACATTTGAGAGCTTTATGCTCTTTGGGAGCCCAGGTACTGCTCTCCTCGATCCTACCAACGAGGGGAA